>JAQJVK010000001.1:145049464-145424386 GCA_035578135.1 Flexamia atlantica | reverse complement strand
GCCACCAATGAAATATTAATTAGTATTGTTGTTATTGCTGATGCCAAGTCTCGGTCAAACCTAACTTATCCTAACCTATTTTAAACCTAACTCAACCTGACCTCTTTTAACCTAACTCAACCTGACCTCTTTTAACCTAACTCAACCTGACCTCTTTTAACCTAACTCAACCTGACCTATTTTAACCTAACTTAACCTGACTATTGGATTTTATTTAAAACATTTATTTATTATAGATAAATTCTTTTATACTATACTACTTAGAGGCAAAACTCCATTGGTAGATAGACTCATATGAGCCAGGTTCTTTAGCAAGTACTGTATGAGATTAGATATTCAAAGAGAGCACCGGAGATGCTGGTATTTGATTAAAGGTAGGTAGGAAGGTTAAAGGTAAATTGAGGTTGCTATGAAGGTATTTTGTACTATAATAAAGGATCATTTGAGACACAACAACTCAACATTTACAATTGATTACAAGATAAAAACACATTTATTACACTATATACCTAACAATACTGTTACAATTTCAAGTAATTTATTACTCCATAAGACTCAATGTTAAATATACTCTCCATAAGAGCCCATGTTAAATCTTTTCTCCATAAGAGCCCATGTTAAATCTATTCCCCATAAGAGCCCATGTTAGCGGTCAAGTGGGGACCTTTCTACTCGTTCCGGTAAGACGTCCCTGTGTTACTTTGCTCTTTGATATTGCATAACCTCACTTTTGTGTAACATAACCTTACTTTTTGTTACATAACCTCACTTTTATACTTGAAAATGTCTAGCCTTACTGCGTTTGTATTTAACAACCAACCAGTTACTGTCCTCTTTGATTGTGAAAATAGCCCATGGTTTAAGGGTAAAGATGTAGCCGAAATATTAGGATATTCAAATTTAAAAAGGGCCTTACAAATGCGTGTTAATGATCGTTACAAGAAAAATCTGGCCTTTATAGTTGGGACACGATTTGTGTCCCAACCGAATCTGAGCGATTTTGGTGGGACCAAACCTGTTTCGCATCATAAAGGCTTAGAAATTTACATATCTGAGCCCGGATTATATGAATTGATATTTTCATCAAAGTTACCCTCAGCGAATGACTTCAAATATTGGGTATTTGAAGAAGTCTTACCTTCTATTAGAAAACGTGGAGAATATAAAATAAGACAGGAAAATACTGAACTATCTCAGCTATTTGTAAAGGCTATTCAAAATAACCAACAGCTAGCTCTTGTAAATAACCAGCTAGAAGCTAGTAAAGTTGAGCTAGAAACTATTAATGAAACTTTGAGAAAATCTTAGGTAATCAATAAGGTCCATTAATAAATAAATATATTTGATGGTTTAAAGGGGAATGATATTTTTCTCCTTTACATAATCATAAACTGACAATAGACAATTTTTCATTATCTCTCATCCCCGTCTGATAGACGGGGTTTTCATGGTCAAGTTAGGTAAAAATAAACATAAAGCATACACAAACGCATCACGCAAACGCAAACGCACATACAAACGCATATTCAAACACATATGTAATCATAAACACACACATATGCAAACTCAAAATGCAAACATAAACACACATGCAAACGCATATGCGAACGCAAACATGCAAACGCAAACGCAAAGCATATACAAACACATCACGCAAACGCAAACGCACATACAATCGCAATGCAAACACAAAGCATACATAAAGCATACACAAATCATACATAAACCATACGTAAAGCAGACACAATAAAAACGTAAAGCATACACAAAGCAAACGCAATGCAAACGTAAGCACACATACAAACACATATGCGAACGCAAACAAACATGCAAACGCAAACGCATATGCAAACGCTCACTGAAGAGAGCACCGTTTCAGTGCTCTTTTCAGAAAAGCAATATCTAAAGCCATCCCACAATAACTTTAACTGAACTCTTCTAAGTCAACAAATTTTTAGGGCCCACGTTTCCACACCACGGTAAGCCTTTATGGCTATGCCGTAGGGGCCTCGGCGCGCTCTTTTTGTTAACCCAGAGCATCCCCTGTAGGCCTAACCTCTGGGGTGAGGATAGAACCATTAGTTCTATCTCTCACGGTAATGTTGAAAATTTTGAACGTCCAGTTTCCACACCACGGTAGGTCGTAACCAGGCCGTATGGACGCCGGCGCGTTTTTTATTATAGTGAGTTCCCCAGTAGGCCTAGTCTCACTTTTTTAAACCACTGCCCCATCCATCGCAGTGGTTCGTGACAGCCATTCCATAACAATTTGCTGCCTCCGAAATATATCTCTTTTGTATTTTATATTTTTATATATTTTTTTGCCCTCTGTTGGTCCGTTCATTATGTATGAGGCACTCGGTCATTTACTGGGGATAATTCCCTTTCATTTTGACCTGTAACCTCTCCATTTACTGAGACCAACAGAGGATTTTTATATTTTTTGACTCAAACAATTGATTTTACAGTCTACAAACCCAATAAAGCTTAGAAAGAGAGCTACTCATTATCTTTGAAATCTAACAATATCCCACAGGGCATATTAATTGAATGACCCAGCCAAGTTCTGAGCCAGACTATTAACTTTGCCCTACCATTCAAGGTTTACGGGTTTTTACACCGCGCCAGTGACCTCCATACACACCGGGCTGTTCAAAGGTGTAGCCTAGACCCTCCTCAGATCTAGGCGCCACAGTCTACTAGGCCCTTCATCACATTCACACCGGACATCAAGTCCTTGTCTGTGGCAGACGCGGGAAATCATTTTCTACGGCAACTAAGCCAACCCGCCATCCACATATGGACTTACCAGGGGTTAGCCCAGCCAAAATGTGGGTGTCTGTCCACAGAACAGAAGCTTTCAAGACTAAGCCTTACTAACTTCTCACATACACACTCACACTCATACAGTGGGATACATTAGATTTGTTTAAGATAACTTTGAATCTTTAATATCAATAAATGGAAGATAAAACTTCTTTGGAAACAGTCTTTTTACCAGCTCTCTTGCTTCAGGATTAGGAGAACGTAAAATCAAAGTTAGTAATCCAAATTCATCAACAAAATAGGTTCTACCATCATGTTTTTTGATACCTTGTTTTTGGGTTTCTGGAAAATCTTTAAAAATCTTTATACTGTTACCATTTAAAGAAGATTTAATCCCCCGTCTAACCTCAAGATGCCCCAAGGCTTTAGCTATATCCATAGCTTTAAACCAAGGGTTACCTTCACTATCAAACAATACCAAGACTAAATGTTCATTAAGATTACAATATTTAGCAGACATTATAAAACAATTAAGGAGACACTTAAACTGTTAATACCTTGTCAACACGTCTGCTCAGGAGCACTGTCCAAGACAGAATGACCTCAGTATTGAGAACAAGATGTTTATACATTACATTTAAGAGTTACCGCACTCATCTAAGGTAGCAGCTAGGAACAGTAACAACAGTTACTTCCAAAGTTATAATATCTGATAGCGTCTTAACTTGAGAAAATATTTTTTCAAAATGATAATCAAAAACTGCCGGTATTAGTTTGTTTAGCTGTAAAAATGGAATATTTCCTGAGGTATCACCATGGTTGATTTTTATTTGTATAAAAGCTTTAGATGTCAAATTCTGTGTTATATGACATACTATTTGCTCTGAAAATGTCAAAGGCCATTCAAAAACATCTATTGAACCTGTTAACTGAAACTTATATTCTGTACAGGTCAAACAAAATTTAGAGTTTTCCTTTAGCTTTGTCTTGGACAAAAATTTCAAAAAGACTGCCATGGCAAATACAAGTATATTATTATAGCGACAGAGCAGCTCTAGTACATCCGCTCAGTACCACAGCTAGAAACAGACTAACATTTTGGAGCATGTGTTAAGAGGTATATGAGCTCTATGTTTGGTGGTGTATATGCCTGGTTTTTGTTACTGTATTCTTTGTTTTTTATATCCATAAGGCACTGTATCATATCCATTAACTAATTTCCTTTTTGAACCAGTAATTTTAAACATTTTTGTTTCATTGGTAGTTACAACATTTTTGTCTTTAGTTCTCCTGATTCTACTCTCATGAATTTCTATAATTTGAGGAACTTCACTAAGAACCATATCTTTCAATGTCTTAAAGTTTAGTAATTTAGATGTTTTTAAATTCAATGTTAAACCCTTTATTTTACAGACTGAGACAAGGGCTTGCTTGTTAGTTGACCAGACAAGATAGGCATAGGTTTTAGGTCCCCCAGAGACAAACTCAGTTATATATGAACCTGGGCCATACTCTACAAGTTCATCTGTCATTTCCCCAAGGTAATCTCCTGTAGGAACTCTGTACAAACCTTCCCGGAAGTAATAAATACAACTGTCGGTATCATAGTATAAGACCTGGTCTCCTAAAGCTTCTAAATATTCATATAATTTCAATCTGGCATGAGCTGTAGTGTAGGCTGCAATTACAACATTAACAGTTTTCAATGTCTCCCTAGCCTCATCTAAGTTTTTCCAGTTGACTAATACTACTTCTTCATTAATAGCTTCAATAAATCTAACTACACTTCCAAGCTGAGTACACAATGCAAATAAATCTTTAGAGTTTCTAACAAGTGAAGTTTTTTCCATGTTCTCCCTCTGTCCAAATTTACCCCAAAAACTGTTCAACATCAACTTGGCCAATGATCTCAAGCCCCCATTCTTAATAATTTTGTCCTTTTCCAATTGAATCCCTTCATGCTCTAAGAACTTGGAAACATACAAGTCTTTGTCTTCTTCAGTTTTACACCATTCTGGAAACCCTGATGCCTCTTGTTTTAACTTTAGAAATTTATTTATAAAGTCAGTAAACAACCCTGCTTCCTCAAAAGTCACCATCTGATACTCCCACAGTTCATACATGTCTAATATTACATAGCCTTTTTCTACTGCTTTTCTAATTTCATCCATAGTCCAGGTACCCACTAAAGCTCTCTCCTCACACTCATGAACACAATCACCTTGATTTGAAGTTTCCTCACAAGTCCTACATAGTACAAACATTAACTTGTCATTCATTTTAGCCGGGAGTACAGGATGATAAAGATTGAAAGGAGGTAAGATCTTACATTTCATTAAACCATCCACTTCAAGACCTCTTTCTAAGCATTCTTTATTTCCAATGTAAATCTTTGGATGGCCTACAGGATATTTACAATATTTATTTACATATGGGTACAAAGAGCAAACATCTACATACTGGATTGTCTCTCCCTCTTTACACTTGTAATATGATTTTATATTGTCTGTCCTACCCCCAAAGAATGCATCTCTAGCATTTAATGGTAAAGTGTTTAGAATAGAAAGTTTATCCAAATGATTTAGTTTGTGTTCTTTCTTTAAATTGTTAAAGTCACACTCCCACATCTCTACAACTTCCCCAAGCTTTTCAATTTTGGATTTGGTTTTCTCATAACGCAAATGTAATGTATCAGAGGGATCCTCCTTCAAAGGAGCCTCTCTGTTGTAGGGATAACATTTTGGACACCCGTGCCAATAACACCCGTGAAATTCATAAATATTCTTCCCATCAAACCCATCTACTTTCAACCCATTAATTTTGACTTCTCTCCCTCTGCCTGCATGTTGAATTTTTACCCCACGCTTTTCCTCTTCCCAAGTTAACCATTGTAAAGCCAATGCTGATTGATTATCGGTCAATCTGTACCCGTCTTTTGGTATCAAGCCAATAGTATTAGGTTTTAAAAAGTTACGGCGAAAAACTAAGTTACATGCACTTGCTATAGTGATTGATTCTAGAAATGGGTCTACATTACACTGTTCAAGAAGTAAAGCTCTAAATTTAATACAGGCTTGAGCCAAGATTTCAACATCTGAGATACAATACTCCAAAATTTCTTTTTTAAAGTCAAACACATAATTTTCAGCTACTCTTTCATCATACCATTTCTCAAAGTCATTGTAATTTTTCTCAAACATAGTTTCAGGACAATAGTACTGTTTGTCAGGCATAGGACCAACATAATTTTGATTTACTAGGGTGTTGAACAAATGTGGAAAATAACCCTTCTTTTTCTCTGGAGGTAGGTCAAAAGCTTTAGGGAGTGCAGAAAGAGACATAGGAAAGTAGCTCAATGAATCAACAAACCTTACGTTATCTACTTCAATTAGTATCAATTTTGTTCCCCGGGGAGTGATTTTTGGTGTAAACTTGGTTTCTTCTATGATATACTTTAAAATAAACTGAAAGTCAAATCCCTGTCCATTATGAGCAATCACACAAACATGTTTAAACTGTTTCCTCACTGTCATTACATAGTTCATAAACTCCTTAACAGGGTCTTTTTCAAATACTTTTTGTCTCTCTGAGCAAATTTCACACTCTCCTCCATTGATACACTTAAAACAATACTGTTGAGACACACATAAGTTAACCTTGTGAACATTTTTACTAGGATCTGAGACCAAAGTCTCATCCTGTCTTGTTTCAAAATCAAAGAAAATAAACAAAAAGTCTCGGTTCTTTGGACTTCTCCGGTCAACTTGTATATAGCACTGATGTTTGGGGTCTTTAAAAGCACCACATGGCTTACAATAAACCTCTCCACAAACATGAACATCTTTACGTTTAGTCGGGAAAACTAGCTTTTTACAATGCTGGCAAAGCTGTATAGTCTTACAAATCTGCCCTTGGTGAGCTATAAAACACCGTTCATTCTTAAAAAAACGTTTGCAAAACCGGCATGTTATGCCTCCATGTTCAAGCTTACAAGGAGGGGAAATAGAATGACAGGAAGAACAGCAATTTGTACACCTATGCGCACCCTTATAATCATAAGGAAAATGACAAGCTTCACAAAAATAATGGCAGGCAAATGCCGCAGTTAAATTAGTAATGACATTGTAGTGACCATCATGAAACAATAGGTTAATTTTAAATTTTGCATCATCATTTCCACCAGCAAAATATACTTCTCTACCTTTACTATCATAATTATATACTGTTACCCTGTACTTTTTTAGATGGTTCTGAAATTTTTCAAGCTCAGGGATGCCAGCTCCTCCCTCTGGTATTTCAACTTGAGACTTAGCCATAAGTTTTTTAGCTCTAAATTTCTGCCGACTACCTTTATCATCACGGATAAGACTATATTGGGGATCATTTTTAGCATAAGCCTTACCTACAACTATAGCTCTAGGGAGACATAAGTTATCTCTGTTATTAATGACAACTACACCACGCCTTGCCTTACATTCTTCATCGAAGCTATTATAGAGGCCAGGTCTTACTCTACCTTTTCCGACAGGAACATTTACCCTTGAAACATCTACTCTAAAAGTATCAGATGAAGTAATGTTTCCAGAGTTACTTTGAAGTATTCCCCCAAATCTGCTAAATGTCATTACTAGTTACTTCAGAAGCTAGCCGCATGTTAGTATACCCCGGTTCCTTACTTTTCAAATTGATAGACATTAGTTTAAAGCCAAGATAGTCTGTAGGAGAAGCTTTAGATTTCTCCCTTTCAACTATTTTATCAAGCCCTTTACGTATCCAGTCAAACTCACTCACGCCTTTAGGAGGCTTAGTAAACTTAAAAGTAGTACTAAGACCATACAGTCTAAATTTTCGATTATAAGTTTGTTCTTCGCCAATAAAAACAATTGGTTCCTTAGTTGGAGAACTCCAGACAGACTGCATTATTTAAAGATAATAAAAACAAATACAACTATTAATAAAATCAGGCAAATACACCAACCAAAAATTATAAAATCAGATTACAAATTATATATAATAACTCAAAAGTTAGTATATTATCTCAATATCAGGAGCAGAGCAAAGAATGTCTACACTGAACAGAAGTCTAGAGCAAAGTGAAGAACTGAGCTAATGGTAGCAGATATATGAGGTAGTACGTACCGTACAGAAATCGGTGACTACACAAGTCAAAAGAACAACTGTACATGTTAATACAAGGAGGTTGACTACACAATCCAAAAGAACAACTATACATGTTAATAAGCTAACTACTTAAATCAAAGGAACAACTACACATGTCAATGCTAGTAAACTGGCTACACAAATCAAAAGGACAACCATTTAAAGCTACAAAAGCAAAGTTAATTATTAAATATCCATTTCCTTTATGGTCATTATAATGTTAATTTTCCCATTAATATTTAAATTAATAACTTAATACCTCAATATATAATAAAAAAGTACAGACTAAGGTAGTAGAGATTCAAATGTACCCATATACAAGTTTTAAATAAAATTCAATAATTAGTTTCTAAGCTATAGCATTTTAATTTTTTACCCCTTCAATTTCTGTGATGCAACCCGCATCACCCGGTTTAAGCCTTAGCATAGGTTGACATGTACCTATACATCAAGTTACATCAATATCCATCACCTAGTTCTTAAGATATTAAATTTTTAAACATAGCCCCTTCAATTATCTAGATACTCACCCGCACTACAGGGTATAAGTATGATTTAAATTGTAGCAGAAGTTAACAAGTGCCCACATACCAAGTTTCATTAAATTCGGTCAAGTAGTTCCTGAGTTAAGAAATTTTAAGTTTTTACATGATAATTGCCCCTTCATTTTTCAAGATGCAACCCGCAACATCCTAGTTAAGACCTGTCATATGTGTCAGTACCGCCTGGGGGGCACCTACACTACGTAGTAGGTGATTTTTGGCCTCAAAAATGACGTAGGACTTACCGTTTTCGAGATATCGACGATTTTATATATTTTTAGCCAAATTTAAGAAGAAAAAGAACAAACTGAGGGAGAGGGCGGGGTAAGAGGGGGGTGTAAGGTTTTGGAAAAGGCAGAAGAAGTACCTAAATACCAAATTTTAGCTACACCCATTCCAAAGTTATTTAATTTTCATATAGTATTACAAAGGACTAATGTAACATACCCGGTATACACATGTCTTTTTATTCTCTATGTGATTAACTACACTTTAGGGGGATAACATATAGTATTATAAATATGAATGTTTTCACTGTCTACAGGTGCCAACACTGGTACAGGGGGGCGGGGGACGGGGGACAATGACGACATACTTCCCGTATGTCTTTTCAAGCTTATCAGTCAACCATAAACCACCAAACAGGATACCGTACTTCCTGTCGATAGCTAGTGAGTCAGTCTTGAACGCAATGTGGTGTTTAGTGCAGTGTTGTTCGCTCGCTTGTTCTCGCCACCACCACCGCCACGGTAGCATGACATAGGAAGTACATATGCAAATACGTATGTAATAGGGGTAGCGTGACATATAGCACTCTATGGGGTTATACTCTATAGGGGGTTGGCGTAACACTCTATGTACTATGGGGTTATACTCTATGAGTATAGGTTATGTATTTTGGCGGGAAACAAAAGTAAGGTTATGTATTTTAGCGGGAAAAGAGTGAGGTTATGTGTTTTGGCTGGAGCCAAAAGTGAGGTTATGTGTTTTGGCGGGAGAAAGTGAGGTTATGTGTTTTGGCGGGAAAAGACGCCGCCATCTTGTTTCCGGTGACGTCACATTTTGGCGGGAAACGGCCGCCATCTTGTTTCCGGTTCTAAGTCTCAGCGGGGACTACTTGTTCTCATTAGCACTTGTTGGATCCAATAACAAAAATATATCACTCATTATAATCAATCTACTTTATTATAAAACAAATTATAAAAATAATTTAGTGTTTTTAAAAGATACAAGCAATAACCAGGAAAATTTTACCTCAAGTAATAATAATCATATATTTAACTTCATAAGGCAATTGTTTGCATCCAAATTGCAGACATCTGGCAAGTCATAGAAAGATGGGAGAGGGCTCAAATTAAAGGTCTCAATTCCATGATGGTGGGAAAAATAATGAAATTGCTTGCAATTCACCGGAAAACGAGAAATAATGTAAAATATCTACCATTTAAAAAGCATTAAAATCTACAAACATCTGCTTTGTTTACATAAAACATGAGATGCTGATGCTTGATTAAAGGTAGGTAGGAAGGTTAAAGGTACATTGAAATTGCTATGAAGGTATTTTGTACTATAATAAAGGATCGTTTGAGACACAACTCAACATTTACAATTGATTATAAGATCAAAACACATTTATTACACTATATACCTAACAATAGTAAAATACAATTTCAAGTAATTTAATACTCCATAAGACTCAATGTTAAATGTACTCTCCATAAGAGCCTATGTTAAATCTTTTCTCCATAAGAGCCCATGTTAAATCTATTCCCCATAAGAGCCCATGTTAGCGGTCAAGTGGCGACCTTTCTACTATGTTTCAATTACATATTGTTTAACAGAATTTTGTCTCATCAGTGGAACGTCAGATTAGAGATTTTTGAATACTTTTTCAGATTTTACTAGATATTAGTCCAAATGACATATTAGCTGATGTTTATCAGATAAACTGTTTTTAACATTTAATGCCCCGACATCTATCCTGTAAGAAGAGACTTTACTTTTTTGATGAGTTATTCGTGACCAGCTGCCATTGATCATTGGGTTTTTAAAAATTATCTTGGAAAGTAAATCATTGCCAGCAAGAAAGTCGTAATCCTCAACCCTCCTTGATCCTTCATAAACAGTCAATGCTGCAAGAAGCCAATGACGGGTTTATTTGGTAAAGAGTGGTATAATCAAACTAAAGCTTTTTTTGTTTAAATAGCGGAATGAATTGAGGTATTGGGTCTTCATTTCTTTCAGCCTTAAACCTTAAACTGAATGAACGAAAATGAATAAACTGGCCTTAGCACTACTTATATTCTCACTCGTAGACCTATTTCATTGACAACTCACCTACAAGACATATAGGCAAACATTATTTTTAATCAATGACTTTAAATTATTTATTTTCCTGCAAAAAGATAATTAGTAATTCAAGGTTATTAAAGGAGAACCATTAAAATCTTGAATTTATTGATAAAGAATACAAATTTCCAAAAATCCTTGAAATGTATTTGAAATTTTTTGAGACACTCGAAAATTGCCCAATGATCAGACCACATCCGAAATAACTGTCGCAGCATCTATTGTTTACCTTCCTTCTACCTGGTCCAGCAAGAAAAGTAAAAGTGACGCGTGGAAATCCAGTGTGCGACGCTCTCTTATCGAGTGATAAGGACAAAAAGAGGCGGGAACAATGGGCAGGAGGTATATAAGTTATCAGCGTGGAGTAGGAGGTCAGTCAGGATGGTGGCGGTCAGACTGCTGGTAGCGGCGGTAGCGGCGGTGTGCTCCTGTGCGACGGCGGCGGCGGCGGCGGCGGCGGGGGCGGCGGGGGCCCCGGACGCCGACCTAGGCAACCACCTGGGGGACGAGGACAGCCACCTGACGCCGGCCACCGACTCTCTCACCGCGGAGATCGTCAAGCAGGTGCGATGCTATGCAAAGAAATTACATTTATAAAAACGTTTGGGTATCAAACATTTAATATCTAGATGTTTTATAACATTTATATAAACTTATAACAAGTTGGTATTGCATATTCTCTCAACTAAATTGATGGATTAAGAGGGTATAAGATTAGTAATTTAATGTTAGTAGGAATCCTATGTAATCCATGTTTAAGTTGTTTACTCCTGGAAAGGTAAAAACAAGAGACGGGCTGCTAGCAACGTGACGGGCAATGCGAGCAATGCGAGCACTGTGAGCAAGGATGTAGCGAGTTTCCTTTGTAACGAGAGACACCAAGTGTAAGCTGATTTTTCCACTTTTTAATTTGAATGTACTTTATGAACTACAGTTTAATCACCTTAAGGAGTCAGTTAATGTGTCTATCTGATAACCGGTGACTCAGACAATATAACAAGGATAAATGTAGTCGAAGAAGTGTGTTTTTTTATTGTTATTTAAGTTTTCAGGCTTAGCATCGATCAACCTTTGAAACTAAACTCATAAAAAATATTCACACTTTACTTCAGTGGTAATTTTAAGTGATATATGTAATTTCTTCATTGTATAAATAACAGTTGAGAAAAATTTAATTAAAATAATGATAAAAATAGTAAAACTAACTTAAATTTATTAGGAAAAGGCATTATTATTTGCCGACGAGTCTATCCTATAAACATTATTGAGCTCGTAATTTAAATGATTATTTTAATTTGTTATTTGTTACATTATACATTTTATTTTTTATAACAATTTGGAGTGATGTCTGGAATAGTTTACTTTTGTGTAACCAGCCTTATTTTGTAACAAAGACAAACGTGTGATTAGCTAATATTTACCTACAATTAATAAATTTTGTACATTGTTCGTTAATTTCAAAATTCTCGCCTGTCTCGGTGTCATTTGAAATTGTCAAATCTGATCAACACTAGCGAATCTTATCAATATAAAAAAGCCAACCTTCCTTTAATCAAATGCCAAGATTTCCTATTTAGCCAACTTTTCTATTCGCATTCATTTTCTGTTTTAATATATTTGCTTTCCAAATGAATAAAATCATGTATTTTACTGTTTAATCGCTATACTTGTTACTTACCAACGTAGGTTTTTATTAATTTGCGTATTTAGTTGTTGTCATAGTCTAATGACAAAATAATAAATGGTTCCAGTAATGAGCTTTTACCAACTTGAGCGAAAGCATTGACGGGAAAGGTAAACAAATGAGAGATATAGGTGGAAATAAATTTTGCTATCGGGGCTTTAGTAGGATTGTGGCCCTATAATGTTCTGCTATTAGTTATATCCCATAGTTGCCTTCCTAATAGATTCACTTTTATTAATAATCCTACTATAATATTATAAATATGAAAGTATGCATGTTTGTGTGAATATCTGTCTTTCAACCACGTGAAATATACTGGACCAACTGAGCTGAAATTTTGCAGAAAAAGAGCCACTATATCAGAAAAGGACATAGGCCTATTCACTTCCTTTAAATCCCCTCGGGCTACGCCCCGTGAACGTCCTTTGCTTCAATCTTTACATTTTATAAGGATGTAAACATCCAAATACTGAATTAATTGTAAACAGCTGTGAATACTAAAATTTGACAGTTCAAAGAGCAGAAGTAAGATCAGCTGTAATTTTTATCGCGAGCGAAGCCACGGGCAACTGCTAGTATTTCATATTATATTGCAATAGGTAAGGATTAAAATATTTGCAAGCTATTGGACATAGGATTTGAAAAGAGCGTTAAATTAATGGACACAAGTTCGTTCTAAAAAAATTAAAGGATCAATAAATGAAGTTATAATTTTAAACCCGTCCATTATTTGTTAGTTGAAATAGGAAAAAATTAACAAATCGATTCATATTCAGCGTTTTATGGAAGTAGAGAGGAGGACTGACTATAGGACTGAAGATGACGGTTTCCTTGGATGACACGACGGAGAGTGGACTGAGCGGGTCTGATGAATGAATCTCAATTTAAAGGAAAGCAATTAGTGAAGTGATTTTGTGATTGCTTAACTCAGGAAGCAGATATATCCACTTAATTTTTACAGAAAGTTTGAATTTAGATAAAAATATTTTTTTAATCCACATAGAAAATTTAATTACATTTGAGTTATAATTTTTAAGTACGCCTATAAACTAAATCTAGAGGTACTTCGTTAAAGATAATATAATGATCTTATGCGTATATATGAAAGATATATTTTCATAGTTTATAAAGAGGAATATACAAAATAATAAATTGAATATGGAGAGAAACGACGGAACGTATCCGTGCATAAAGGTTTTATATTCAGATAATCTGCTCGGAAACATCACTTATAAGTTAAACACATCACTTTAAAAAACAGGAACATTAGTTAGGTAAAGTTTGCCTAAAAGTGTTTCAAAAACTAATTTCTCGACACAAAATCAGATCTTAAAACACTATTAAACCAATTCTAAGGATATTAACTTCTAATTGTCATAAGAAAAAAAAACTCTTTATGATTAGTCATTACGTCAGTGTGTAAATGGTAAGAAGTGTATTTTTATCACCTAGTATTAGCCCTATAGATGGAAACACGTAGCAGTCCTTCCGAGGTTTTGAGCCGTTTTAAGTAAGATCGTTATAAAAAAGGAAATCTCGTATTATGAACAGTAATGAAAGTCTTTCATTTATTTCAATAAAACATTTCTATTGGATGCTGACTCTAACAATATATCTAACTAACTTTAAGATCTACTAAATCGAATGCAGCTGTAAAACATATACTCATCTCCGCTAGTATGGAAAGATGTCAAACAGTAGACATAGCCAATGATAATCCTAATTACTGCGATAATTTAGAAGCATGTTCAACATACTTCTGAAGAAATACAACGCCTTTATACAGACATCTGTGTAGGCGTTATACTTCATCATCTGGATAATGATGCCACTACACAATATTATTAAATATTAAATATATTTTCTACCACACTACGTCAAAATCACTTTTTTACATCATTTGGAGGCCGAAAACAGATCATTCCCGTCAGAGGGCCAAAAACTTTCGGTCCTAGGGCTGAAATTCAGCTGACCGTTTATTTGCTGGAAACAACGTGTGAACAGCACATAACTGTACGATATTCTATATGTTCCAACGACAGGCTAACGGCGATCATATGATTTTCATTGCTATCGTTGCTTAGCAACCATGAACAAACTATTCAAAATAATAATCGCATAGAAGTTATATCAATGAATTCACAAAATTGGTTATATCGCAACCAATTGTTTTGTCTAAGTTTTGTCTAAGTTAGAATAGAATGTCTAAGTTTTGTTTTCAAGTGGGACGAATAAATATTCAGAATTTAAATGTTGTATAGTGTTTATTTCATTACGTAGTGTGGCCAAAAAATAGTATTCGCACCTCGGCCGAAAGGGTTTTGCAGCTAGTCTTCGTCTCGAATTAGAAACATGATGTCGAGCCCGCGAAACTTCATTTTCGTCCTAGCTGTGAAATATACTGTTTGATTAGCATGACACGTCTTGTTATATTACTGGTTTTACTTAGAAAAATCTTACAAAACTAAAACTTTTCCTTATTTATATCCAATATTATCAATTTATCTATCCTTTCTTCTGGTGAAAAATGTCTCAACTCCTGACCTACATGTTCTATCACAATTATTACAATAATATTCTAGGAGTACCTATATGTAATTCAGTTTTTCAAGGCATCGATTTTAATTATTACCACGGGGACAACCGAACCGCGCCAGCATTTTGGGTACTTTTGAAAGCATCGAACCGCGCCGGTCATTAAATAGGATTAGGAAGGGTCGCCTCGCCACCCGGTCAGGTAGTCGCTACAGGACTAGGGAAAGGGAATTATTCTTGTCCCTGCTTCCTGTCTGTAACTGCTGTCTTATGACTGCCGCCAATATCAGGAATTACTGGTTGATAAACTACAACTGACACCGGACCTATTTCGGATTGGCGAATATTTCGGATTAAACGGAATTATTAATGAAATAAAAATAATCGCTAAATACATTGTTTCATTATATTTTGCTGTTTACTCCCGGTCGGCAAATACCGCTATTAAATTTTACGCCCAGAGTTACTTCCGTTGATTTCCCGCAATTAATTGATAAAAACTCGCGATCGTTTCTGCAAACTTACTTCTGCCGCTGCCGCGCCGAATATCCGCGAATGGTAAACACGCGCAATAAAATTAAACGACCATTCGCTTCTTTTACAAAATTGTTCTTGCGATCGGTAAATACGCTTTAGCGACTTTCACGGTCCTTTACTTTTTTATAAAGTTATTCCTACCGTTATTTGCGTTCTAAAGTTTCGTCTATTCCCCCGACGTCGGTAAACACGTGCGGTCGTCGTTCGCAGAATTTCTCCCGCTGTTTACGGGAAATCGAATTTAAGACAATGCACGTTCTTTGTAAACTTTGAACAATTCTTTACCCAGATTGGAGGGAAATCCCTCCCAATACCGTTTCGGACCTAGCGGTATTTCGGATTACCGATTTCGGATTATTGGGACTCTATACAGAACTGGTACTGTAACATATAACTTTTCGACTGTTGATTCCATTTTCCCATTGAAAGAACCTCTGTTTTATTTTTATGTTTCATGCCCGTCTTAGCCTATATAAATGTTTATTTTATAATATTATCTTAATGCATAATACGGGATGTTTTTTTTAAACGCGACCCATTTTTAAGATTTAATAATGCACATGTAAATAAGAAATGAGTATTGTTTTATTGATCTTTACATTTTATAACCTATTATTTAAGTTTGATCACATTTAGTTTACATTATGTGTCTAAACAATCCGCCATTGGCATTTGTATAAAGTTGTGCTTTCTCCATCAAATTCCCGAACACTTGTTGCAAGGTACCTTTTTGTATTTCTTGCATTAAATTTGTTATGTTTGTTTTGAGGTGGCGATTATCCTGTGAATTGTTTTCGTAAGCCTTACTTTTTATGTATCCCAAAAGAAAATAATATAGTGGGGTCAAATTCGGGGATCTTGGGGAGAAATAATCCTTCTCTGATAAAGTAATGTTTTGGGTTACGTTAAAAAACACCCTGTATAGGCCTAAATACTGTGTATATGGATGTATATTTTGTAAGTACTTGAGTCTCAATAATTTGTTGTTTCACTATCTAGGGATTAGAGTGTCTATGGATGTTGGCTATATCTTTAAGTAGATTTTTAAACATTCCCAAATGCTGTTATTATGTATTCATATAATTGAAAACATATTTACTAATTGTTCAATTTCTGCTGACTCTTTTATAACTCCTTGACGTTGATCGTCACTACATATAGAAAAAATAATCACTGGAATTTCTTCAAAACATTGTTTTTGTTCAGTTCTCTTTTGTTCAGTTTAATTATTTTACAATTATTGCTTAAATGTTCCGTTTTTAATAAATTACCTATTGCCAAAAATATTGGAATTGTGCAATTTTGGCCCAAGACAATTAAATTCATCTATAAGTTCAATTCTGTAAGTATATTCAACTGGAATGCCATTTACAGTCTACAGTAATTAACAGACGTATAAATATCGAAGCGACTTTATGCTTATGTCCTTAAATAATGGCAACGATTGATATAAGTTCCAAAGTTTGAACAAATATCTATAAGCCCAACGAAGTGTTAGTTTATAAGATACAAACCTAACAACAAGGAATTATAATTGGTAATCATTGTTCTTGGGTACATGGAGTGAAAATATTAATCATATATATTTCAACTGCTTGTGATATTGGTACAGAAACAATTATTGTGACTTGACAGGAAAAGCAGTCGACGGCAGTAGAAGACTGCAGCTACTGTCACTGATAGGACGCAGGGAAAAATATAATTCCCTTTTTCCCCAGTCCCATAGCGACTACCTGGCCGGGTGGCGAGGCGACCTTTCCTAATCCTCTTTAATGACCGGTGCGGTTCGATGCTTTCAAAAGTACCCGAAATTCCGGCGCGGTTCGAGTACGCCCATTACCACAAGCATCCAAGGAATGCGACGTAGTTAGTGCAATGAAAAACGACAAAAATTTGTTTTAAAAGTTGGTTTGGGGAAAATTGTTCGTTTTTTAAATAATAAAATTAAAATAGTCATGTTAGGTACCATTGCAGCTTGTATATTACGTTTTTTACCCTCCACACTGAGTTAATGATATCAGATTACATATTGTGTAATGTAACCCACTAGATGTACTCCCACTTCCATGTCAGCATGGCGTACAGGGAAGGGGTAAATCAATCTTAAAGAAATAGTTTGATCTTGTACTTACGAGTGTTGCCAAACGAATCGTCCAATTTGAAAAATATTTGCAAAATCATAATTTCCATTAATACATTACCAGTAGTTTTTTCGCCCCTTTTTTGTAAAATCAGCTCATGTGAATTATAGTTGGTGCCAAACCTTAAGGCCCACGCCGTCCATAACCCAATGCTAAAATTAACATCAGTCTTACGGACGGACTGGGCCTTAAGATTTGGCACCAGTTGTAAATTAAATAGCGAGTAATGTTTCCCCCACAACAATGAATTCATTCCAATTCGTTCTAAGGTCTCTTGAAGGGTTGTTGCTACTGTTGCTAAATCTCTATTTACATACGCATAGTGTGTTGTAAATAGCCACAATTTTGTGTGTGCCTTGGGACTAAAACCTACACATGTAATTGTTAAGCGCAAATTTAATAATCAAAAAGGATAGTTTTTGTTTTATGGAACCAATTTAATTATTGCCTAAAAGCCGCTAGCGTCACTAATGAACTACCCATAAATGATTTTTGATATGTTGAGGCTTTTATAATAATTTTTATATAATGTTTGTTTTACACCATATGAATGAACATGATTTGTTCCGATAAGATGTAGTTATTTAAAATCGCGAGATGTAGTTTTTTTCAAACACTCGGTACTATAGGGAAGTTGGATTGTCTATTATCCATTTGCTGCTATTTTCCCGGGATCTAGATCTTTTAGTTTGAGCTCTCTCCAATCATTCTGCGGTTTGCCAAACGCTCAAATATTTGATATAATTTGCTGAATCGTATCGTGATTTTGCAATTTGGATTCAAACGTAAATCTTTACAATTAATTACACCCATTAAGAAATTAATGGTCAAGTAAATTGGATTTCTAATTTCATTGATTCAACTGAGGAATAACGGCAGTAATGAAACAGAAGAGCTAATTGAAAGTTTTTCTAAAAAATAACCACTCAACTTTACTATGGTAAAATAACACGTATGAACAGTGGTAGTTATTCTGAAAGAGTTAATTGCACCTAAAATTATATCACTCATTCATTTGTAAACTTATGAAGCAAAAGTGAGTTCCATTTATATATTTTAAATAATGGGTTAACGTTACGATTCACTTATCTATGATTGTAACAAATATCTGGGGACCGAGCTTTGTGTACAGGGTGACACAAAGGAACCGGACGTTTTTTAAATAAGTAGTACACAGTAGTTAAAAGGAATAAAATAGTTTTAATACTGTACTTAGTGAGGTAAACATTTGCCAGTTGTTACCAAACAGTCATTTTTTGAAAATGACGTCACGCATATGGCGGCCATGTGCTTCCATACAAATGTTCATTCTGGTCTGAAAATCATCTGAAACTCGAGTCTGGAAGTCTTGTTCAATGCCAATGATCTCTTCTGTGATTGCCAACTCCTTAATCCTCTAAAGTGCCTCAAGTCCTCAAATTTGAAGATCGCCAACTTCAAATCCTCAAATTTTCCTTACCGATTCGCGGTTCATGTTCAGCTCTTGAGCTTGTTTTCGCGCAGACCTGCTTGGACTCCTTATCACTGCTCCTCTCACTCTGGCGATGTTTTCGGGTGTTCTCGAAGTTCTAACAAGGCCTGGTGGTTTCTTTCTTATTATATTCCCAGTTGTTCGGAACCCTGAAACCCATCTTAATAGCATATTTCAGCTTGGAACCGTTCCATGGCGTTCAATATTAAAATGTCGACGAAATTCCCGCTGGGTTTTGACGACGGATTCACCATTTTGGACAAAAATATCGTATGCGAAAATGCGATGGTCTACGCCCCACTGAGCCATTTCAACAAAAATGGCAAGCCTCACTGAAAGTAATGACATAACCTCTATCTTCCTACCACGTGCGACAACAATGGAACAGCTGTTTAAAAAACGTCCGGTTCCTTTGTGTCACCCGGTACTATAAAAAAAATATTTTAAATTTAAGATTTTCTGATGTTATAATAATTAAGCGTTTGAGTTTTTCATAATTTAAAATTATATAAAGTTAAGTTCGTTTGTTTAGTTTATGTTATAACTATGTAGATTTAATACCAAGTGATCTATACATATATAATTACATAAGCGAAATTTTTGGGAAGTAATTGTGGGCGTTTGGAAGGTCGCAGGATGATGGGGGGGGGGCTGAAACTGAAGGTCTCCATCTCAGGGACTCGGGGAAAATACTGAAATTGCTTTAAGCTTACTATAAAATGAGAAATAACGTAAAATAGCTGTTATTTAAAAACAATTAGGATATAAAAAGGTCTACTTTGTTTAATTAAATGCTAGAAATAATCATAATTTTGTGGATCCAAAAGCCTATTTTCTAAGAAGGTATTTTGTACTTTAGTAAAGACGGATTATGCTTAGGGGCTACTAGCCCCTTCAAGCCTCTAGTAATAATAAATTTCATAAATTATTATAAATTTTCTGAGCATCTAAAGTTTGAAGTACAAACTGAAGTTTGAGGTGGATTGAGTTGAATTATATCACGTTTTTTTCTGAAATGAACCTTGTCCTAATAAAATAAACTTGTTCTTTGTTGATCTTTGAGAATTTGCTTATCTCTATTTCCTAAATTGTATTTGCGAACTTTAAGAAACATTAAACTGATGATTTAAATTTAGTAAATCTAAATCATGAAATCACCTTTATATAAACAAATACTCGTTGTTGTTTTGATATTAATCATTTATAATTAACCTAAAACACAGCTGTTTACCTGTCTGGGATTTTTAGATGGGGATAATACTCCATGAGCAATCTGTACTCAATTGTATTATCCCTGTTCTATTCTACTGTACTAACTGGCAACGTGCTATAAAAGTTTTAAGTGGCTTTGTCATGAACAGCTGATGATTCTTTTGTTTACTTTTTTGTTGTTATTGGCAACTCATATGACCCCATGTTAAAAATTATCAATTTTTAACATGGGATCAAACGCGAAAAATTATAACGCGAATTTTTTCTATAAATTCGCGTTTCTACAGCAAATTCAACCACGTAGGTGAACTTAAAAATAAAAAACTACACCTACATGCAACATTTTATCAAAATCGTTAGAGCCGTTTTCGAGATGGGATTTATAAATATTCATTGCTCATTTAAAGTAATAGGATATAACTAAATTTGAAAGAGAAATAAATCTCAAGAGAAATAACTTAAGAATATCTTAGAAATAAATAACAAAATTCAAGAATTCATAAATCGATATTAATTTTTTTCGGTTTTTTTTGTATTTTCAGAGGTCTAAGTTTTAAGCAAACCCATTGCAACACCTTGCTTACTCATCTTTCTTAAAATGTTTTTAGAACATTGTATAGGCATTTTTTCTGCTGCCAAAATAATTTATTTCACTAAATCGTATTGTATTTATGAGTGGTGTTAGATAATTGTGCTTTGAACTATTATTATTTTGTTATATAACAAAGAGAATTTATCCTTATACGCTATTGAAAAAACTATAAAAATAAAAACAATGAAAATAAAAATATTAATAAACTCAAGGACTTGAGCATCACACTTTCTAGGAAACCTGCTTTACAAGAACAAATGAAGTCGTTAGTTTGGTAAAGCACCATACAGACTAGCTTCACACCACACTACAAAAGCCATGGCATGAAGTCAACTCTGGGTCACTTTATTCAGTGACAGTAGCTTGTTAAGTGACACAAAAACCGATTCTGTATAGCCTCCTGCTTGGTAGCCGCTGCTATCAGCTATTTACAGCAGCTGTCTACAGCAAACCTATGTAAAACGCTCGTTTAGATTGGTCTTGTGGCCAGCGTTGACGGCAGCTGTTTAGCAGTGGCTGTCGGTAGCGGCTTCTTCACAACAGCTCCCAGCTGGTGTAAAAAGAGCATGAGCGGCGAATGGCGCACTAAGCTAATAGTACTGGCAGGGACGTAGCCAAGGGGGGGGGGGTCCGTGGGGTCCGGACCCCCCCCCCTTCACGCTAATTATTTTAATAATTATGGTATTGATTTAATTCAGTTACGAATTACACTTTCTCTTTTTATCAGTGCATGGTGCAAAAATAATATAAGCAATTTTAAGGCAAAAGATTACAAAGTACAAACAAAATTTAACCTTCTGATTTTCATGCCAAAAATACAAACTCCTCGATTCCTACAAACATGGTCTTATCGCAGTTGAAGCTGACGAGACGCCTGCTATCTTTCCAGCTGCGTTCCCAGGCCAGTTCTGGGAAGCAGACGATTAAAACAATTCTCATCTTATTTTCGTATTTTCATATCTTGCCTACCTTTTTACAAGATTATTTACAACCACTAAATGTAGTCCACGTTGGTAGTTCAGAGAGTCAGTTACAATCGATTCTTCACCAGAGTAACAACGTGCGTTTTACTGTGTGGCATCTAACGAGTAATGTCTAGAAAGAAAAATGGGCGCTTATGTGATAAGGAAGAAAATAAGTATATCCAGTAATGTTAAAGAGGTAAGAAGTAAAAAATAAAATTTACAAATAGTTTTAATAATTATTATTACAAGATTACTACATTCTTGTAAAGAAGAACATCGACTAACCGGCGGATCAACGAAGGCCTTAAACCTTAAGTGACTATTAATGGCTTAATATACTTTAGGAGAAATATAAACTTTAAAATTGCAGTAAAACGAATGATTAGTGTTGAATGTAATTTACTCGCATTATAATAACGATTTAAAAATAAATTTAAATCTGCGTTTTTAAAGCAGCAAAGAGTTTTTAATCAAGAGTTAATGTAGGCAAAATAAATAATATTGATCGAGAGCTCGACGAGATACGCGAGAGCCAATCCAATCTTTTTATTCACATGTCCCTGGCTGCCTCTTCGCGTACTCAAAACTTGTACCCTACTGGTCTGGTGCCGTAACGTAACACACTGACAATTCCCATGATTAGGGATCGGTCACAATGGCAAACTAGCCTAACCCACTGTGCGCTAGAGACATAACAAGTTTTGAGTGAAAGGGAAGAATCAGATGATGATAACCCTAATAAAACTTAAACCTATTATTGGTGACAGTTTTTAAGTCTCCGAACCTGATTACTGTATATGAGGCATTTCATTTACACAACTTTTAAATTTACCTCTTCCACAAATACAAATTCCAATTACCGATCATTGCCCACCTGTGATTGACTCAACTCTTCCTGACCCGAACTTACTCTTTATTTCGTAAAATACAGGGTGTTCAAGATTATTTACAACCACTAAATGTAGTCCACGTTGGTAGTTCAGAGAGTCAGTTACAATCGATTCTTCACCAGAGTAACAACGTGCGTTTTACTGTGTGGCATCTAACGAGTAATGTCTAGAAAGAAAAATGGGCGCTTATGTGATAAGGAAGAAAATAAGTATATCCAGTAATGTTAAAGAGGTAAGAAGTAAAAAATAAAATTTACAAATAGTTTTAATAATTATTATTACAAGATTACTACATTCTTGTAAAGAAGAACATCGACTAACCGGTGGATCAACGAAGGCCTTAAACCTTAAGTGACTATTAATGGCTTAATATACTTTAGGAGAAATATAAACTTTAAAATTGCAGTAAAACGAATGATTAGTGTTGAATGTAATTTACTCGCATTATAATAACGATTTAAAAATAAATTTAAATCTGCGTTTTTAAAGCAGCAAAGAGTTTTTAATCAAGAGTTAATGTAGGCAAAATAAATAATATTGATCGAGAGCTCGACGAGATACGCGAGAGCCAATCCAATCTTTTTATTCACATGTCCCTGGCTGCCTCTTCGCGTACTCAAAACTTGTACCCTACTGGTCTGGTGCCGTAACGTAACACACTGACAATTCCCATGATTAGGGATCGGTCACAATGGCAAACTAGCCTAACCCACTGTGCGCTAGAGACATAACAAGTTTTGAGTGAAAGGGAAGAATCAGATGATGATAACCCTAATAAAACTTAAACCTATTATTGGTGACAGTTTTTAAGTCTCCGAACCTGATTACTGTATATGAGGCATTTCATTTACACAACTTTTAAATTTACCTCTTCCACAAATACAAATTCCAATTACAGATCATTGCCCACCTGTGATTGACTCAACTCTTCCTGACCCGAACTTACTCTTTATTTCGTAAAATACAGGGTGTTCAAAAAATATGGGGCAATAATTTACATAGTGATTCCTTGGGTGAAAATAAGCAAAAAAGTTTATATAAACATAGGTCCTAAAGTGCTTCGTTTTCCGTCTGTGTGTCTGTTTATGATTTTTACATATTTAATCATATCTCACGAACCACTTAATGTATAAACTTCAAACTTGGTATATGGATAACCCCTATTAAGAACTATTTTCGTAAGAAGTACCGTATTGGTACCATTTTTTGTACCATTTCAAAATGGCTACTGGTTTTTTGTTTTCAAAGCTAAATATCTTAAAAACCGTAAATTTAAGAAAAATTATACAAGAGACAAAAAAGTTGCGAAATATAATCTAATTAACGATGATATTTCGATTATAACAATAGGACAATTAATAATTGAGAAATTTTAAATTTTCCGAATAAAAACATGCAATTTTCAGACAGAATGTTCTAAGAAACCATGTTTTTATGCAGAAAAGTTAAATTTCTCCGTTATTAGATGTCCGATTATCATAATCCTAATATCAGCATTAATTGAATCAAATTTTGCAGTTTTTTTGTCTCTCTAATAATTTTTCGAAAATTTACGGTTTTTAAGATATTTAGCTTTGAAAACAAAAAATGGTCGCCATTTTGAAATAATACAAAGTAGAAATTTGATACTTCTTACAAAAATAGTCCTTAAGAGTCGTTATCCTTATACCAAGTTTGAAGTTTATACGTTTAGTGGTTTGTGAGATATGATTAAAAAATAAATAAATATCATAAACAGACACACAGACGGAAAACGAAGCACTTTAGGACCTAAGTTTATATGAACTTTTTTGCTTATTTTCACCAAAGGAATCACTACGTTGATTATTGCCCCACATTTTTTGATCATCCTGTATATTTTTTGAAATACAATGTAATCAGTACTTTTTAAGTTTTACAAAAAGTTCAAACACAAACAAAAATAAATAATTTCAGATTTTTTACGTAAACATTTTAAATTATGAATAAATATAAAAATATAATGACACATTTTTAGAAATGAATTTATTATATTTAAAGTGCTAAAGTAACTAATTGTGGTATTTCATAACTACGATACTCTCAGCGCTGTTACGCGGGTCAAATTTCACTATTATTTTGTCCACTACTTAAGTTGTAATATTATCCTGCTATTTACTGATAAATTCTTTTGTATTTTAATATCAGAGTCTAATATTTATTTGTTTATTGTTAAATGGTATGGGTTTAAGTGTAAAGTTAAGATAATGATGCCTAATAAAGTCTATCAAACAGTATCAACTACCTGCTACGCATTATCTCGTGTCTTCAAACTCACGACCCTCTCACAAAAAAATGGGGGAGGGGGGTTACATCGTCTGGACCCCCCCTTCCCGAAATCCTGGCTACGTCCCTGGTACTGGCTTCCTTTAACAGCTGCTCATGAGCGCGACACAAGACTGGTCCAAATAGTATCTTGTCTAGGGTATCAACTTATACATATTATGTCTTTGTCACCGTTTGTAAAATCGTGACATGCGTTTCGTTGAATAATTCATGTTTCTTTCTTACTAAAGTTTGCCAAGCAATTTAACTTTTACATGGGACTTCTAGTGGTTGACAGTAAATATAATAGGGTTATTGAAACAATTCTTTCATTTATTTTAACGTCCGGAATTAAGGGGTTTGCATTTATCAGCTTTCCATTTTATGTACACTTAATGAGTACAGAAAACATAAAAGAGTAACTAAAACTTGGTAGAAGCAAATCGACTTCTCGTACATAATAAGCTCACTTTATCCACCAAATGCATTCGTTGTGACATCGAATGAAGACTGGCGTTTCTTTTGTCTGTCCGTCATTCCACTTCCGACCGACAATGTAACAATGAGCTGATGTGATTGCAATTGCGGTATCTCGTTTTTTGATCTCACGACCAACAACCACGAAATCCGAAAGTAGGATGACGCATACTGCTTTGCTGGAGGTTTGAGAAGCAAGACATTTGTCTATTATCCTCCTTGGATAAAAAATAAATCGACAAAATGAGAATGTCGGCCTGAAAGTTCAAATTGGTAATGGTTATTTTACACTTTAGGAACTATAAAACGCTAATTAATACGTTTCTGTAAAAATATTTGCCGTAATTTGACTAATGACTCAATCCAGACCTAATGGTGTGTAGATTAAATTTTACATAGTTGTTTTGTTACTAGTAAGAAGTATCTATAACTCGCGCAAAATGTCTGCGGCAATGGCTGAGTCAGCAAATTGAAAGGTGTGGGGGAACAGTGGGTACCTTTTTGAAAGCATTGATTTTTAAGCCCCACTACTTGTCAAACGTTATATTTACCAACATAATATAATAATAACATGTGATGCGGTTATTATCTTAGTAGCTATGGCCGGGGATATTTTGTAGGAAATTTTATTTGCTAATGCGTAACCGTTATCCTAATATAATTTGCAGTATGAAAACATATTGACCATCTCTCCTTGGGCTCCTAACATAAAATGCCACTTTTGACTCTTGACATCATGACTACTCTATTATGTCATTGTTTGTACTAAATATTATACATAATATGTCCTCCACTTTCCGTTTGTAAAGTTTTGAGTAAACTTATTGATAAATAAGTTTAAAATATGAGGTTCAGACATGTTTTGTAGTTCAAATTTGTAATATAATATTATTATTATAAAAAGAATGTGGAGCAATAATATTTTTGCCAAATAAAACGAGAAATAAAAATATATATAATAGTCACTGACCGATATTTTGTAGTATCCGTAGTCAGTAATGAATGGATAATTTTCAGGCATTCATTTAATACCTTCTTCTAAGAGATAAAAAAATTTCTAATAGTAGTGATAATCAATTGACCCGGGAGTTTTTAATCGACTTAAGTTCACCAATTATCGAAGAGAGTTATATCAAATTAAACGTTTTTCGCTATCAGTTATTCTTTAGGAAAGCTGCCAGAGCTTTTTCAAACAAAGGTCTATGTTATCATTTTGTGTTCGGATTTGGACCATATTACTTGCAATCGTATAAAAAAAAGTCCAATCAATGTGTAGTGTAACCTCTAAAACACATTCTCCCAAAGCATTTTATAAAAGTTATCTAAGGCTTTTACACTTTTAACTTTCACTTTCCTCTTCTTGTAAGTCAAAAAATTTTAACTAAAGGTTTAAACATTTGACCTATAACACCAATGCTCAATTTTTAGGTCTTATTTAGAACTGACAAATCTTCAAACCTTGCACTTCCCTTTAATTCTCTCATAATCTCATCGAGCACGATATCGATACATGCAAAATAGAAACCTCGTCTTGGACCACTACAATAATTATTATGACTAATTAGTTTTTAAATTACTATGTAGGGATGTTTATCCAAAAAGAAAATATAACAGTTCTTTTCAACGCCAATTGGAGAGTATTAATAATTCCAAAATTTTTTATGTTGTAAACTTAAATTTCTTTAGCATTGTATGAGTTTGCCGCCAATCATTCATGCCGCCAAGCATTCTATGTTTGGTCACCAATCACGTGAAATGGTTGGTAAAACATCTCTATTTAATCACTTACATATTAAAACTATCAGTTACCCGTAGTGTCGTTCGTAATGATAATTCAACTATTATTTCAATTGCTATTAACAATTATACAATGTAACAAAATACTCTTTTATTAATTCGTTTCCGTTTTGTTACTTTTTGTTAATTCATTAATTTACTGTATGTTAATTGTTTAGTTGTTGTCTGTTGGGAAAACTAACAAAACATATTTTACCATACAAGGGTGAGTCAGCAACTGCCTATTATTGTGTAATTGTTTAATATTGTAAATGAAGAAATGTTTAACGTAGAAACGCCAAATAAAATTATTCCCAGTTAATTTGCATATAAAGAATTAAAACTATTTAAATCGCGAATTTTATCTACAGGATGTTCCAAAAATGTACCAGGTGATGAGTTCGAATCACGAAAGTTTCTCATTTTAACCTTAGCAAATTATTGCTACAAGAAGCATTTTTGTGAAAACTGATCAAAATTATCTCAATCCGTTTTAAAATGGCGGCAATTTTTGTGAAACTTTTCAATATTTACGAAAACCAACCCTGTATTTTCTAAAGCCTTAAACATTTTTCAGTTCTGATTCAAAATTCTTAATCCTCGTTAACTCATCTTTACTGCAACTACTATTATAAACATTTTTTAAATTATTTTTTTTAATTGTTGTTAGTCATGAAAAAAAATTAAATAGCAACATATTTCAAAAAGCATTTAATTTTAAAGGTCTTCAAAATTCGTACTATTTTGTGGTTTACACAAGTATTCTATTTTCATTCGATTTTAGTTATACACTGGATGTAAATAAAAAACGTCTTAAAACGCTTAAAAATATATTTACACTTATACTGTATTTACATACAAGACGGTAAATATACAAAAATGGTGGAAAATGGCGATCGATTTCGGTTGGTCACACCAACCATCAACAGGCCCAATGAGAGGCCGCCACCCCTGACAGTCTGCAGCTGCTGACTAACGTTGTCTGTGTCACCAGATATGGACCAAGCCGTGTGCCCACCACTACTCGCTGGCCTGCCTCAAGCTGGACCTGGCGCGGCTGGTGGACCGCCACCCCCGACAGTCTGCAGCTGCTGACTAACGTTGTCTGTGTCCCCAGATGTGGACCAAGCGGTGCACCCACCACTACTCGCTGGCCTGCCTCAAGCTGGACCTGGCGCGGCTGGTGGATCGCCACGTCGCCACCCCCGACAGTCTGCAGCTGCTGACTAACGTTGTCTGTGTCCCCAGATGTGAACCAAGCGGTGTGCCCACCACTACTCGCTGGCCTGCCTCAAGCTGGACCTAGCGCGACTGGTGGATCGCCACGTCGCCACCCCCGACAGTCTGCAGCTGCTGACTAACGTTGTCTGTGTCCCCAGATGTGGACCAAGCGGTGTGCCCACCACTACTCGCTGGCCTGCCTCAAGCTGGACCTGGCGCGACTGGTGGATCGCCTCGCCGCCACCCCCGACAGTCTGCAGCTGCTGACTAACGTTGTCTGTGTCCCCAGATGTGGACCAAGCGGTGTGCCCACCACTACTCGCTGGCCTGCCTCAAGTTGGACCTGGCGCGACTGGTGGATCGCCACGTCGCCACCCCCGACAGTCTGCAGCTGCTGACTAACGTTGTCTGTGTCCCCAGATGTGGACCAAGCGGTGCACCCACCACTACTCGCTGGCCTGCTTCAAGCTGGACCTGGCGCGACTGGTGGATCGCCACGTCGCCACCCCCGACAGTCTGCAGCTGCTGACTAACGTTGTCTGTGTCCCCAGATGTGAACCAAGCGGTGTGCCCACCACTACTCGCTGGCCTGCCTCAAGCTGGACCTAGCGCGACTGGTGGATCGCCACGTCGCCACCCCCGACAGTCTGCAGCTGCTGACTAACGTTGTCTGTGTCCCCAGATGTGGACCAAGCGGTGCACCCACCACTACTCGCTGGCCTGCCTCAAGCTGGACCTGGCGCGACTGGTGGATCGCCACGTCGCCACCCCCGACAGTCTGCACCTGCTGACTAACGTTGTCTGTGTCCCCAGATGTGGACCAAGCGGTGTGCCCATCACTACTCGCTGGCCTGCCTCAAGCTGGACCTGGCGCGACTGGTGGATCGCCACGTCGCCACCCCCGACAGTCTGCAGCTGCTGACTAACGTTGTCTGTGTCCCCAGATGTGGACCAAGCGGTGCACCCACCACTACTCGCTGGCCTGCTTCAAGCTGGACCTGGCGCGACTGGTGGATCGCCACGTCGCCACCCCCGACAGTCTGCAGCTGCTGACTAACGTTGTCTGTGTCCCCAGATGTGGACCAAGCGGTGCACCCACCACTACTCGCTGGCCTGCCTCAAGCTGGACCTGGCGCGGCTGGTGGACCGCCTCGCCGCCACCCCCGACAGTCTGCAGCTGCTGACTAACGTTTTCTGTGTCCCCAGATGTGGACCAAGCGGTGCACCCACCACTACTCGCTGGCCTGCCTCAAGCTGGACCTGGCGCGACTGGTGGATCGCCACGTCGCCACCCTCGACAGTCTGTAGCTGCTGACTAACGTTGTCTGTGTCCCCAGATGTGGACCAAGCGGTGTGCCCACCACTACTCGCTGGCCTGCCTCAAGCTGGACCTGGCGCGACTGGTGGATCGCCACGTCGCCACCCCCGACAGTCTGCAGCTGCTGACTAACGTTGTCTGTGTCCCCAGATGTGAACCAAGCGGTGTGCCCACCACTACTCGCTGGCCTGCCTCAAGCTGGACCTAGCGCGACTGGTGGATCGCCACGTCGCCACCCCCGACAGTCTGCAGCTGCTGACTGACGTTGTCTGTGTCCCCAGATGTGGACCAAGCGGTGTGCCCACCACTACTCGCTGGCCTGCCTCAAGCTGGACCTGGCGCGACTGGTGGATCGCCTCGCCGCCACCCCCGACAGTCTGCAGCTGCTGACTAACGTTGTCTGTGTCCCCAGATGTGGACCAAGCGGTGTGCCCACCACTACTCGCTGGCCTGCCTCAAGTTGGACCTGGCGCGACTGGTGGATCGCCACGTCGCCACCCCCGACAGTCTGCAGCTGCTGACTAACGTTGTCTGTGTCCCCAGATGTGGACCAAGCGGTGCACCCACCACTACTCGCTGGCCTGCCTCAAGCTGGACCTGGCGCGACTGGTGGATCGCCACGTCGCCACCCCCGACAGTCTGCACCTGCTGACTAACGTTGTCTGTGTCCCCAGATGTGGACCAAGCGGTGTGCCCATCACTACTCGCTGGCCTGCCTCAAGCTGGACCTGGCGCGACTGGTGGATCGCCACGTCGCCACCCCCGACAGTCTGCAGCTGCTGACTAACGTTGTCTGTGTCCCCAGATGTGGACCAAGCGGTGCACCCACCACTACTCGCTGGCCTGCCTCAAGCTGGACCTGGCGCGACTGGTGGATCGCCACGTCGCCACCCCCGACAGTCTGCAGCTGCTGACTAACGTTGTCTGTGTCCCCAGATGTGGACCAAGCGGTGCACCCACCACTACTCGCTGGCCTGCCTCAAGCTGGACCTGGCGCGGCTGGTGGACCGCCTCGCCGCCACCCCCGACAGTCTGCAGCTGCTGACTAACGTTTTCTGTGTCCCCAGATGTGGACCAAGCGGTGCACCCACCACTACTCGCTGGCCTGCCTCAAACTGGACCTGGCGCGACTGGTGGACCACCTGGCCGCCACCCCTGACAGTCTGCAGCTGCTGAGTAACGTTGTTTGTGTCCCCAGATGTGGACCAAGCGGTGTGCCCACCACTACTCGCTGGCCTGCCTCAAGCTGGACCTGGCGCGACTGGTGGATCGCCACGCCGCCACCCCCGACAGTCTGTAGCTGCTGACTAACGTTGTCTGTGTCCCCAGATGTGGACCAAGCGGTGTGCCCACCACTACTCGCTGGCCTGCCTCAAGCTGGACCTAGCGCGACTGGTGGACCGCCTCGCCGCCACCCCCGACAGTCTGCAGCTGCTGACTAACGTTGTCTGTGTCCCCAGATGTGGACCAAGCGGTGCACCCACCACTACTCGCTGGCCTGCCTCAAGCTGGACCTGGCGCGACTGGTGGATCGCCTCGCTGCCACCCCCGACAGTCTGCAGCTGCTGCCCGGGGTCTCCGTGCGCGCCAACGCCACCGCCGCCGAGGACTTCCCCGCCGCCCTCGGCCCCTCCGACCGCTCCCTGGACGACTTCCTCGTCGCCAAGCTGAGCCGCTACCTCGGCTCGCTGACCGTCAGCGTGCAGCTGGCCGAGCCCGCCGCCTTTCTCGCCGCCCGCGCCGCCACCCGCCCCAGCGAGGAGGGTATGTTGACCTACTGTCTGCTTCTGGGCCTCGTCTGTGGACTCAAGGCCCTCGTCGTGTTTTTGGTGTTCTTTCAATAGAACCGCCGCGACTGATAAGGTGGATAGTGATCAAAGTTTGTTATTTTATGAAAAGTAATGAAATATTTCTTTTAGAAAATTCCTGTAATTCTTTATTGGGTAGAAACAGTTATAACTAGTTTAATCTTGATATACAATTCTGATTGATTCTAAATGAATGCGGGCGATGTAAGCTAAGTTACTTACTAACAGCCCGTTGGGCATCTCAAATTATTTCAATTTGCTTACAATCAGTTTTGACGACAAGTCGACTACAATCAACTTAATAAGTATCCACTTAAAGCTGACGCGACGAAGCGTCGGAAAATGTCAAGCATATTTAAAAAATTTGAGGTAATATTCCCTTTTGATCTCTTAGTTCAGGGGATAAAACCATTAAAAATAGAATTTGTTTATTTAAAGTATTCCTAAAGGTCTTAGAATTTGAAGCAATCATAATGATGAGTACTCTAGGAATTGTAATAAGCAAAAATAGTCACCGATGTTCATGGACATTTTGTAGTACGTAGAAATACCGATTCGCCTGAAACTGATGTAAGAGAAAGCCACCCCACCGATATCCTAAACCGATAACTTAAAATCGTAGTTTCTTTCGCACTTGATACGAAGGGTAATGGTGATGCGCAGGTAGACGCCGCAAGAACGGAATGGGCGGGCTGATGACAGCAGGCCTGTTCTCGGGCGGCACGCTGATGGCGGTGGGCATGTCCGCCCTCGCGGCGCTGGCGGGCAAGGCGCTGATGACGGCGCTGCTGTCGCTGATGCTGTCCGCTCTGGCGGCCATGCGGGGCGGCGGCGACAACGGCGGCGGCGGCGGCGGCAAGACCACGTACGAGATCATCGCCAAGCCCATCGTGACGCACGCGCACACGCACAGCAGCGAGGTGCAGCACGAGGTGCACGGCGGCGGCCACCACCACGCCTACGCCTACGGCCGCAGCCTGGACTTCGCCCCCGTGCTGCCCCGGGGCGCCAACGACACCGGGGACAGCTACGTGCTGGCCTACCGAGCCGCTCACGAGCCCCCGGACGCCGCCAAACACTAGTCGCTGCTCTGCTGCCGACTTCATCTTGTTCTGTGATATTTTCAGTGCTTATTTGATTATTTATTGTTGCTCTTTTTACAATATGGGTTAAAATTATTACTCCTTTCTCTCTATCTATCTGCCTTAAGTCGATAAAAGTAATGTCGTACAGTTGAGGGAAGTAGTTATTGCAAGTTAAATAAGAAAATAGTATTCGTTTTTCTACCAACTTCGTGCTATTGAGTTTACATAAACTTTAAAAGGGATCGACATAAAACACAAAAAACGAAGTATGGTTTTGTAGCTGCTAAAACAACGCCATTATTTTGAACGTACTTAGACCTCTTTACGTATGAGTATTCAATTCATAAGGACTTTAAATTATATGCTTGCAAGTTGCTTGCATATGTAGGAAAGTAGAGCTCCAATATGCCTTCAACATAAGGAGACAACAAAATGTATCATATGTTCCCATTTTAGTTACAAATGCAAAACACAATCTATATATAAAAAAAATTGGTTTTTCTTTTCCGAGTCCGTCCGGCTCTTCTACTCAACCGATTTTCATAATTGAGGTCTTAAATTAAATGTTTGCACGCGCAGATTTGCCATCAAGCACCCGCATTCATTTATCTTCCGTATTACTCGAGTTATGCACAAAAGCAACTTCCTCCCTGTACATTTCTTATGGGAGTTAAATATGGTTTTCCTTTTCCAAGTTCGTTTGGCTCTTCTACTCGACCGATCTTCATAATTAAGGTCTTAAATTAAAGGTATGCACGCACAGATTTGCCATCAAACAACGTCATTCGTTTATCTACTGTATTACTCGACCAAAAAACATTAATTTTATCATTTCCGGGATTTTGAATTCAATTTAAGTTATATTACCCCAGTTCTAATTACGTAAATCTATGTTTTGGTCTAGGAACCTTCAGCGAAATACCACCTTTCATTTCAGCTATTGATTATTAAGATCGGACGAACCTGAAGCACGCTGTTGAATTCCGAACAACACAAAAAATTTGGTTTTTCTTTTCCGAGTCTGTTTGGCTCTTCTACTCGACCGATTTTCATAAATAAGGGCTTAAGTGAAAGGTATGCACGCAAATATTTGCCATCAAGGATCGGCATTCATTAATATACTGTATTACTCGACCAAAAAACATAAATTTATTATTTCCCGAATTATGAATTCAATTGAAGATATATTTCCCCAGTTCTAATTCAGTAATTCTATATGTTTTAGTCTAAGAACCTTCAGTGAAATACCAGCTTTCATTTAAGCTATTGATTATTATGGTCGGACGTACCTGAAGCACTCTGCGGAATTCCGAACAACACAAATCTTAAATATATATAGATTAGGTTTTCTTTTTCTGAGTCTGTTTATGGTCTGATCTTAATGAAATTTGGTAAAGACGTGTAAAGTGGTAATCAATTTGACGAATTCGTGAACCAGCCCGATCGGACCACCGGAAGGGGGGTAAAGGGGAATAAACCCCCCCAAAAGTGGGTTTTTGAATTTTTTACATAGAAAAACAAAATTTATCCAATTTGTGCTGGCACCATTGAATTCAGCAAAAAAAAGAAAAATTTAGGATTTTGAATCACTGGTCTATGCCCATTGGTTACCAAGATATTGAAAGTGGTAAACAGAGTACGTTGTCCAATGTTAACCTTATGGGTAATAAGTAAAATTCTGTATCTTGCTTATTTCTCAACATATTCATCTTGATAAAAATTGGTCTATGTCTTCATCTAGATGAGATCTAATGTATAATCGTCTAAAAACCCCGATATATTTCCATTTTCATGGCAGCCTGATGTATACTCATTCCCCATGTCAATCTTAAGGAGCTTACAAAAACACGTCAAATCTCGCTGCGTTGGCTTGAACTATGTTCTTTTGCATATGCAATTCGCTGAGTATGCAGGTCTGCAACGGGGGTATTTTAGCATGGTATGTAGTTAGTTTGTAAAGTTGTATGTGCCGGGCTGACATGTCGCTGACCCGAAAACTTATGTACAGAATATCTCATGAAAGTCCTACGTTTTCCTTTGTGGAACAAATTATTACCAACTTGGTAATAAAACGTGGTTTAATTGGTTTTCTGAGATTCCAACATAACCGGGCCCAGCTACATGCACCTCTTTTTCAACTTAGGCAAGTATCGGGCAAGTCACATTGAAGTTGTAAAGCTCCATTGCATGTAACAAATTTTGTAAATGAAGAATTATTTGATTTGAGTTGATTTTGTATTTTAGTACCAAAATTTACTGCCGCGGAGCAGCGTGGGTCCTCTAGTATGAATAATAAATAAGTGTAAATGACAGTAATGGAAAGATCCACACATTTATTAAAAGTAAAAGTCTTTTAAAATATTGGTTAAGAAGAAAACTAATAAAAATTAAATGCGATTAGTTAACTATTTGCTTTAACACCTACCATTACCAAACTCTTTTGAGCTTATGAAATCCCATTCAAAGATTTTATTAGATAATCTCCCCTAATTTAATTCTTCAAAACTTTCTGCAATTGAGAGCTATTATTGAAGGGCTTACTAAAAGAAACGGATACCGCAAAGTAAAATTGACGTCTATTATACTAAAAAATAGTAACGCGACAAAATTAAAGCCTTGTGCTTTTCAGGCAGTAATGTATATTACCACTACCGCATTAACTTTATGTTAATAGTTTCTATTAATTATTTAAAAACATTAGGCCTAATAATACCTTTCGAAAAAATGTTTTTAAGGCTTTGCAGTATGATAGTGTTGCCTAAATTTCAGAAGCAATCATCTTTGTCTTTATATTTTTTTATAATGGTTTAAGGTGTCGTAGAGGCCGGTAGAGATATTTTATCGTTCTATTAAGTTCTTCATTCTTAAAAATGCTTGTTTGGTCACTGTCTACAATAATGTGCTTAGAATAAAATATACAATTATAGAGTTAATAAAAAATGAACTGTTTTACGCATAAAGTAATTAATTATCATGATCGTTATCGCGAATGCTTATGAAGACCTTTCTATTAATATTCGAACGATTTTGACAATTGACAAAATAAAATAGTAGATTGCATGCCAGGGCTTATATAAGCTGAGATAACTTTAATTTTTCAATGGTGTAGAAACTTAAGGCTTGAAAGAATTTTAAAATATGTACTAATTCGGAAGAGGCTTGAAATTGAGAATGTCTTGGGACAAAATGATACAATTGAGTGTTCGATAATCGGAAACTTTTCAAATCGAACGTACATGGATATAGCAATGCTTAAGTTTCATATGCAAATAATTTTTTTCAACTGGCCGCTCGAGTATCAGTATCAGAATCAGATCTTTATTGGTCAAAGAACAATACATAAATTGCATACGACCTCGTCAAGTATGAACACAGTTTCAGTTTCAGTGTTTTTGAAATATAAAAGCGCAAAATAATCCAATAGGCCCTATCTCATTGATGGCAAGACCAAGATTTATTAGCCTAAATTAAAAACATGTAATTGAAGTTTAAAGTGATTAACAGAGATAAATTATATAAATGTTATTTACCAGGATTACAAGAGTACAAATAACAAACAAAGACAATAGTCAACATTAATTGAAAGACTTTTCGTAAAACTCTTTAATACTGTAAAAAAGGTTGGCTGCAAGTAGGCTATGAACAGTTTTCTTAAACTCTACAAAAGGCAAAACTCTCACTTCAGGAGACAGGTGATTAAATAGTATATTTCATTACAAGTGACGCTTTTTGTACGAGCTCAAGTTAATTTGGGCGAGTACCGAAAAGCCACTTTAGACCCGTGTTATGAACTATATTTTTCGTCATACTGCATAAAATATTCAGCTAACTACTTAAAAGAAAACAAAGGTTTTACTGACAAAAGAGTTGTTTCCATTTTTTTCTTGCATTTTAAAATCAGCTGATTATCTGTAAATTGTTTTGATGTTATGTCAGCTGATGATAACGATTGATATATCGAAAGCTGTGTACTATCGATTGAAACAATGAATGTCTTAATCTACTGTTTCGTATCATGAATCAGACTTACCGCTAACATCGTTATCGCTCAGCTTATCTCTCACTGAGGCAAAATTAAATATTTATCCAGCCTCTTGACCCGTGTAATTAACTATATTTTTCGTGATATCGCTCAATGCAAAGCGCTAACTACTTAAGAAAACCAATTGACTTAAGTATCGTGATACGCGTGAGGCAATTGGAAACGTGTGATACCTTAAAAGATATCTCTCAAAGATGCTTCCATCTTGTTCCTGCTATTTAAACATCAGCTGATAATCTGTTTCATTTTTGTTAGGTTAGATTGAAAACAATGAACAACTATCGATTTATCAAACGCATTTAATAATCGATTGGTGGAATGAGCGAGTTGCACAAATTGATTAAACCGACATTAATGCAACAATGAAATGCGATTGATAATAATAATCGATAACTACTCTCAATGCAATCGATAGCTCACCATAGACGCTGACTTACACACGTTTGCAGATTTAGTGCATCATAATAAACGAACAGCTGACGTCCTCAACGTCAGCCCTCCCTAGGGTGGAAAAGAGCTACTTTCGCCACGCAACGCATGAATTGAAGCAGTCGTTTTCGCAGCAGTATGACGAAAAAGTCTTATGCCTACACCTAAATGACTTCTTAGGGTCTTGGATAACCTCATTTGCTCAATATGAAATTTACTACTATTTCGCATATTGTTCGAATGATTTTTTTTATAAAAACAAGATTAAATTCCTCAAGCTTGACTTTCAAAAGCGATCTATAAATATACAAAAACAATTACTTTTATGACACCAGTTTGAACAAAGAGACGTTTGCATTGAGCTCTGAAATTCGAATTGGTCCCTATCCTAATTGTCTTTTTCGTAAAATCAAAACAATTTCCCCACAAGACAATACTGTAATCTAACACTGAATGTAACAAGGCATAGTAAATACATAAAAAAACAATCAACGGGAACATACAATTTTTAATTCTTCAACAAATATATCACTTTAGACAATTTACTACAAACTAAGACAATTTGATCACTCCAAGTTAGATTATGATCAATTTGTATTCCTAATAGCTTAAACCACTATACAAAAACATCTGGCAACCTAAGTCTATTATTTAGCAAGTATATACCTTTCTGTGTTTTGACCTCATTTATGACAAAACCATTTACCTTGAACCACATAATAGCCTGATCAAGTGTTTCATCGGCAACTCTGATAAGAGTTTGCACGTCTTTATTGACAGTGAGAAAGGAAGTATCATCCGCAAACATGGTTGTTTTAGAGGATGTGACATTAATGTTAACAGGCAGGTCATTAACCATAACTAAAAAAATACAGGACCTAACACGGAGCCTTGCGGCACGACAAACTTTACATTAGATGCAGACGATCTATTACCACCTGCATCAATAATCAGAGACCTATTATCAAGGTATCAAAAAAATCGAGCCCAATGCCACCTATTCCAACGTGTTTTAACTTTTGGAAAAGTATCGAATGATCAACACAATGACATGCCTTGCTCAGATCGCAAGCTGTGACCTGAGCAAGGCATCGACCTTCAAAGGCTTTAATAAAATCATGTACTAACTTTAAGACGGCACTTGTTATATTTTTACCCACTCTGTAACCAAACTGAGAATCACTTATTAGATTGAACCGGTCAAAGTAGGTACATATATGAGATTTAACAATTTGTTCCAGTATCTTTCCCATGATTGGCACTATCGAGATTAGCCGATAACTTTTGGGAGATGACTTTTAACCCGTTTTTAAAATATTGGGACCACTCTTTAAATCTTTAGCTTAGAAGGAAAACCCTTGTTTTAAACACAAATTGATACAAAAGGTGAGGGACAACAAAATGGACTCAATCACACACTTCACTACTTGATTTGAGATATCAAAAATATCTTTGCTTTTAGAATTTTTCATTTTTTTCACTATGCAAATCTGCACATGACACTGCTTGCCACTTAAAAATTTTCCTTTGGCAACGGTGAGTTCTCGATGAAGTCAAGCGCTGTCATCTGGGGTCGAGTGATGCCGTCTCTAGCCTCCTGGACCGATGAGATGTAGTAGTCGTTGAACTCCTCAGTTGATATCAGGATCTCCGGCAAGTTGACATCTCTGCTCTTCACGTGAAAAGCTCCCAAGCAGCCTTATACTTGTTGTCAGCAGACTCGATGTATTCAGCATTGTAGACAAGTTTCGCTTTGTTTACTGCCTCCTTATAAACCCGATTACTCCTCTTGTAGGCCGTTTGCGCTGCATCGCTACGGTTCACAAGAAACATAGTTCTGAAAGCCATTATAGTATTCTTAAGGTTTGGGGGATGTACCAAATTAACTTTGACTTTGTGTTTTCCCTTTCGGTTTCTTTAAGGGTTTATGAGGGCAAACTTCATCGAATATTTGATAAAATTGTATAAGAACATGTTAAAAATATTTTGTATTTTTGTGTCTTTCTACGCCAGTGGCATTTTTTAACGTTTTGATCGGGAACGGTCCTCTATTGAAAGTAGACAGCTTCTAGTCCTAGTCCTCAGTCCAAGATCTGCATCAACTCAACAGCAAGTAAACTTTGCTTCAATACCTCAAGACTCCTGAAGAACATGTTTCTTCCAAACGTTGCTAGATTTGATGTAGACCTAAGCCCACTTTACACTGTTGATTTCATCATGAAAGATAGGTTGACACTATGATGGTCTGTGAAATCACAATTGAATATTTCAGTTTTAGAGTCTTGGTGGTGATAGTAATCACGTTGTTCAGACATGCTGCTTCTCGAGTCAGATATGAGTTGAAATAGACCATGTAAAATTCCTTCCAAAAGGTTCTTAAACCTGGTCATACTCGGACGCACTAAAGTTATATCAAATGGTCGTTGAAATCACCGCCAATAAATATTCCACAATTAAACTTCAAGAGGCAGAATAAAAGTTGCTCCGATTTCTCCAGGAAAAGGTCCGGGTCTGCTGCAGAAGACCTATATAGGCAAACTATAATAACTGTTATGTCAGTAAGCTTAACCGCCGGCGCCGTCAGTAAGAGTAGCCGTCAGAGACATAATTTTATTAGGTAAAAAAAGTTTTTCCCCAACCTGCTAAGTTTAGACGCCTTTTACTCCTAGTAATGCGTGAGGAAAATAATGATTTGTCTCCCAGCGCGAGTAAAGTGATTACTTTGTCTCCCACTTTGTTAAATTTCCACTTACACATGCAAATATGTTGCAGCTCAACTGCAGCTAACAGCTGATTTAGTGGCAGGAATACTTAAATAAGAATTATATTGCCAAAAAGCAGCTGTAAGAACGACTACGAATCAAGTGAGCTAGAATGATGCAACAATCAGCTGATCGCTGGTGCATGAATGGTTGCAGCTGCTCGCATGCAGGCACTAGTTACAGATCGAAACAAAATGTATATTGTTTGTTAGTTACTAAGTTAACGAAACAGATGTTTAAGAATTGGGTATTTATCATTGCAGGTTGGGAAAAATGATGTGTGTATTTCGAGGGTAAAGCACATCGTTTCCTTCGTGAAAATTGTCGCTCACACAAGCTCGGGCACCAAAATTTTCAATCGTGAAACAATGTTCTACCTTTCTCACTCAACACTCAAATAACTATTTGGTTGTTGTCCGCTTTAACTAAAACTATTAGCATATTAAAAAATGTTTCCTTGAAAATTAATTTTTTTACATCTCTTCCACAGAAAACTATAAAATTGCATTAAGTAGAAAACACAAAAACTTTATTTGAGACGAATTTGAACTAATATTTTCAGTTCAAGCTAGCATGAATAGATTAAACGCATGTTCTTGATTTTAATAGCAGCCTAATTATTAAAATGATTTCTGTGGCGGCTGGTCGAGCAGCCAAAATACAAAACAAAAGTTATAATATGCAAATAATCTTAAAAACATAGTCTTTCCTGCGTGGGAATGGGAATCATTAATAAACATTACTAACTTCAGAACTTACCTCTTTTTAAATTTTGTATTATTATTATTATTTTAAATCACCAGGTACAATTCTGATAATGATTGTTTTGTGTGTTGCACTCTTAAAGGCTTAAAACGCTCGTATTTAACAATGTATGTGAAGACCTTCGATCAACCAAATAATTTTCACTGGACTCTCACCCACTTAATCCCTGTGTACCGACGATAGCACCTCTATTTTTCCATACTAATAATACACCTTTCTGTGGTCAACTGCTTGGGTCTCGACAGTAAAGTGTTCAATGAAGCGCAGGGTTTCCGTTAGTTTGATCATCTGAAATGTTAAACAGTACATATAAGAGTTTCTTATACTAATTGAGGAAATCGTACGTTTAAGATCCCAGTACATTCAGGAATAAATAATGGGAGCAACTAATGCATCTATAACCAACAAAAATTAATATCTATGACAATATTTGTATTATATTTGATAAGATAACTAATGCAACATAAGCAAATTAGCAATTTAGCACTTAAGCAAGTTTCTTCGTCCCTTCATCAAAGCGATTCGTTCCTACACTGCCCTACAATTACACCTCGTGTGTTTCTAAATTATCAGAGATAAACTTGCAGAACGTATAATAAAAATATAGTAAAAAAAAACTAAAGGCGTATATTTTTCAATGTGAATGTGCCCAGCCTTCTGCACCAGCTGAAATGTTGGCTATGCCTCAGAGGTGATGTTAGTGCTTCAAAAAAAATTCAAATAAATAATAGTTAGTTGAAACTGGATGCTTGTTAACAAAGGAAATCATGGTTATGTACGTTTGCAGTGAACTTATAATGCAGGTTAGCTTTGCAAAACGTAAATAAATAGTTAAATGGACACATGCTTTATTTATTTTTCATATCATGGTTCGTTTTTTCATTTCAAATCAATAGGTGGAATATTTTGATTTTGATTTTTACCGTCATTTGCCATCACCGAAAAGTAGAAACAAGTTTTACAAAATTTTATGGTCTGGAATCCCGTATTCGGGTGGAAAAGAACCTAGAACACAACAAGATCCTGCAAAAAAAAGGGCTTCGCTTTTCACACTCTATGAGTTTAAAAAATGTGGAATTAAATTAAAAATCGGTAGATGCCATGATGCTCTTAGATAATATAAGCAAAGTCACTCCTATTTTTAAGGAGAGTGAAAAGTTGACCCATCAAGTCATCGCCCAATTTCTAGTATTTTTGGAATTTCTAGTTTTTTTAAGTAGACACCTAATTTTAGTAAAATTTTAAAAGGCTGCATTAAAAAACAATTAAATATTTTCTTTGTTCAAAATAGTTTAATGATTATAATCAGTATGGTTTTATTCCTGGTCGCATTACTATTAAAGATGTAGATAAATAGTCGAACAAGTTCTTGTTAAGTTTGAAGCAAAATTATGACATCTGCAACAGTAATAGATTTGACAAAGGCTTTCGATCGTATTTCTCATGAGTTAATCATAAAAAAAAAACTGTCTTGTTGTGGTAATGAGCTTAATCTTTTCATGTCTTATTTAGATAATCGTAAGCAAATGGTTGTACAGGGACAAGCAAAATCACATTTCAAACATATTAGAGTAGGTGTCCCGCAAGGATCAGTATTAGGTCCTCTACTTTTTGTAATTGCAATTAATGATTTAGCTTTCAATGTACTTTGTACAAAGATATTGTACGTAGATGATACCACTATCTTAAATTTTGACAACAATCTTGAAGAACTAATTAAGGCAGAAAATCAGGCAGTACAAAATGTACTAGAGTGGTGTAGGACAAATCAACTTGTAGTAAATGATAAAAAAACCGAAACTATTGTTTTCTCATTAAATTACACAATATTCAAAGATATTAAGCCTGTAAAACTATTAGGGATTTATCTGGATAGTAGATTAAGTTGGGACAAACATGTTGAAGAATTTGTGTAAAAAATTATCAAGGGTTATCTACCTATTAAGAAAACTTAGAAACTGCGTTACAATAGATATGTTAGTGAAAGCTTACTATGCATTTTTTCATTCCGATTTGAGGTATGGCATTACATCGTGGGGCAACAGCTGTCACTCTCAAAGAGCATTTCTGTGGCAGAACAAAGCTCTTAGAACAATAAAACGTACCAGTAAGGGAATCATGTGTGCCAATTTTTAAAGAACTGCAAATAATGACCTTGCCTAGTTTATATGATGAATATTGCTGTTTGGTTAGTGTCAAAGAATTGTTTTAAAGTGAGAGAGGAATTACATATGTACCCTACACGACAGAATCATACGTTTGAAAGACCTCCTGTAAAATTAGAAAAAAGTAACAGCAGTGAAACTTACAATGAAACTAAAAATGTTTAATAAATTATGTAAAGAGGCATGGACTGTAGCTTTAAAGCGATTTCAGGTAGTAACTGAAAGATGGCTTAACGAATATATATTTTATTCTGTTGTAGACTATATGACCTGTGATATGACAAGCTGAATGTTTTAAAATTTTAATTGATTTTGTTTACTTAATGTTCATTGTCTTTTATGTAATTTAACTCATTCAAATATCTTGTATGTAATTTAACTTATTTATTTATTTATAATTTATAATATTAGTTTCTTGGCATGTTTAACTTGTTTGAAAAATTATTTTAGTTTACCATAAATGCTATGTAATGACCTTGTAAATTGTACTTTGTAAGAGCTTAAAGACAATAAAAATCTTGAATCTTGAATCTTGGTATCTTCTGTATAAATACAAACAGATGTGGACTCTACGTGCAGTAACCAATAAAAAACAGCTGTTCTTGACAAACAGATTTTTTCAATATTCAAACAGGCCAGTCAATTTAAAAGTCATATAGCTAGTCAAAAATAGGCAATCAGCATGCCTGATTGCCTATAAATAACAATAATACAAATGTGTTAAACATTTCCAGGGATGGTTTATTATCTCCTAAACCAAAATAAATACGGTATTATAACTTTATCTCTAGATATTGATCAGAAAACTCCACCTTTTCCTTTCTCCCCCTTTTAGCGAATTTCCCCTATAAGGAAGAAGCTGTTACCGTAGTACTCATGGTAAGACCTAAGCCCGAGTTCATGATAACTTTTCATTTTGGGGCCCCCAGAAGCAAAAAAACACTATTCTTTTATATATATATATGACGCTAAGGTTGCACTCCTGTGGTGGTCTGCAGTCGGCGGCTGCGAGACAATTGAACGGGTGGCTCAAAATAAATATCTTGGAGTAATTATTGATCACAAATTAAACTGGATACCACACTAAGATTAAGACTAAACTAAGATTAAGAAGAATGTTCTACGCGTTCTCGCAGCTTGGACGTGTGCTGTCTGTTAACCACTGCAGGAGTGTCTACTATGCCTATGTGCAGTCGCTTCTTGAGTACTGAGCCTCGTGTCCATTGCATCTCTTGAACCTCTTTCGGTCGCTCAAAGATCAATAATGATGAATAATGATTTATTCCGTCAATATAGTACAATTTTACATCAAGTGATTTTCTATGGAAATATCTGACCACAGTTGCAAGTGTTTGTGGCCAGAGATAACAATACGATTACAAAAAGATAAGAATTTGAGTCCAGATATCAGGGTTGATTTCATTGAGCCGCGCACTGTGACGCCTGCAACAGTCACATCTGGTTACAAACTAGCACTATACTACCTAAATAAAACGAGTTTAGTTTTCAATATATATATCTAACAACATTAAACAATTCTTGATTTACCGGTATAACTAAACAAGGTTAAGCTTAAACAAAATCTTAGAACAAAAATTAAAATCACGTATCTTCCCTATTTTTATTTTTTTTTTTATTAAAACACTTCTAAGTTTCCAAGCGAAAATAATCATTTTTTTACATTTAAACAGAACTTCATTAAATTTTATGTCTCTTTTACATTAGTCGGTAATTTATTGAAGAAATTTGGCCCGCTATAGACAAAAGATTGCTTGAACAAAGTTTTATGGACCTTTGGTGTTCTGAAAATTCTGCGATTTATGTTTCGGGTTGTATGCAAAAGATCAGTAGTACCCGTGTTACCACTCCTTTTATAAAAAAGTTTTAAAACTTTATACATACACAAATGTTGCAGAGGCAGAATCTTTAATTTAGTAAATAGTGGAAAGGAACTATCGTGCATTCGTTTCTTTAAAATAATTCTTAAAAAGTGATTTTTAAGTATCCTTAGTTTTTTAATCAGATACTTGAAAGCTCCGCCCCAACAAATAAGTCCGTATTGAATTCTAGAATCAACCAACGCAAAGTATAATGATCTCAACAGTTGAACAGAACAAAGTTTCTCAAAAAGTAAAACTTCCTAATAGATAATTTTAACTTACTGTTCAACAGCGATATATGCTTTTCCCAGTTTAACCTTTCATCCGGCGTTACTCCTAGATATTTGAAATATTTTTCCTTGCCAATTGCTTCAAAATTACAATCTAAACTACAAGTGTCCGGAAAGTGAAATTTTAGATCAGATGAGAGGTCAAAACCCTTAAAATCTAAATTGACGTTTTTGGTTTTTTACATTTATCTGCATTTAATTTTTTAAACACCAACTTTTTATAATTCGGAGATCGTCTTCCAAAACCGAGTTAAAGCTTGGATCGATTCATGTTGATAGAACAAAGCAACGTCATCTGCAAAGGCGCTTGACTTTCCGTTAAGATTTAAAGTAAGATTTAAAGTTAGTTTTGAATTTAAAAAATTCAAAAAAGCGTCGCAGAGCTCATCGATCCTTGTGGAACACCCCTTTTGGCCGGTAAAGCTGAACTTATACCTACTTCCACCTATGCGCACTCGTTGCTCACGCCCAGAAAGAAAACTACGAAACCAACAAAGCGCGAATCCCTTACTCCTGCAGCTTCCAATTTACGAAATAAAATCCCATAATCAACAAGATCGAACGCCTTTTTGAAATCTATAAATACCCAGTCGACTTATTTCCAAAGTTTATACTTGTGTAAATCATGTCAGTAACGCTAACTAGGGCATCCTCTGTAGATATTCCCTTCCTAAACCCGTGTTGATTTTCACTAAAAAAATTATATTGTTGAGATATTTTATGAGTCTTACCTTCTCGAAAATCTTTGAAAATACAGATAACAAACTAATTGGACGAAGGTCGTCTAATTTGAAAAAAGAACTATTTTTTTAATTGGAGCCACAATGCTTAACTTTCAACCTCTCGGGTTTTATCAAAACAATTCTAAGAAAAGATCAAAGATCTTTAGAACGACTAAACAAATTTTTCAAGATTTTCCTGTTCGAAGCATAAGAAACCTCTATTTAATTTTGTTTATAAGATTTAATAAAAATATTTTTTCAGAAATTGTTCATCCATATCCAACCAACTTACATTGGCATTAAAATTCCTAAGCTAAATAATTAACTCCAGCAAAATATTCCATTTTACGTTGCACATATTCTTTATTTTAATTTACCACCTAATATAAGAGAACCCAAGGTGAGAAGCGTCGCTGCTGTCAAACGGGAGGTGGCACGGTGGTTGCATGGCCTGGAGGATGGGACTGTGGAGGCTCTTATCCACTCGCAGTACAGAGTATGAATGTAGTATTTAATTTTATATACTTTTTTCTTTTTCTTTTTCTCATAAATTTTGTGATTTCAAGCATTCTGGTGTTTTTATTTTTTAGTTTATCATATAGTAATTAAATTTGCCCAGGTTATTTTTATCTTCTTTTTTAGTTTTACAATTATTCTATTTTTTTTGTCTTTTTTAATGTGCTCACCAGTGAAGTCTACAGTAAACAATTGAAAAGTGATAGTGCAGAGGACTCTCCCCACGCGCAGACATATAGTCTTTGTGAGGAAATTTCTATTAGTTTTATGTACTTATACTGTAATGTATGTATTTATTGTAATGGAAATAAATAAACTGAATATATATATAACTAGCGTAAAAATGGTCCGATATTAATGAAATTTGGCATGGACTTGTAAAGTAGTAATTTCTTATTCGAGTACGTAAACCAGCACGATCGGACTACCGGAAGAGGGATATATCGGGGTAAACCCCCCCCCAAAAATGGGTTTTTTGTGTTTTTTACATAGCAAAATTTTTAAATCCAATTTTTGTTACCACCATTGAATTCAGCTTAAAAAACAATTTAGTATTTTGAATCACTGCTTTATGTCCATCGGCTACCGAGATATTGAAAGTGGTAAACGCAGTACGTTGTCCCAATGTTAACCTTATGGGAAATAAAGAAAATTCTATATCTCGCTTATGTCTCAACATATCTTGATAAAACTTGGTAAATGTTCAGATCTATTTAATTAACCTTGGTAACTTCTAGTTCAGATCTACTAAATATTGAATTAAAACAGCCCAGTTTTAATATATCCGTAGCAGCAAACCTGCATAATCATTCCCCATGTTATTCTTATGGAGCTTACAAAAACATGTCAAATCTCGCTATGTTGGATTGAAATATGTTGTTTTGCATTTGAAATTCGCTGATTATGCAGGTCTCCTGAAACGGGGGGGAGGGGGTATTGATAGTATATGAGAAAGTTTTGTTTTCGTAAAGTTTGTCGAGTGCTTAGTGGAAATATTCGCTTTATTGCTCCCCGAATTCAAAAAATTGGTTTTCGGAATGGTGTCTGTCCGTCCGTCCGTTCAGAAATTATGGGGATTTAAATGTTAAGAAATTAAATTTTTTCCAAATTTACGTAAATCATAATAATTAATCAAAACATACTTACAATCATTAAATGTTGCTTCAAAAAATTAATAATGAAGTATTTTGAATCATAGGTCTACGTCAACCGGTTGCAGAGATAATTGATATTTTCGTTTTGCGGTAAACGCTGTAGGCCTACGTTGTCTAATTCTTATATTCGTTTATTACAAAGAGATTTAAACAAAATTGTGTATGTATTTGTGAGATAGTCATGAATTGGTTATGCAGGATTTATTTCATTTCATTATATGGGTTTTCTTGCTTTAAATGGCTTTAAAGGAGAAAGAATGTGTCAGTTTGGTGATACCGTTTACTTAAACAATTATCAAGAAATTTAGAAATCTTAGGAGCAACAAGAAATGTTTTATGTTAGCATGATCAAGGGATATATTAATTAAATGGTCTTAATTAATAGAATACAATGGAGGAAACTGTACGTCAAAAGGTTGATTCCAAAAGAAATTGCAGCGATTTAAAGTTTTTACCCATGTAATAATTCAAGGATTTTTATTTTTCCTAAAGTCTATTTCAAATACTTTTTTATTTTTATTTTTACTTTTTTCAAGTGTTTCAAAATTGGATTTTAATTTCTCTAAGGGATACTAACATGTGTAAAAAAATCAGAGTATTAGCGCGTTACGAGGTTTGCCCTATTTCATGTTTGAATTTACTGGCCAATAGTAAAATTTAAACATTTTAACTCTTGCGGTAAACGATTTGTGCGTCTAGTTTAGTATAAATAAAAATCCCTTGGTTACATATGCATAGTAAAAAAGGAAAATTTAAAGTGTTTAAAACACCTCATAATCAAGCAGGTGTCTTAGATTTGTTGTTTTCCACCACTTACGATACAATAAAAACATTCTGACTTAATGTAAGTGAAGAAATATATCGCCTGTAACACAAAAAAGGCAAACGGTAATAAATTATATTTGCAATGTGACTGTCATATTTTTATATCTCTTAATACTTTGAACAATGACAATATTTGAAAGACGCTTACATCATTTAATTGCTTTGCCAAAAGTTACGTAGAGATAAGGTGCGAGTTTTTCTCGGATCAGAGGTTACATAGTCGAGGTGATACGGAGTACAATAAATAGCTGCCACTCCGGGAGGTGGGCACTGTTCACCATGAAGGTCACAGCCCTGCTTCTGTGTGGATTGGCACTCGCCGCCGCCGCCGCCAACGGCAACGGCCAGAATGGTGAGGAATAAATCAAAACATGTATATTTTTATGTATAGTTTTTACTGATTTTTCCATAAATAAGTTAGGTAGATTTTTGGCTCCGTGCCTTAAATCTTTTTGCGCAGATTTATTGTGTTGGAAATGACTAATGGAAAAAGTTCTGATTATAAAGCCAAATTTATAACTTTAAATGCTTCTTTTGTCATTTAAGATATTTGCTAAAGATATTTTGGAATAAAATCAGTCCAAAAATTAAAAACTAGAGAAATATTTATCTATTTAAACCTGTGTAGTATTTATTCAAAGCATAACGATGAAAAGAATAATGCATCTAACCTATTACATAAACATAAAAAGTAAATAAATTTTAATTTACAAAAGATTTTTTATTCTAATGTTGTTTATTCATTATTACATTAGTGTAAAAATTTGTTTTATTAGTCTAATTTTAAAAATCACTAACCTAGAAATCAATGTTAGGTTTATTAAAAAAAAACTGTATTTAATTTTAAAACACTGTTTTTTTCATGACAAGTTCAAATTAACAACAAAAAACTATATTTATCATCCCTACGTTCTATTACAAACAAAAAATCGCATTTTAATAGTTTTATTTTTCAACATTAAGCTGAACGCTTCGAAGCTTTTGGTTTAGTTATGTTTATCGTTTATTCTTAAATCCAAAAGTCAGCATCTTCATTTTCCTCTATGCTGGTTGACTAGTTTACTATAACAAAGTTTAATAATCATTTTTTAATTTACAGTTAAATCAAATATAGTATTCTTTTACATTTTTGTTTCCTATAATATCATTGTGTGATAAAATAAATAAAAAATTATATGTTCAGATTCAGGGAATAAAAAATCATAAGAAACATGTCTTAGTTAGGTTTTAGAATAAATTTTCATTTATTGAATGTACTATAAATTTATGTGAGATGATAGAAAGTATTTGAACTACACTGAAAATTTTGTAAGTATGTAATCACCAAACAATTTTGTCAGTCATTATTCTATTTTACCTATATAGGCAACCAAAAGCAGCAGAACTTGTACAAGCTGTTCGTGAATGTGCAGCAGCCCAACTACAACCAGGAGCAGCAGCAGATCGGCAACAACTTCAACTTCAACCCCCAAAACTTCAACGTAAGTAAAACATTTTAGTTAACTATTTTGAAAATGTGGCGTTTAATTAATTTATTTATTTACTTCTTTACCTCAATTCCAACGGAAAAGCCAATTTTACAATGTGCAACCATGAATACATGCAACTCTTAATTCTACCATAAATAAAAAAATAATAAAAAATGTGAAATTAACAAGATATTTTTTGTTTTAGGAGTTAGTTCAGTTCAATGTTAATCATTCGATTACTTTATTTAAAAAATCTCTTAATGTTTTTAATAATTTTAAACCTAGATTAATCACTTCAATAAACACAAAAGAATAATTAAGTAACACGAAAAATACAATAACAATCTAATAACAAGTTCTATAATAACTAACTCTAATTCTTGAAAAACTTTAATGGCGATGATTGAAAAAATCGTGCAAAAAAGAGCACTTGAAATTAAAATTCAGAAAAAAATACAATCCAGATAACATCTCTGGTTTTATCAAAAAAGGTATATAAAAATTCAACTATAAAAATCAACTGCTGTGTGTCGTAACATTACTGTTATGTTACGACTTACCAGTGCTTTTACATTGAACCTAGTTGGGTACACGTTATATTAGTATTAAGGATTCAATAAGAATTAAGAATCGAAACCTTACAATAGGTTTCTATCTGAGAAATTAGTGGCTTTTTAAATGCCGAAACAACAAAACTGAAATCTTGTTAGACGAAGCCAGAGCTCAAGGCAGAGCATTAACAAATGGGTGCATTTCAAACAAAAACTCTTTTAGTAAATAAAAAACTAAATAATTTACTAACACATTTATACATAAATGAATAATAGTCTTAAATTTAATAGAAAAAATGTCATCATATTTACCTTTGAAAAGATAAACATTAATAAAAAACAATTTTTGCAAAGCACTAACTGGAAAAGAAGGATGGTAAGGTTTACTTAGGGGAAAAGTAAAGCTCAAAAACCTTTTTTAGGTTAGTCGTAACATAACGATAATTTTGAAGATTAATACTACGAAACATCACATACTTTGTCCAATTATAATAATATGTATAATGATTATGTAACCTACCAAAACTAAACGATTTCCTTTTTTTTTCAGAACGCCTACGCCGTGAAGCAGTTCCAGAACGCATACAAGCAGGGTCTGCTGCCCCGTGGACAAGTGTTCAACTACAACAACCCCAACCAGCTCCAACAGGCCATCCAGCTGTTCGATGTCTTCTACTTCGCCAAGGACTTCGACACCTTCTACCAGGCCGCTTGCTGGGCCCGTGACCGCGTCAACGAGGGACAATTCGTCTACGCTCTGAGCGTCGCTATCGTCAAGCGCCAGGACACCCAGAACATCCCTCTGCCTCCTCAGTCCGAGGTCTACCCCAACCTGTACGTCAACGCCCAGGCCATCCAGCAGGCCCAGAACAACAAGCAGCAAGGCCAGAAGCAAGCCGTCGTCCAGTCAAACAACACCAACAACTACGTCCAGAACCAGCAGCAGAAGCAGCAGCAGCAGCAACAGCAGCAACAACAGCAGCAGCAGGGTAACCAGAACCAGTACCAGCAGCTGTTCAACAACCAGTACCAGAACAACCAGAACTACGACAACGAGAACCAGGCCAACCAGTACCAGAACCAGCAGCAGCAGAACCAGGAAGGCCGCGTCGCTTACTTCAGCGAGGACATCAACCTGAACCAGCAGTTCGCCAACCAGCAGATCTACAACCCCACCTGGTTCAACCAGCAGAAGTACAACCAGAAGAACCAGAACGCCAACCAAGGCGAGAACTTCTACTACTACCTGCAGCAGGTTCTGGCTCGTTACAACCTGGAGAGGTACGCCAACGACCTGCCCAACGTACAGCCCTTCCAGTTCAACCAGAACGTTCAGCCCGGCTACAACCCCCAGCTTCAGTACCACAACGGCCAGGCCGTGCCCGCCCGCCAGAACAACGCCAACATCAACAACGCCAACAACAACTACCTGCAGCAGCTGCAGAACATTGACAGGCGTATCGCCGACGCCGTCGACAGCCAGCAGGTCAAGAACGTAAGTATTAACATATTGGGGTTTATTAAAAAAGAAATCAGGAACATATACATTACAGACTGTGTTGAATATTAACACTTAATTAGCGATTTTCATTTATTAACGTTTGTTAATTTATTAACATTTAACTAAACTATGTTTAGTTGAATCATTTCAATCTACAATATGGATGTTAAATCATTTATAGTTCCGAGTGAAAAATCACTGTAAAAACTCAACTGCTATCAAGATTCATCACTTAATTAGCGATTTTCATTTATTAACGTTTGTTAATTTACTAACATTTAACTAAACTACGTTTAGTTGAATCATTTCAATCTACATTATGGATGTTAAATCATTTATAGTTCTGAGTGAAAAATCACTGTAAAAACTCAACTGCTATCAAGATTAATATAAAAGTGGATGTGAACTATTTATAATAACTATTTAAATTCCATTAGTACTCAGTACGTTAAAGTTAAATATAACATAAGTAAACAAGTAAATAAGTAAACAACATATTTAAACATGATTTCTACAGTAATATTTCAACTTTATGTACACCTTGCAGAACCAGGGTGGCAAGCAGGCTCTGAACTCTGAGAACGGAGTGGCTATCCTGGGCAACTTGGTGCAAGCCAACGAGAACTCTGTCAACAACCAGTACTACGCTGCCAACAACGGCCTTTACGGGTACTTTGACGTCTTCAGGAAGGTGGTCGGAAGCATTGTTGACCCCAACAACCAGAACCAGGTAATTGTGATATTGATAATTATGAAAAAAGCATACCTGGTTTTTAAATTTTATATCATAAAAGAATAAAAAGTGAATTAACATTAGATTAGTAAATTGCATTAGTTTGGATAAATCATTTAATCCACGTTGAAAGCAGATGATATTGAAATAAGATGCCCCGTTTAAGGACCATTCAAAGCTTTTCGATTCCTCAAAAAGGATTTTAGGTAAATATATTTAAAGGTAAAAATTATATATTTGATTGATACACATTTTTTTACTTTATTATTATCAAACAAGTGATATTGTATTAGGTACTAATATAATATTTGTATTTAGAACGCTCCCGGTGCCATTGAGACCAACTCTGCTGCCCTGAGGGACCCCGTCTTCTACCAGATCATTGCCCGCATCGTCAACTACTTCCAGAACTTCAAGAACCAACTGCAGGCCTACAAGCAGGAGCAGATCAACTTCAACGGTGTTGAGGTCCAGGCTGTGAACGTTGACCAGCTGGTCACCTACTTCGACAACAACGAGGTCGACCTGTACAACGCCATCAACTACCAGCAGGGAGAGCAGGCCGAGAACTACCAGTTCAAGGCTCAGCAGCAACAACTCAACAACAAGCCCTTCAACTACCAGATCCAGGTCAACAGCCAGCAGGACACTGACGCCGTCGTGCGAGTCTTCATCGGACCCCAGTACGACGTTCAGGGCAACCAGTACACTCTGGAGCAGGCTAGGCAGAACTTCGTTGAAATCGACCGCTTCGTCGCCCAACGTAAGTTTCCGTTATTATTTAAGAAACAGATCTTTCAACACTCATACCTTTTCAATAAATCCTCAATTTTCCAAACATACTATATCAAATAGTCATTATCCGTTAAAAGGATGTTTACCAGCTTAATTATAGTTCTTGTATGAAATGTTTCATTAAACGCGTTCCAAATAAACAATGGAAACTAAATTTTTATAACCAGTGTTCGTTTTTAGTAAATTATTACATTTGAAAGTTCATGTTAGTTTTTAGTACGTTTCCAATAATTTTTCACCGATGAATAATACGTATGTTTGCATTTTAGTGAAGAACGGCCAGAACCAGATCCAGCGCAACTCCCAGCAGTCCTCCAGGTTCGTCCAGCAGCAGCCCAGCACCCGCGCTCTGTTCAACGAGGGTCAGAACTACTACAACCAGACCCAGCAGCAGCAGCAGCAGTACACTCTGCCCCAGAACCTGATCCTGCCCAAGGGCTCCCAGAACGGCCAGCAGTACGTGTTCGTCGTCGCAGTTAACCAGTACCAGCCCAACAACAACAACAACAACAACAACCAGGACAACCAGAACCAGGTTAACGACAACCGTCCCCAGGGCTTCCCCTTCGACCGTAAGGTCAACGCCAACGCCTTCCAGCAGGCCAAGAACATCTTCTTCCAGACTGTCACTGTCTACAACAAGAACCAGAACAACAACAACAACAACAACAACAACCAGTACTGAACACTTAGAACAGTAACAATGCAATTCCATCTGTGATTTTAAGTGGATACAATAAAATACACGTTTGATATAATATTTCTTTTATTTATTTATTGAACTTAAACATATCTTTCCTTTTTTTAAATATATTTTAGATATAAGCCTGTTACAAAACGTGTTTTTCACCTAATCTATATAATAAATTAGAGTTACAAGCAGCCCGCGTCACTAAAACAACTGTTTAAAATGGGCTATAGTTTTGATTATTTATGGAGTTCTACAGCGTAAATACCTTTCAATGAGGAAGTGTGTTTTTTGTGTTTTTTTATTTCCTAGATGTTTATTCGTGTCATATCACTTGATTAAAATTGCCAGTACCTGTACTTCTCATCGGGGCGAACTTTTGAAAATAACTCATTACTTTAGACTTGAAACTTGAATAAGGGTAAGAAATTCCTCACAGAATTTGGGTAGTTATTTATTTCATCTGCCTTAAAAAGTGTCTATGTACTTTTTGAAATTTTACAATGCAACAACGTACATTTTTCATAAAATGGGGGTTTGATTACATGGATCTTCATTGCTTGGTGCATCTTCATGTCTATGTCTAAGAATTTTCTTTCAAAAGAATTGAACCTTTATGTTCATTCTGCCCAACATCTACGCGTCAGTTTCTTGCATTCATATTTTATTAGGTCTTAACAACAGACAGTAAGGAGATGGACAAACCACTTATCTACTGATGAACTTCTAATTGATGAACTGTTGAATATCTAAATAACATTTCATTCACCGTAAAAACAAATTACTCAACGCTCATAACGGCCAAGGAATTAAATTTTTAAATTGACTCTTTTTTTGTTTCGTATCTTAAATACATGTTTGCCAAATTTTTACCTAAGCAAATAACATAACTTTCTATCAAATGCCTTCGATCAATAGGCATATTGTTATTGGTACATTTAAAATTCTAGTAAAATAGGCAGGCTAACCGTTAACACTTCAATATACTTCGCATTCCAAGTACATTTAAAAAATTCAGGTTTTAAATTTATAATGTGTTTTAAATCTTGATTTTTTAAGGTTAATATTCAACCATTATTCTAAATATTACTCTAAACGTTGAAAAATGCATCAATGGGTTGAAAGATGTATCAATGTCTATTTACTGTGAATAGTTTATTAGAAAATCCCATCTCCAGAGCTCATCATGAGTTACTTATTGTTATAACTTAAAGAAGTTTTTCATTTATTTAAATTTGCATATAAGGAAAATGGACAGTTTAAGTTTAACAAGAGTCAACAAGAATAGTGGGCAGAAGCTACATTCTTTACTTTAAGTTCAGAGAACAATAATAGGAGCGATAAGAGACCCACTACCCTTTGACCACGGAGAAAGTAGTCAGTCTACAGCAAGCCACAGGTACGTTAGCAACGTTTCCGACTGTGCAGTTTTTATACAATTTTACTAGTGCGGTATTAAGACTAGTTCTGAACATTAAATTTCAGTTTTATGTTTCAGTTAATCAAAGTCATTATAATTGGCGACGAAGTGTTTTGAAAGAATTTCACTCGTGCAAAATTGTTAAATTCAGTGTTCAAAGTTTTGCGAATGTCCTGTAAGGATCGGCAGAAATCAGCCATTTTCCAGCAAGTATCGGTTACTTTGGAACAGTTCCGGATATCTGTTACAAGTCCCAGTTAGTTCTCTGAAACTAGCTATTAACAGTGGAAACAGCGATTTTTATGAAGCTATTATATTTTGGAACAGTGACAAAAAGTAACGGTTTCAAATAAATTTTGCGTAGCACATGTTTTTATGTTTATATTGCAATGAGGTTATGTTATGAGAGTGTTTGTAAGTTTATTTGATTTTCATAATGTCTTCCAAGCAAATTGTGGGTAAGATATCCGAATTTAATGAAGAATTGGAGAATTTTGAAAACTATTCTGCGAGACTTGACCACTTCTTTAAAATTAATAACATAAAAGATGAGAACAGGGTATTCACAGTAAATAAATTTTGAGGGAGTAATAACTTATATGTTTCTTTATATTATTGTAAATTAATGTATTATACAGTAGTTAATAAGATCTAAGCAACCAGTGTATTCTATGAATTTATTCAGGATCTCTTTTTTTTTTAATAAGTAGGCCTTTACACTTTAAGAGTCATTCCAAATATATATCAATATATCATCAATACACATCAATATATATTATGTATTCACATTAGTATTTTTATTTATTACATTTCTCTCTATTGTCGTTTCTATTTATTAGCATGAAAATGATTTCCTTGGTTTTAGTTTTCTAAAAAACTGTATTAGTATTTTCGGGATAGGGGAATGACCTTTTTGAGGGAATGTTAATTTCGTCTATGATTGTAAATTAGTACCCAGTATAAGATAAGATATAAACAACCAGTTTGTTCCTTTTACTTATGGTAATTTATTTTTGATTAAGTAGGCCTAGAATGGGATCCTTTTTTTCAAGGACAATTGGGCAACGCCATTGTCAGCTCATTAGCATTATTAAATAAAGTTTAAAAATTATTTTCTGCATACACAGAATGTTAATAACCATTTTTGTTTGTTTCGTCTAGTATATATACATAACAATTACGTTATATTACTTAATCGCATTTACATAATTTAAACTTTCATTTTATCTCTATTTTTCAATTAATAAAACTTTTTCTTACCTTCATATATTTTATTTAGTTTTTCACCACATGTACACATCACATTATGATTCTTTAGATAGTAAATGTTTGAATTCATTCTAGATATTGTTGTACTAATTAATAACAAATAACATAAAAAAGGTTAAAATTCTTTTACAGATTTTCGTTATTCTAATTACATTGTATTCTCAGTGAGCACTTGGACTTTTTTTATCTCTTGCATGTAAAGTATTGGGCTTGAGGGCTGGTGTGAGTAGCACGATGGATGATGTGATGGATGAAATTGTAGATTGCAGAACTGTAGACGCAGGCACATATGAAGAGGTTAGTGATTTAACATTTTTAACAGAACATAATGTGGATCCAAGAACTTGTATCACAATTTTAAATATAAATATTCGTAGCTGCAACAAACATTTTGATGAGCTTTTGGCTATTCTGAATAGTTATAATAATAAACTTGATGTGGTGGTTTTAACAGAGATGTGGTTGGATGAGAGTTGTGTGTCTATGTGTATGGATGGGTATGTGAGAATTGTGAATAAAGTGTGTAAGAATCAAAATGATGGCGTGATTGTGTTTGTCAGAGATGATATGGATGTGCGTAATGAAGAAGTTAGTTTGCATGGCGCCACATGTATGGAAGTGAATATCATGCTTGGCGGCGAGCGGCTGTATCTGCTCGCGGTGTACAGGAGTCCGTCGAGTGACCTTGGGTTGTTCGTAGACGAGCTCGTGTCTTAACTAGAAGACAGGTGCAGGGGTCGGATGGTCTGTCTGATAGGCGACTTCAATTGCTGTATTTTACCACAATCTAATAACCTTTTGTCACGTAAATATCTCGACATATTATACGGAGCCGGGTTTACAAGCTGCTTAATAGTCCAACGAGAGTCACAGAATTTACAGAAAGTTGCCTTGATCACATTTTACAAATATAAAAAATACCAATTTAATTAAATCCGCTGTAATAAAATCTGAGATGACCGATCATTATTTCACGTTGCCCAATTTCAGCTTGGAATTAAAAGAAATTTAGTAAAATCAAACAGTTTTGAAAAAAATACTTACGTCGACCTGGATGTAGCTTCCCGTCTTGTCCCTGTCTGTGAGTGGAATCAAGTTTTGAACACTATTAATGTCGATTTGAGCAGTTCAATTTTTATTGAAAAGCTTCAAAATATAATAGCCATATCTACAAAATTTAAATATCTCAATTCTAAGTATAATAGACTGAAAACATGGATGACTACAGGGTTAATTCGCTCCATTCCTACCAGAGACAGGATGGGAAGGCGTTTAAAAAACCAACCATTTAACGGAACTCTGAAAGCACGCTATAAAATATATCGCAACATTTTAACTAAAACAATTAGAGCAGCAAAAGAAATTTTTATCGAAATAAAATCGTGGAATCAAGAAATAACAAACGGCATTTATGGCGGAACATAGCGGAGGTAATGGGGTTGAAGAAGAATAAAGAGGCTTTTCCGTTAGAACGTTTTTTACATAATAATGACAATTTAAATCCTGACGATATAAAAAATGTAGCTAACAACTTTAACGATTATTACGTCAGTGTGGGGGCCAATCTCGCCGCGGCCGTTCCCCCTGTCCGAGGTGGTTGTGGACGACGAGGATTATCGACTGGACTCCACCTTCCGGCTTGAGCCTGTCACAGAGGCTGGATTGTCACACATTGTTAATTGTCTCAAAGGCGGGTCGGCACCCGGAGTGGATAATATTCCGACATCGCTCATTAAATTATGTTTTGATTACCTTAAATATCCTATTCTTCATAATGTTAACAGCAGCATTGAACAAGGTATTTTTCCAAAATGTTTGAAAACTGGAGAAGTCATTCCCATTTACAAAGGGGGTCCCAAAGATCTTTATGTCAGTTTTAGACCAATTACCTTGACTAGTGTTATTGGGAAAATTATAGAAAAAGCAGTAAGAACCCAGCTGGAAAATTATTTAATTAGAAATAACATATTAATTAAAAATCAGTTTGGTTTTAGAAAAGACCAAAATTTAAATGACGACCTGTTTGTATTGACAAAAAATATACATAGCGCTATAGAACGTAATAAAAAACCACTTTTAATTTTCATAGGTCTGGCCAAAGCTTTTGATACCGTCGATAGAAAATTACTTTTTAAAAAATTGGATCTCATAGGAATTAGGGGTATAGCTCTCAACTGGTTTACTAGCTATCTTAGTGACAGATCCCAAATAGTTACAATTAAAGGTCACGACAGTTCAAAGAGGAACATAGACTATGGAGTTTTGCAGGGCAGTTCATTAGGTCCCCTCCTCTACTTTGTTTTCATTAATAATTTGGGCAGACTAAATTTAAATAAAGGACAAATTTTTCTAAACGCAGATGATACAGCTCTGTTGTTTGAGGGCGACAGCTGGGAGGAGACTTTCCGTCTTGCGGAGAACGGTCTGCTCGCTGTCAAGCGGTGGTTTGATCAAAGCCGGCTAACTATAAATTTGTCCAAAACAAAGTGTCTTCCAATATCAATCAAAGCCGGCTGCGATCCTATAAACTATGATTTGCGCTTGCATGCATGTGGTGGCCAACATGGATGCATGTTGTGTGAATGTGTTGAGATTGTTTCTGAGTATAAGTATTTAGGTGTGGTTTTCGATTCTAGATTGAAATGGTCTGCTCACATAACTTACATTAATAACAAAATGCGGAAGTTCATTTTCATTTTTGCTTCACATAGTAGAATTTTCACTTAAGACCTACTACGAACAGTATATTTTGCGTACATCCAATCACTTTTACAATACGGTAATCTTGCCTGGGGTGGTTGCTATCAAAGTATTCTTTATCCTTTAGGAATCTCACAAAAATCAATTATCAAAGCTGCCCTTCAAAAAAATCGTATGTTCCCAACAGACCTACTATTAGAAGAATTCAAAGTTTTCAATATCCCCCAACTTATCTTAGATCGCTAATTTCATACATTTTTTACAATAAAGACAGTTTGTTCGAGATAGCTAGCCACTCCTATTCAACTAGAGCATCCGCAAATATTGGAATTAATCCACCTAAATTAGTTAAAAGCATCACATCAACATCATCTCATTACATCATTAATTTTGTTTATTCTAAACTCCCCAACTTCTTAAAAAATAGGCAACCTTGTAGCTCTTATGTTTTTAAAAAGAAGTTAAATAAATGGATTTCAGAAATCGATAGGAAAGATATCAGAAAATACTTTACCAAGATTCATCTATGAATCAAAAATCAAGAATCAATCACTTTATTGTCATAAATTACAACAACTAGCAAATTCAATCACTTTATTGTCAATTCTGAACTAGCAAAGCTAGCACAGAACAGATGACATTGTCAATAAGTCCTTAACCTAAAATAATAATATAAATAAATAAATAAATTATATTTTTTAACCTGTTGGGTAGTTTATTAAAACGTTTCCTCCCCATGTATTGTGGAATTTTCTGAACTAGCGTCAAATGGTGTCTTGGATATTGGAAATTTGTATTAAATCTAGTTTCATAATGTTCATTAAATTGAGTTTTATTAAATTCTTCAAAATTATTTTTTACAAACATCAGAATTCTAAATATATAGAGACTAGGGACTGTTAAAATACTTAATTCTGTAAAAAAGCTTTTTGCATGATTTTCTTTTGGAAGAAAATGTCATTAGACGAATAAACTTTTTTTGCATTTAAAAAATTTTATTCGCATGAGTTGAACTTCCCCAGAATTCAATACCATAAGTTATAACTGGTAAAAAAATACCGTAATATAACATAAGTCTAGTTTTTGAATCAACAACTTCACGAAGAATAATAATTTGAAAACAAACAGAGTTTAACTTCTTACATATTTTGTTTACAAATGTTTTCCAATTAAGGTTACTATCAATCTGAATTCCTAAAAAGTTAACTCAGTTATTTATCTCCAATGAATTACCTTGAAAAATAAAGCTATTCTCGTCAAAACTTTTATTATTTTGAGTTTGAAATTTGACTATTAGTGTTTTGGCTTCGTTGAGCAACAAACCATTAACTGAAAACCAATTTTGAAGTTCTTTGAGAGCATTTAGAAAAACTAATTGCATGTCTTTGGTTGAATTTGCTTTTAAAATCGCTGATGTATCATCTGCATAAAGTACAAGATTTGAAGAAATATTTAAAGGTAAGTCATTTACATACAAGAGGAAAAGCAGAGGCCCTAATATGGATCCCTGCGGAACCCCAAATTTAACTTTCTGCCAGTGTGAGACATGTTTAATGTTGTTCTTAATTACTATTGTTCTTTGAAAACGACTTTCCAAATAAGATCTTATCCAAGACACCGCCAATTCACTAAATCCATAATACTTAATTTTTTCACAAAGTATAATATGGTCCACGCAATCAAATGCTGTGGATAGAAAAGTAAGTATGAAACCTTACTTGGACAAAACATTACAACTGTCAACGGAGAAATACTGCCTTTTGTGGGGAAGTAGGGTGGTGATTCCAATAACACACAGAAAAGAAGTCCTTTTACTTCTTCATGCTGAACATCCCGGTGAATCAAAGATGAAAGCGCTTGCACGCAGCTACGTTTTGTGGCCAAAGATTGACCAAGAAATAGAGGAAATGGTGAAAGAATGTAAAATTTGCCAAGTGACCAGGAAATCTGTGGCGTTACCGCCCCTTCAACCTTGGTCTTGGCCTAAGCATAACTGGCAAAGGATCCATCTTGATTTTGCTCAGTATGAAGGCAAAGATTTTCTTTTGATAGTTGACAGTCACTCGAAGTGAATCGAGGTGTTCTTCATGTCATCGACAATCTCTAGCAAAAACGATCGAGAAGCTACGACATTGTTTCGCGGCATAAGGCTTACCTTGCACCATCGTTACAGATGGAGGCCCTCAGTTCAATTCTCTCAAGTTCAAAGAGTTCCTAAAGTCAAACGGAATACACCATGGGTTCTCGCCACCGTATCATCCACCATCAAACGGGCTGGCAGAAAGGGCCGTTCAGACTGTCAAAGACGCCTTTTTGAAACAAATGCTTCATGACTCGGCTCACAAGACAAGTCGAACCTCGCAACATCGTATAGACTCCTTCTTATTTTCATACCGCAACACTCCACATTCCACTACTGGAGTCACACCTGCCGAGGCTTTCTTCAAGTTTAAGCCAAGAACACATTTGAGTCTGTTAAAACCGCATCTTGCCAATGACATGAACTTGAAACAAGATAAGATTGTCAGAACTGCCAATGCTCACAGAAGTAAACCACGTTCATTCAGTGTGGGTGATCATGTTTTTGTACGGACTGTCAGAAATGAAGATATAAATTGATAATCTGGTGTAATTACCAAAGTAATCAGTCCCATGACATATTTAGTGAAGGTCGATGGCAGGATACGATTCGTACATGTTGACCATCTTCACACGGACATGACCAGAGAAGAACATGATGATGAAGAAGATATTCAGATTAGTTTTCCTAGGGAAATCTTCCAACCGAGCCCCGACAGTAAAAGAACACCTGAAGTTGAAACATCACCTATTAGGCGTAAACCACCGGCCAAGACTCCAGTTAGATCCCCCAAGGAAACAAACATACAACCGGACAGGAATTATGATGCTGAGGCTGTACGTCGATCGCAGAGGGTTCGGTGTGTACCTCACAAATTGAATTTATAATCGGACATGAAGAACTCCCCGCCTTGTATATATTGGAAGAAAGTTTGTTTAAGGGGGGAGGAATTGTTATAACTTAAAGAAGTTTTTAATCTATTTAAATTTACATTTAAGGAAAATGGACAGTTTAAGTTTAACAAGAGTCAACAAGAATAGTAGGCAGAAGCTACATTCTTTACTTTAAGTTCAGAGAACAATAGGAGCGATAAGAGGCCCACTACCCTTTGACCACGGAGAAAGTCGTCAGTCTACAGCAAGCCACAGGTACGTTAGCAACGTTTCCGCCTGTGCAGTTTTCATAAAATTTTACTAGTGCGGTATTAAGTCTAGTTCTGAACATTAAATATATGTTTCAGTTAATCAAAGTCATTATACTTATGTTCCTTTCTAAGTTTTCTTTTTAAGAAAGGAAATACAGTAAATTAAGATGATTAGAGACTGTTGGTTTCAGTTTCAATAGAGCAAAAATTCTTATTTATTTTCTGTTGTCTTAAAAAAACATCAATATTTTAAGAAATCTAAATCTTAATGTGAATTAATGTTAAACTGACTTTTGCTAGCCCTGCATTCTGTGGTATATCTCTGAAACTATTTCAAATTTTGATCATCTGTTTTGTTACAAACAAATGTGAATTGGAAAAAGTTCACAGGTTCCCAGATAGTAGAACTTCCGATGGAATTTCAAAAGCCTCCTGTGTGAAGGCTTTTAATGGGATATTTTCAATTTAGAGACTAATAGCTTTAATATGATACAAAAAATGTGTAGAAAAAGTAATTTCTAGAGGTCGATAAGATCTAAGCCAAAATCCATAAATAATTTTAATATATATATATATATATATATATATATATATATATATATTTATTTATTTATAAATCTGACAAAGAACTTCTTATGGGGCACATCCCTTAATTTTTAATGCTGCTTTTTAAAGTCACTTCGAAATTTTAAAATATCGCCGCCATTTTCCAATATGGCGGATAAATTAAATTTTTCTAATAGAATACCCTATATTTTAGGGCGTTTTTTGGATTTTACGCTTAATTTTAGGAACTTTTTATGCTTTATAATTTTTTTCTAAATCCAATGGTTAAGGAGGTATGAACAGTTACAGTTGGATTTTTCCCCATTTAAAATGCATTGGGACATTTTTGGTAGTCTGTATATCGAAAATGGTTGGGTTTAATAAATGATACCAAAGCATAAAAGTGCCTAAAATGTTAGTTTAGTTGAGGTTTAATCATAAAATATTTTTTTAGTCGAGATTTAATCGTGGAGATGTGTTAGTTTAAATATCATTTTACTCCATAAGGAATACATGGAATGGCACAGTTAAAAGAAGACAGTGCATTTTAAATGGGGAAAAATAAAACTTTAACTTCTCATATCTCCTGAACCATTGAGTTTACGAGAATATTAGAGAGAATAAAAAGTTCCTAAAACTAAGCGTGAAATCCAAAAACACCCTAAAGTATAGGGTGTTCCATAAGAAAAATCAAAGTTGTCCGCCATATTAGAAAATGGTGGCCATATTTTTAAATTTCATAGTGACTACAAAAAGCAGCGTTAAAAATTAAGGGACGTGCCCCATAAGAAGTTCTTTGTCAGATTTATAATAAAAAAGTTAGCTATTGGTTCACTTGAGGTGAGACACCCGGTATATAGATTGTATATATGTACGGCTAATATGCAGGGAGTTATAGCATTAGACTTTTTGGTTATTTCCTTTCGTTTACACCAGTTACGTGATCTTCAGTTTCCTCTAAATTCTGTGGGGCTACTCCCAGAGGACGTTTGAAATTCCAACGTGAACTATGATTGTTGCAGTTTTCAGTTATTGATTGATTTCGTTAGACATACAGAATATTTTTTATTTCAATCCTACTATTCTATTCAATACTTTAACTAAATTACTGAAAATCTAAAGAATTTACACAGTTGAGTTCAGTATTATCAGTTATCACGTAGCCTGACAAAGACTAAGGTTTTTGCGTTTTAATAATTCTTTGACAAAAATAGCATCCAAAATGTATTTAATGTAATGACATTTTAATTCTTTTGTAGATTTTCATCCATACGCTTGATGGCTTGACACTCATTCATAAAATACCAATATTTGTTAACATCTATAATATTATTTTTTATAAAAAGATATAACTAAGCTTTAAATAATCAATTTACATTTTAATTCCATTTGTAATATTCCTCAATTAATTTCATTTAGGAAATAACAGTTTTGTTATGTTTATTAAAACATAGATAATCATTTTGCGTAACTGACCTCATTAAATACAAAGAAGGATTATGTATTCAACTTTGGCGTTTGTATTTCTTTGAATACAAAGATAAATGTAAATATAATAAACATCAATGAATTTGTTTATTCGATTATTATTATGACTTACCTCTGAAAGGGAGGCTTTAAATGCAGCGTTTCAGGCAAAACGAAAACGAATACACACATTGTGTTAAGACACTTTGCAATCGATTGTATTTTTCTCATAATAAATTAGCATTCTTAACTATAATTTACAGAACTAGGTATCACAGGCTACATTTATTTTTGTTCATAGATACAGGGCTAGGAAAACAGCAATACCGAGACCTTTTGAAGGGATAGGTCTTTTCTAGTAATACATTATAAATTTCTTGTTTTCAATTGTCTGCATCACAACATACACTTCTTCAAACTATCTAAAATGGGCATAATGGTAGAAAAAAATTACAAAGAGTACGAATCAACCATTTGTTTGTATCCAAGTTTTAATTTTTATCACTTTTCAATAAAAATTTGCAGCTGCCAATTTATTAAAAATGTGTACATATGTATTTATTTATTAGGTTATCTTTACATTTGAATATATGTCTATTAAATCAATGTTTTTCAAAAAATTTTCCAATCGTTATATAAATTTGGTACAGAATGTTTTTGTAATTCAGTCGAATGCAAAAACCAGCCCAATAGTATGATAAAGAAGGCAAAAAAGCCAAACCACAAAATTGTGTGTTTTATATTTTTCCGTGGGCAAATAACAATAATCCCATTTTTTTCAACCTTTGAATTCAATCTAAAATATCTCCGTTGCAGCAGACTTGCATACTCAGCGGATTTCTTATGATTAGAATCACATTTCAGCAAAAGTTAGATGAAAATCTTTTATTTCCTTCTTATGAATAGGTCTGCTGCAACAGGTATTGAAAACTTTTGGCGGCTTCAAATAAATATTTAGTGGAGTTAAGCTGAAAGAAGCCTTATACCAAGTTTTATCAATATATGTTGATGAATACGCAAGAAATAGATCAATGTACTATGTCTACCGCTCTCAATATCTCGGTAACCAATGACACAGAGCAATGATTCAGAATACCAAATTGTTTTTAAGCTAAATTCAAAGGTGCAAACAAACATTTTTATTTTTTTGTGTAAAAAACTCAAAAACCTTTTTTGTCACTATATTTCCGGCCGCTGAGTTTTTGCTTCTGGGGGCCACAAAACGAAAAATTATCATGGTCTGGGACTTAGGTCCTACCATGGGATTTAGGAGCACTACGGTAACAACTTCTTCCCTATAGGGGAAATTCGCAAAAAAATATTTGAGTTATTGTTTGTGGTAATTACAGGGTGTTGTCACAGTATTGAAACCGTTTGGCAGATAAATAAAATGTTCTTCCTCGGAGTTCAACGTGGCACCGTTCTATTATTACAATGCTCTTGTACTATTCATTACAAGCAAAAAATATTTTATACGGTCTTCTCAACCACAGGTAACTGAAATATTGGGTTAGGTATACTGAATAAAATTTTCAGCTAATCTCTCAAATAGGGGATAAACCATTACCGTAGGTCTAATGATAAGATCCAAGACCGGGACGATCATTGTCAATAATAGTAATTTATTGAGCCATTAAGTACAAAAAATACAATAGGCCATGTCATACAAGGTAATACAAAGCATTCTTTCCAGCTATAGACACATTATATTCTGTAGTTTGAATAAAGATGAACAAAATATTTAAAATATTTTTTCAAATATACATATATTTACAAATAGCATGAGCAATACGTTCTAAAATAATTATACAGGTTTAATATTTGAGAAATCAAAAGTCATATAATCGTGATTAGAATAAAAGACATTTTCCTGAAAAAAAAAGTTCATAATTTTCTTGAATTTGTTGAAATTCAAAGCTCTCACAGAGTATGGTAACTGACTAAAACATTTAATTTGTTGTTAATACTGGCTATTGATGGATTTGTTTAATCTAAACTGTGGTAAGAGTAAGTGGTGTTTATTGCGGGTATTGTGGTGATGAATTGTGACTCTGTCCGTGAAAAACTGTTCATGTTCCTTTACACATAATACATTAGTATATATAAACATAGAAGGCAATATTATCATTCTGTATTCCTTAAAGCTATCCCTACAACTTTGGAGATGGCAGAGATTATTAATTATTCTAATAGCTTTTATGCCAAATGAATGCCGAGGTTGATGATGTAGCACCTCCCCACAGGTAGACACCCTGTACAAGCAATTGATGGAAAAAACGCATAATATGATATGAGAACCACGGAGTGGGTCACGCATGTTTTAATTTCCTAAGCAGAAACAATATTCTTGACCACATTTTGCATTTATTTTCAATATAAGTTTCCCAGGTCATTTTGTTGTCCAAATCAATTCACAGAATGTTTACGTATTTTGTTCAAAAATTGAATCTTCAGAATATTTACAGAAAATATAATGATATTTGTTTGTGATTCGTTTAGACATAAACTGTTAGCAGAAAACCCCTTTGTTGCAGTGCTCGAAGACTCCTCTTACTGACACATTACTATATCAAGAAATTAATAGACTTGTGTCAACAGTATTTAGAATGAATGTAACATGAACATATAAAAACCTAGTCATTGATATATAACAGAAAAAGAAATGAGCCCAGAACCGACCCCTGTGGAACTCCAGAAATAACTGACTTTGGGTTGGATGTGCTATTAGGCCTCCTTAATCTTACAATTCGTCCCCTCTCTTCCAGATAGGATTTAAGAAGATTCAATACCCTTAAAATCATAATGCTGCAGCTTTTCACATAGTAACGTGTGTGAAATGCACTTAAATGCTTTGCTTACTTCCGCAAGGGTCAGACCATGGGTCAGACCCGTTGTCTTCCCCTCCTCAAAACCTGTTAACATAAAATTAACTATTACATCCAAAGCTAATGTTGTGGAATGATTTAGTCTGAATCCATATTAGTGTTTGTAGAGTAGGTTGTTGGATTGAAAGAAGCTGTATATCTATGATAAAATATTTTATTGTATTCACGTAAAATCACAGATGGAATTGCATTGTTACTGTTCTAAGTGTTCAGTACTGGTTGTTGTTGTTGTTGTTGTTGTTCTTGTTCTTGTTGTAGACAGTGACAGTCTGGAAGAAGATGTTCTTGGCCTGCTGGAAGGCGTTGGCGTTGACCTTACGGTCGAAGGGGAAGCCCTGGGGACGGTTGTCGTTAACCTGATTCTGGTTGTCCTGGTTGTTGTTGTTGTTGTTGTTGTTGTTGGGCTGGTACTGGTTAACTGCGACGACGAACACGTACTGCTGGCCGTTCTGGGAGCCCTTGGGCAGGATCAGGTTCTGGGGCAGAGTGTACTGCTGCTGCTGCTGCTGGGTCTGGTTGTAGTAGTTCTGACCCTGGTTGAACAGAGCGCGGGTGCTGGGCTGCTGCTGGACGAACCTGGTGGACTGCTGGGAGTTGCGCTGGATCTGGTTCTGGCCGTTCTTCACTGAAATGCAAACATACGTATTATTCATTGGTGAAAAATTATTGGAAACGTACTAAAAACTAACATGAACTTTCAAATGCAATAATTTACTAAAAACGAACACTGGTTATAAAAATTTAGATTCCATTGTTTATTTGGAACGCGTTTAATGAAACATTCAATACAAGAACTATAATGAAGCTGGTAAACATCCTTTTAACGGATAATGACTATTTGATATAGTATGTTTGGAAAATTGAGGATTTATTGAAAATGTATGAGTTTTGAAAGATCTGTTTCTTAAATAATAACGGAAACTTACGTTGGGTTACGAAGCGGTCGATCTCAACGAAGTTCTGCCTAGCCTGCTCCAGAGTGTACTGGTTGCCCTGAACGTCGTACTGGGGTCCGATGAAGACTCGCACGACGGCGTCAGTGTCCTGCTGGCTGTTGACCTGGATCTGGTAGTTGAAGGGCTTGTTGTTGAGTTGTTGCTGCTGAGCCTTGAACTGGTAGTTCTCGGCCTGCTCTCCCTGCTGGTAGTTGATGGCGTTGTACAGGTCGACCTCGTTGTTGTCGAAGTAGGTGACCAGCTGGTCAACGTTCACAGCCTGGACCTCAACACCGTTGAAGTTGATCTGCTCCTGCTTGTAGGCCTGCAGTTGGTTCTTGAAGTTCTGGAAGTAGTTGACGATGCGGGCAATGATCTGGTAGAAGACGGGGTCCCTCAGGGCAGCAGAGTTGGTCTCAACGGCACCGGGAGCGTTCTAAATACAAATATTATATTAGTACCTAATACAATATCACTTGTATGATAATAATAAAGTAAAAAAATGTGTATCAATCAAATATATAATTTTACCTTTAAATATATTTACCTAAAATCCTTTTTGAGGAATCGAAAAGCTTTGAATGGTCCTTAAACGGGGCATCTTATTTCAATATCATCTGCTTTCAACGTGGATTAAATGATTTATCCAAACTAATGCAATTTACTAATCTAATGTTAATTCACTTTTTATACTTTTATGATATAAAATTTAAAAACCAGGTATGTTTTTTTCATAATCATCAATATCACAATTACCTGGTTCTGGTTGTTGGGGTCAACAATGCTTCCGACCACCTTCCTGAAGACGTCAAAGTACCCGTAAAGGCCGTTGTTGGCAGCGTAGTACTGGTTGTTGACAGAGTTCTCGTTGGCTTGCACCAAGTTGCCCAGGATAGCCACTCCGTTCTCAGAGTTCAGAGCCTGCTTGCCACCCTGGTTCTGCAAGGTGTACATAAAGTTGAAATATTACTGTAGAAATCATGTTTCAATATGTTGTTTACTTATTGTTGGTATATTTAACTTTAACGTACTGAGTACTAATGGAATTTAAATAGTTATTGTAATTAGTTCACATCCACTTTTATATGAATCTTGATAGCAGTTGAGTTTTTAACAGTGATTTTTCACTCGGAACTATAAATGATTTAACATCCATAATGTAGATTGAAATGATTCAACTAAACATAGTTTAGTTAAATGTTAATAAATTAACAAACGTTAATAAATGAAAATCACTAATTAAGTGTTAAAATTCAACACAGTCTGTAATGTTTATGTTCCTGTTTTCTTAACCCCAATATGTTAATACTTACGTTCTTGACCTGCTGGCTGTCGACGGCGTCGGCGATACGCCTGTCAATGTTCTGCAGCTGCTGCAGGTAGTTGTTGTTGGCGTTGTTGATGTTGGCGTTGTTCTGGCGGGCGGGCACGGCCTGGCCGTTGTGGTACTGAAGCTGGGGGTTGTAGCCGGGCTGAACGTTCTGGTTGAACTGGAAGGGCTGTACGTTGGGCAGGTCGTTGGCGTACCTCTCCAGGTTGTAACGAGCCAGAACCTGCTGCAGGTAGTAGTAGAAGTTCTCGCCTTGGTTGGCGTTCTGGTTCTTCTGGTTGTACTTCTGCTGGTTGAACCAGGTGGGGTTGTAGATCTGCTGGTTGGCGAACTGCTGGTTCAGGTTGATGTCCTCGCTGAAGTAAGCGACGCGGCCTTCCTGGTTCTGCTGCTGCTGGTTCTGGTACTGGTTGGCCTGGTTCTCGTTGTCGTAGTTCTGGTTGTTCTGGTACTGGTTGTTGAACAGCTGCTGGTACTGGTTCTGGTTACCCTGCTGCTGCTGTTGTTGCTGCTGTTGCTGCTGCTGCTGCTTCTGCTGCTGGTTCTGGACGTAGTTGTTGGTGTTGTTTGACTGGACGACGGCTTGCTTCTGGCCTTGCTGCTTGTTGTTCTGGGCCTGCTGGATGGCCTGGGCGTTGACGTACAGGTTGGGGTAGACCTCGGACTGAGGAGGCAGAGGGATGTTCTGGGTGTCCTGGCGCTTGACGATAGCGACGCTCAGAGCGTAGACGAATTGTCCCTCGTTGACGCGGTCACGGGCCCAGCAAGCGGCCTGGTAGAAGGTGTCGAAGTCCTTGGCGAAGTAGAAGACATCGAACAGCTGGATGGCCTGTTGGAGCTGGTTGGGGTTGTTGTAGTTGAACACTTGTCCACGGGGCAGCAGACCCTGCTTGTATGCGTTCTGGAACTGCTTCACGGCGTAGGCGTTCTGAAAAAAAAGGAAATCGTTTAGTTTTGGAAGGTTACATAATGATTATAATTGGATAAAGTATGTGAAGTTTCGTCGCATTTAGTCTTTAAAATTAGAGTTTTGTCATCACTAAAAAAGTGTTTAAGATTTTCTTTTCTGTAAGTGCTGTGCAAAACGTGTTTATCATTAGTGTGTATTTGAACTTCCTATATCTGCTTAACTGTTAGTGTTAGGGAAATGTACAAAAAATAAAAATAAAAATAAAAATAGTTAACAAACAAATGCAGGGTTTCCTAATAGAAACATTTAAGTTGTCCGCTATATTTTAAAATGGCGGTATATTTTCAAAATTAGAAACCACCCTTGTAATAGAATTAAAAAAAGGGACTCCCCTAGTAAAAGTTTATTTTATTATTTTTGTTAAAAAGTTAGCTTTAGGTTCACTTCAGGTGAGACACTTGGTAGCCTATATAGGTTAGTGGAAGTGTATTCTCACTGCATCTCACCACGCTCACTCTTATTTATTGTGGTTTTGAATTTGTAGTTTTATGTTTTAGCTTTGTATAAGTTTAGCTTTAATGATATATACGTTTAGTTTTAAAATGCTGTTATTTTTAAATGCAGTTTAAAGGCATTTTTAAACTATCAAACAGGTAAAGCCAAATCCTAGGGAGTCAGGGGTTATAGGTAAGGCACTGGTGGCTGAGTCTGGTGGCTGAGTGAATCACACCGCTGGTGGTCACTGGGTCACATGACTTAATTACCTGCTTGTTTTTAAACGGGGTTGTCTGAGTTAGAGACGTGGCCGTGGGGGTGGATTTTAAGGGCGTAGTCATCCAACTTGAGTAATAGTTTCAATAAATATTTATCATGCCCTGGTATATTATTTAGATTACCTACATTTTGCATATGTACGTACGTTTTGATGTGTATAACGATTAAGTTATATCGTGGGTCTAATCTTAAGAGAGAAAGCCATTAATTTGGAATTTAAAAAATATTTCCTTTTTATGATTTTCAACATTTTTGCAGATGATGAAAATTCGTATTTTAAAATATCTTCTTAAATATTTCATAAAATATCAGTTTCAATATCTGAGAATAAGTCTATGATTATTCTAATCATTTGAATAGTAAGGGACAAACTTAACATCTTGATAAAAGGATTCGAAGTACATTTTTAGTCAGAATCAAAATACAAAGCTACTTTTAATACTTACAATTAATTAATAATGATAGAGCAATGACCTTTATAGTGATTTCATTTTTTCGTGGTTTCCAAATTGAACCGAGACTTACGTTGAAGTTTTGGGGGTTGAAGTTGAAGTTGTTGCCGTTTTGCTGCTGCTCCTGGTTGTAGTTGGGCTGCTGAACATTGACAAAGAGCTTGTACAAGTTCTGCTGCTTTTGGCTCTCGTTTTGGTTGCCTAAAAAGTAGAATATAGATGAAATTGTATTTTAATTAAAATAGTATTGAAATGTAATACATGTCCCTAGTTGAAATTATATCAAACATGCTAAAAACGTAAACATATAAAAGTCCATTCAAATTATAAAAAATCTTACTAATTTATAATACTTTAAGTTGTTTGCGGCTTAAGACAAAAATGCCTTACAGCTACACCACCATTCAGCAAAGCTACAATTTTATGAAAAAATGAGAACTGGAATAAAAATGTTTACTGTAGATTTGTCAATATAAAGGTTATCGCGGCACTATCCCTCAATATTCTTAGGTATTGTCTCTAAACCACAGAACAGTAAAAATATCAAATTCAAAATTTCGAAATCTTACAATTTACTTCTATGAGTGCAATATTGTTTATTTTTTAAAGACTTTTTAGTTCAAGAATGGCTTGTTTTAACTAAATAATACTTGATTCGTAACTCTTCGACTTTTTAAGAGCTAAGTACATAAAATAATTATTTTCTAACCGTGTTTATTTCTTTAAAAAATATAAACTTATATGTCTCAGGACCTCCATAAAATAGTTATTATTTTCAAAGGACAGTTTTTAGAGAATTCAATTATAAAAATCCAACAACAACAAAAAGAATTAAATCTGTACACAAACAAGGGAAAATATGGGTTTTTTTAGGAAATGCTTTCATGCTAATGTCAGCAGTTATCATTTAAAGCATACATAGTGGGCCAAATCAGTCAGCTGTGTTTAGTTTATTTGCATGATCAGCCGGCTGTTCTCAGCTTGTTTGCACTAATCAGCTGACTGTTGAGCAATAATGTAATTTCAATTCTTAGTATTGATAGATTGTTTTAAAATATAAAATTCATTTAATTACGATCAATAACTAGAATATCTAAAACAAGAGCAAAAGAAGTAGGAATAATATACGGGCCTTCGATGAAAATCAAATTGATTAGCCCGTAGATTATTCCTAGTTATGTTGCACTTTGTTTAACAAATTATGTTTGGAATTCAATTCATTGATTGTGAGAATAAAACAGTTTGTTTTGAGTTTTCATATTCTTAAGAAACAATCACTCAGCCTTTTAAATAGCAACAATATTATTGACCTAATCAGTCAGTTGATTAGTGCAAATAATCTGAAAACAGCTTATTTATGTATGAATGAGCAGTGCGGTGCAAATAAACTCAACACAGGCAAAGAATTTGGTCCATAATCAGTGGTTTCATATAATAATAGTTATTGGCATAAACAAAATAAAAAAGAGTTATATAACTTATTTTTGAACCGATTTTCTTTCTCTAGGTTTAGTTGGATTTATTCTTTAAAAAAACCTTTATTTTCAAATCTGATTAATGAAATGAAGCTTTTGACAATTTGAATCAGCCGTCATTTAAGCAATAAACATCAGCCTATAACAGTTTTTTTGCCATTACCCCTTTAAGTGACATAGTGATGTACCTAAAAGTTTCATTTAGCTACCTACACAAGGCATTCTTCAACTAAAACTTATTTTAGGGGAAAAATGGCTGCTGAAAGTATAAATTTCGTGTAAATTTAGACATTTTAATGAGATATATATCCTTGTTTACAGTTCAGTAACAATATCTATAAATATGGGTAGATAGTACAGGATATATTTTAATAAGTATATTTTTAATATACCTGGCTTTTACAACAGCCTAAACTAAGTGAGGAACATTGTGAAGCCCGGCTGTCTATAAAAAAACTGTTTTGAGGATTGAAGTTGTACAAGTAATACCCACTCATTAAATTGTAAATTATTGAAAATCTGTTGAATAATGCTATTTGCTGTCCTTACAAACAAAAATGTCCTGTTCATATAACTTTTATTTTAATTACCATGATCCTCAAGTGGTTTAGTTTGATTTAAAATTTAAACTCACAGGAAAGATAATATAATAAAGTAAACTAAAATGTGTTTCATCTCTTCATATTTTTTAGTTGAATTAAAATAATTTTCAATTTAAAAAATGCAACACATTCTTAAACGTATATTAGATTAAAAATAACCATCAAAAGTTCCTATGTTCTTCAACTCGAGCAAGACTTCGACAAAGCGCTTGAATAAGATTCGTTTTGCTAACATATTACCTACTATGTTTTAGACATGTACTAAAAGGTTATTGATTTTGGTTTAGAGATTTTTTTAAATTTACCTAAACCACTGTAACATCTACGTATTCCTTTTAATTCCTATGTATTGTTTTTTAAACGTTTTGATTACTTCCTAAATGTGGGATTAATGTATAGACTAGTGGCTTGTAGGGACAAAAGCCCCTAAACATAAATACAAATACTGTATATTTAATGTTTTCTTCACACTCACAACTCGGTAACACACTCAATGACGGAATTAAACGTTGAAAGTGTAATGATAAAGATATTTCGACATTTTCTAGTACTTATCATCATTTTTAAAAAGGGCGTTACTTCAGTATTGTAAAGGGCTGAATTTTTTGGAACAGTGGTGCTTCCGTCGTTCTCAAAACAAACTCAGTTCACTTTGTTTACAATAAAAAATATAGACATGGTTTGAAGAAATTCTTAAGGTTAACCATAGACTGCAGCACAATATTTCCCAAAGAAAGTCGTGACATTTAACACAAAAATTTAAACAAATGTAGTGTGTAGCCACCACTGGTTCAAAAGAACATATTGGACAGTTAAGGGTACTAATTATGGAAATCTCCGATTGAGGCTACATTTTACCCAATAAGCAAAGAAATAAGGATTAAATCAGAAAATGGTCTCCCGTTGACGACTCCACACTCCACGTTGGAGCCTCTGGCTCCATTTCATAAGGAAGTTAGGTTTGGACACCATGAGCTTGGTAAATGGTTAATTATTATAATAGGTTACTAACCTTGTTCCGTCAACGATTCTAAAAAGTAATCCTTTTGGTTACTCAGAGTTTCGACCTCAAAGGGCCATTTTCAAACCTAGTCAAACTGTTTATTCTCTCTTCATTCTAATGAAGGTCGTCATACTCTTACAATAAAGTTCACATTTAAAAAGACACAAACACATAACATCGAATTTAATTTTAATCATTCCGGCCGGCCGCGTACTAACGAACTGGTTCCCGAGCGTTATCACTGTCCCTCTCTCCCTCCACTACCTCTTCCAGGTTGGCCACCTCTGTCATATGGGGGATGTATTCTATTATTATCGTCACAGAGGGCAATGACACTATTAAAAAGTACATTAGCACCGTAGTTAAGCTTATCATTTAAAGTATTGCTGGGGTCGGTCTTATGTGCTTTGTAGATTTCTAATTCTTCTAGTGAACTTATGTAGGGCCCCTTTTTACATCTGTGCAATACTTTAAAGTTTTCGGTAAAGCTTTGTACATTATGATTGGAGTTAATCAAATGTTCAGAAAAGGTGGATTTTTGTCGTAACTGGGGTTTAGGAAGATGTTCCTTAAATCTAGTATCAAATGATCTCCCAGTCTCACCTATATAGAATTTAGGACAATCTGAACATTCCAATCTGTAAACGCCAGTGTTAGTTTTCTTATCAGAGTCAGTATTATTACGTTTAGGATTTATGATTTTACCAATTTTATTTGACCAAAAGGATTACTTTTTAGAATCGTTGACGGAGCAAGGTTAGTAACCTATTATAATAATCTAGACACGATTCAGGAGGCTAACAACATGAATAAAAATGGTTAATACTGAGGATTTTAGCCTAAGTTCAAAACTTTTTTATGGTTACCCATGAGTAAATACTACTTTGTCTTGGTAGATTCAAGATTAAATATACTTTTGATTGGCCAAATTTAAAGGTGAACTTTTTGGAAGGATCTAATTTAAAGCTGATGTTGCACTCAATAGCTGTTAGTGCAGCACACTCTGTTGTTCCTCGGTCCAAACCATGACCATTTCCGACCGCACATAAAACTGGCAGAGCTTGGCCTTAAAAATGATAAATGAAGTCTTCTCTGTACCTATAGCTTGTGCTTATTCAATTGTGTAAATGTTACAATTGGCTTTAAATCAGCATTAGCTGCTACTTCATGATACAATGAAAAAGTAACAGTCGTATTTAATTTGTTCTTGCTTTTGATGGTTAAGATTCCTAAATTATAAAACCGAAAAATTTAAAAGTAAAAAAATGTCAATCGTTACAGTACGTTCAACATATTTTGCTGGATTTTAAATAAACCATATATTAACATCTAGCATGTGGTTTTAAATCAATTATAAGCAATACATATTTTAATGTAAACAAAGCAGAGGTTTTAGATTACAATGATTTTAAAATGGCAAATATTTAACAATTTATCTTGTTTTCTGATAAGTTTTAAGAAACTTCAGTATTTTTCCCGAGTCCCTGGCATCAAGACCTTTCTTTTAGCCCTCTCCCATTACCCTGCGACTTGCCAAACGCCCACAATTTCGGCGTAAAAATTTCACTTCAACGTTATAACGTTAACGAAACAAATGCACTTATAATTAACTCTTTATAATTATAAATTATAAATATATATGTTCAAACCCGTAACTATAAAGTCTAAAAATCTTAAAATTAAATGTTTTTTGTTATAGTACATTGAACATAGCTGTCTTCTGAAAAAAAACTATGTCAACATCTAGCATATGGCTTTGACACAACAGCACCACATGTTTTAATGTAAACAAAGCAGACGTTTTTAAATCCTAATGCTTTTTAAATGGCAGATATTTTACGTCATTTCTAGTTTTCTAGTGAATTTCAAGCGATTTCAGTATTTTTCCCGCCATCACGGAATAGATACCTTAAATTTGAGCCCTCTCCCATCTTTCTACGACTTGTCAGACGCCCACAATTTTGACGCAAAGAATCGCCTTACGAAATTAAATATATGATGATGATTCAATAAAATTAAATTTTTTAAGTTCTTCTGCTTTCTTACCGTTTTGGCCGTTGCCGTTGGCGGCGGCGGCGGCGAGTGCCAATCCACACAGAAGCAGGGCTGTGACCTTCATGGTGAACAGTGCCCACCTCCCGGAGTGGCAGCTATTTATTGTACTCCGTATCACCTCGACTATATAACCTCTGATCCGAGAAAAATTATCACCTTATCTTTAATTAACTTTTGGCAGGGTTTTGGATGATGTAAGCTAAACAAGTTCTGCTAATTACATGAGATTTTTTCCATTGTCTCATATATTTTTAACAAGCTTGTTTGCAATAGGCCTACTACGTGAACTTGGGTTTAGTATAAGCACTATAAAATAAATCTTTACTTTAATATTCTTCTTTATATTATTATAACGTTTTGTTATTTTCCTCATACTTTGAAAATGAAAAATATTAACCAAAATCTCTATTTCCTTATGATAAATTGCTATCCGAATCACGTGAAAAAGTCAATAGCGATTTGAGTAAACAAAATGTTTATTTTCGTAGGGATTTAATTATAAAAATAATTGCCTATTTTCATAATTAAATAAAATCTTTTAAAATTGGAGTCAATGGGAATACAGCAAACAAAAGCTGCAGTGATGTAGAGAGCCATTTAAATTTTTCTTTGCCAATATTGTTCCTAGTGGGAAATAATAAACGTCTTCTTATAGGTAGTACAAACCTTTGAGAAAAGTAAACTTTTTGACATTAGTGCCAGTATATATGTATTACTAATGAATTATTACTAATATAGAATCTTTGTTACGTAATACAACACACATACATCTGTTTTCGTGCCATGTGTTTTAGCTGGAAAGTTAACTATTTTTGACTTCGCCGATAACCGAATGGTGAATTTAGATTGCACTTCTGATTAGAAACGCAAATAAATTAATTATAAATTGCAAGAATGACACGATAAGGTAAACGCACCGATGCCCGACGGTTTAAGAAACCATGTCCACTTAATAACCTGGGGTTTCGTAGAATTAGGAATTGAACAATTCATGGTACGTGATTTTAAATTTAGTTTGGTTTCCAAAACAATCGTAATAAAGGGGTTTTATCCAAATTGTCTGTAAAACTTTGCAAATTAACTCAACGTATGTTTCAGCAACTGACACTAATGTAACTTTAAACCTGCCATAATTGAAATTATAAAGGTGTATTGTTATAATATATTGAACTGAATCAATCATACTATATACGAATATCGCTAAAATTACAAAAAAACCTACCTCATCAAGGATTTTGTTAATGACAGCTCCAAAGGAGATGCTATCAGGTAGAGAAGACTTCAAACAAGTACATTTTATTTATTAAGAGCTTTAACGATACAGATTTTTTAATAATAAGAAGAACATATAAACAAATGTCTTCTAGAAAATTCATTTTCTGTGTATAATATTATAAGGGAAACGCAATATAAGCCAATAAATCAAGACTGTCAGACATTGGAGCAGTGTCGGCAATATACTGGTGCGTTTACCTCTAGTCAGACATTGGAGCAGTGTCGGCAATATACTGGTGCGTTTACCTCTAGTCAGACATTGGAGCAGTGTCGGCAATATACTGGTGCGTTTACCTCTAGTCAGACATTGGAGCAGTGTCGGCAATATACTGGTGCGTTTACCTCTAGTCAGACATTGGAGCAGTGTCGGCAATATACTGGTGCGTTTACCTCTAGTCAGACATTGGAGCAGTGTCGGCAATATACTGGTGCGTTTACCTCTAGTCAGACATTGGAGCAGTGTCGGCAATATACTGGTGCGTTTACCTCTAGTCAGACATTGGAGCAGTGTCGGCAATATACTGGTGCGTTTACCTCTAGTCAGACATTGGAGCAGTGTCGGCAATATACTGGTGCGTTTACCTCTAGTCAGACATTGGAGCAGTGTCGGCAATATACTGGTGCGTTTACCTCTAGCCAGACATTGGAGCAGTGTCGGCAATATACTGGTGCGTTTACCTCTATTGTTTTTTATTAGACGTTAGGTTTGAGAAATTTAGAATGGTTGTAGTTCATGCAAAAAATATCATTTAAAATACGTTTTTTTCATCTGTGTAGCCTAATGTTAACTAGCATCATGCTACAACCGTAGCTCACCCGGTTTAGTTTAACTATAAGCTCATTATAACCCCAGTTTCATGCCGGCTAGTGCGGGAACTATAATGTAAGGTCCGATAAAACAGTATTTATAGGACCATTAACACAATTTACTGTTAATGCCTGATTAATTTTTACCAAACCCGGTACTGCGATATACTATAGTTATTTTTAGTCGACAAAAATATAAAACTGTTATATTTAAACAGTAAATTACTTCACCTATTATCAAAGAAAGGATGGATACGGATTTAAAATGTTATATTTGTAATATGAACGACAAACACAACGACGTCGACGACGACGACGACAAAAAAACAATAAATAGTTTTTAATTATAAAGAGACCAATTGCGTCAATATGGTATTGTTACTGGTCCTATGAATGTTCTTAAATAAAATAACTCCTTGTACGAAGGATATTATGGGGTAGTATTGTTTTCTTGCATTGGAATATCAAATCCTGTTTAACAATTACTGTAGTTTATAATAAGACACTCAGTAATTTGAGCGGCAAAACCGTCAAAAATCAGCAAAAACTGAACAACTTATTCGTACTCATGTTCAAGTGTTCGTAAATCGTATTCGTACATAAGTTTAATCCGTAATCCCTCATCCGACTACCTGACTTCATGGATTTAAAGTAATAATTAAACTGGTTTAACAGGATGAAATATACTTTTATTTGAATGACGATCTTTTAATTAATATGTTATACTAGCCGCCCGCGTCACTTCGTGACTTAAAAAAAATCATGATCGTTTTTTGTTGATTATTCATGCGGGTTAGCAGCGTAAAACGCCATCCAAAGAGAAAGTGTAGTTTGTGGTTTTAGCGAATTTCCCCTACAGGGAAGAAGCTATTACAGTAGGTCTCATGGTAAGACCTAAGCCCGAGACCATGATAACTTTTCGTTTTGGGGCCCCCAGAAGCAAAAAACACAATTCGTCAAAATTTCTAGATATATACAGTGTGTAGAAAAATCCGACCCCCCCCCCTCTTTAATTTTTTGTTTGTTAAGACAAACAATTAACCTTTGGGGAATAATACTAACTCAACCCAAATTATTTTTTGATGTTACCATAAATTTTGAGTGTCCCCCAGAAATGGGGGATTTTGGGAGCAACTCAACATTGTCAATTGCAAACCCTTTTTGAGTGACCCCTCATTTTAAAGAGCTTTAAAAAACTAGAGAATGGTGAAAGTTGGGGGTCTCTAACATGTTTCTATCCAAATTGACAGCTTGTCAAAGTTTTGAATACAACACATCCTTGAAACCTGGCGTCTAGGACGTCTGGAGTTTTAATTCACCTTTGACGACATAAAAATTAAACAACCCTGGGAAAAATTTTATTAAATGATAAAGTGGTTTCTTTTGGTGGTATTTAAAATTTTTAGTGTCCCCCAAAAATGTGGGATTTTGGGGGCAACTCAAAATTTTCAAAAGCAAACCCCTATCAAGTGACCCCTCATTTTAAAGAGCTTTAAAAATATAAGCGAATTGTGGAGGTTGGAGTTCGCTAACGTATTTTTATCAAATTTGGCAGCTTGTCAAAGTTTTGAATACGACTCCTCGAAACTTTGACAAGCTGCCAATTTTGATAAAAAGCATTAAAAAAATAGGCGAATGGTGGGGGTTGGAGGTCGCTAACGTGTTTCTGTCAAAATTCCCCCATTTTTGGGGGACACTACAAATTTTAAATATCACCAAAAGAGACCTATTTTTCATTTGATAACTGCATAAATGGGGGATTTTGGGGGCAACACAAAATTTTCAAATGCTAACCCCTATCAAGTGACCCCTCATTTTAAAGAGCTTTAAAAATATAAGCGAATTGTGGAGGTTGGAGTTCGCTGACGTATTTTTATCAAATTTGGCAGCTTGACAAAGTTTTGAATACGACTCCTTGAAACTTTACAAGCTGCCAATTTTGATAGAAACACGTTAGCGACCTCCAACCCCCACCATTGACATTTTGTTTATGCTCTCTAAAATGAGGGGTCACTTGTTAGATGTTTGCATTTGAAAATTTGAGTAGCCCCCAAAATCCCCCTTCTTGGGGGACACTTAAAATTTTAAATATCACCAAAAGAGACCGATTTTTCATTTAATAACTTTTTTGCAGGGTCGTTTAATTTTAAGTCACCAAAGGTGAATCAAAACTCCAAACGTCCCAGACGCCAGGTTTCAAGGATGTGTTGTATTCAAAACTTTGACAAGCTGTCAATTTGGATAGAAACACGTTAGAGACCCCAACTTTCACCATTCGTCTAGTTCTTTAAAGCTCTTTAAAATGAGGGGTCACTCAAAAAGGATTTGCAATTGAAAATTTTGAGTTGCCCCCAAAATTCCCCATTTTTGGGGGACACTCAAAATTTTTGGTAACGTCAAAGAATAATTTAGATTGAGTTAGTATCATTCCCCAAAGGTTAATTGTTTGTCTTAACAAACAAAAAATTAAAGAGGGGGGACGGACTTTTTTACACACTGTATATGTGTCTGTAAGCACGATAGTGCTCGCAATAATGGTCCGATCGGAATGAAATTTGGCACAAGTGTGTAAAGTAATTATTCGGACGAGTTCGAAAACCAGCCTGATCGGACTACTGGAAGGGAGGGTAATGGGGGATAAACCCCCCCAAAAATGGGTTTTGTGGGGTTTTCACATAGAAAAATTAAAATAATCAAATTTTAGTTAGCACCATTGAATTCAGCTCGAAAAAAACAATTTAGTATTTTGAATCACTGCTCTATGACCTTTGGTTACCGAGATATTGAAAGTGGTAAACATAGTACGTTGTCCCTAAACCTTATGGGAAATAAGTAAAATTCTGTATTCTTATTTCTCAACATATCTTAATGAAACTTGGTTTCAGGCTTCATCTAGATGAGCTGTAATGTATTTTAGTCTGAAATCCCCGAAATTTCCATTTTTGTGGCAGCAACCATGCATAATGATTCCCCATGTTATCCTTATGGGAAATAAAAAAATTGCTAATGTTATAATTTCTTAGCATACCTTGATAAAACTTGGCATATGGCTTCTTCTAGTTAATATCTACTAAATATTGAATTAAAACCGCAAAGTTTTGACATACCTGTTGCAGCAAACCTGCATTATGATTCCCCATGTTATTCTTATGGAAATTACAAAAAAACTTGTCATATATCGCTATGTTGGATGGAAATGTTTATTTGCATTTGAAATTCGCTGTGTATGAAGGTCTGCTGCAACGGGGGTATTTAAAATTTCTAGACAAATCACGTCACTGGAATAAAATTTTCAGTGGCTGAACTGCCTATTAGGAAAACTTTTAAAAATAACCTATTACATTACACTTGAAACTTTAATATGGAGAAGAAATTATTTTTGTACCTGTTTTAATAGATTAAATGTATATTTCCTACAATTTGCAGCTTTGATAGAACAACAATTTTCATTTTGCATAATTTGGGCTTAGTTTACTTGGATCTTCATTGGTTATCGCATCTTCTCGCCTTTTTTTGGAGACTTTTTAAAAAGTAATGAATCCATGTTATTTACACACAACATCGACGTGACTCTTAATCATTTTCATTAGATCTTAACAAAAAACACTAAGAAGATGCGCAAACCTCTGATCGACTAATCTCTAAATAACATCGATAAAATGACCATTTTCGATTAAAAAAATTATTTAGCACTCATTATGGTCGGGAAATGACATTTTCAAATGACCTGTTTTTTCGTAGCTTAAGTACGTTTGACATGTTGATGCCCAAGCAAATATCATAAAATTAGTGAGCACTCATAACGGCCGAGAAATCACGTTTTCAAAATGACCAGTTTTTTCGTATCTTAAGTACATGTTTGACAAATCAATACTTGATCAAATATCATAACGTTCTACGAAATACCTACATTAAATAGATGCTTTTTTATTGATGCGTTTATAAATCAAGTAAAAATAGGCAGGCTAACCGTAATGAATAAGTATACTCCCCATTCTAAGTACAAAATTCAAGTTTTAAATTTAAAATTAAAAATGCGTGTCAAACCTTGATTTTTCAAATACATTTTCAACTAATATTAATATTTTAATATTCTCAACGTTGAAATACGCAACAATAGTTTGTTAAAAAACCCCACCGACAGAGCACCACCTGAGTTATACTATGTGTTACGTTTTAATAGTCCAGTAAAATACTGTTCAACCTAGAAAAAATTGCAACACGAGTGTTTTTACGGTATTCTGATAAATATAATGTACATATTAACATATCCAAACTCTGACAAAATTGGTCCTCAGAAAACCCCTTAAAACCACGTTTAAAAATTGCGGCCTTTTAACATCGAAAAGTTTTTGAAAAACCTACTCAGCTGCATTTTTTACCATCATTCAATAAAATATTGACTTGTGACCACCACCAATAATTTTTGAATGGCTCTTCCTGCATTCTGGCTGGGTACAAAGTTTTAGCCGCCATCTTGGATCCGCCATATTAGATTTAATTTTTTTTCAATTGTAAAGATGGTCGTGTGACACAATTAGAACTAGATCTTACACTGATTACAATGCAAAAATCCGTTTCAAATATATTGTTTCGTTTTTAAGATATGCTCAAAAGAAAATTCTTCCTTGCGTCATTTCTTATGGAGGTTAAATAAATAATATCATGTTAAGATTATTTTTCTTACACCTCTTGATACAAGCAAGGCTTTCAGTTCGTGTTTGTGTTAAAATACTGAATAACTTAATGCCTTTTATTTGAACTATTGATCCCTAAAATCGGGCGAGTGTGAAACGAGCTATAAAGCTATATGCGACATAAAAATTTGTTTATTAAATTCAGTTTTTTGTTAAAGATTTATGTCTCAGGTTTGAAATGGGTCACAACGTTCTTTCTGGTCTCAAAACACTCGGTAAATTACTTTTGCAATTGGAGTTATGATCCATAATCCAACAAAAATTCTTCTTACATCGTAATTTTTCATTAGTTAAAGACCCGTATCTCCAAGTTTAGCCACGACCCAGACCTTACATCTGTATATCTGTACATATAAGCTCTTAACCATTGAAATCTGTTGAGTTTGATGCAAATTATGGACCTTTAATCAATATAAAAATGAATTTTTTCAGAATTTTAAATTTAATTAAGAACTGGTGCATCCAGTCTTGAATGAGGCATGTATTAGGTCTGAATGATTTTAAAATACCCAGTGAGCGATCAGCTTTAATTTGAGCCATTGCAAATTTAAATCGGACAAGGCTAGCGTGAGTTATAGTATTTTTATTGATTTTTTTCTATTTTTTTTTTAAATATATTACAACATAATAGTAAAAAATCAATAAAATACTCAATATATTACAACAAAATAGTTAGTAAAAATATCGGAAATTAACATGATTGCAGGTTTGTCTTAGTTTCAATAGGGTAGATACTCTTCCTCATGGTAAGAATATATTATTTTCTGTTATCTTATGAAAACAACTATATTTTAAGAAATCATAATATGGATGAATATTAACTGACTTTTGCTACCCCTGCATTCTGTTTTACAATGATGTAAATAATTCAAATCTCGACCGTTTTGTTGTGAACAAATGTCAATTGAAAACAGTTCTCAGGTTTTAAAACAGATAATACAACTTTCGCTAGAATTTCAAAAGCCTCTTGTGCAAAGATTTTTCATGGGATATTTTCCAAACCCGCAAAAAAAGCCCTGGCCTTTGATTTGAATAAACCAAAGAGAATTGTTAGTTCACAATTTTAACAATAAATAATAACGCATTTGCTGGAATTTCAAAAACCTTCTGGACGAGGACTTTGCATGAAGTACATTCCAAATCCATAAAAATCGCATCTAAAAAGCAATCGATTTGATTTTATGCTATATACAGGGTGAGTCTTTTAAGCCCACAACCGATTATAGGCGAACGGCTTAACATACAAAGACGAAACAAAACTAAATCATACCCAAGGAACAACGTAAACATATTTTTAACCTTTTTAAAATACAGAGTGTTCCAAAAACCGGGGGTCATGGGTTCGAATCTCAGATTTTTTAAATGTAAACGTATGTCATATTATACATAATTTTAAAGCTCTGAGCAAGACAAACAATTTGGTGAAAACAGAACTCAATTACCTTTATTATTTTCAAAATTGGCGGGCGTTTTTGTGAAAAATATTGGTGTTTTCGGAATACCTTGTATCTCGAGAACTATAGAGGGTTTTTTCGCTCTATTTGAAAATTCTTAATTAGAAACTCAGATTTAATTTGATATAAAAATGCCTACATTAAAAGAAAATAAATATTGTTTACACATTGTATTTTTTGTAAATGTTGGTAGCACTGAAAGTCAAACATTTTAAATAGCAACATATGTCAAATCGGATGTTATTTCAAAAGCATTGCAAAAACCTACAACTTTTAAATTTATACTCACCTTCTATCTTAAGTAGTTATTTGGTAATGAAAAAAACCTACTCTGTAAAAAATCGCTGGGATTTTTTAACACAATTGTTTTGGTTAAACAGATTGTGTCAAAATTGACACCAAAATTGGTTCGATAGCATCTTGAGTAACCAACTCGTATTTTTGTTAGAACTGTGCAGTGTCAATTTAGCACAGTAAATGTGTTTGTTGATTGTTAACACGAAAACGTGTTGGTTTTATAATATATTAACAGTTACACGGCAATTTTGTGTTGGAAAAGTGGAATTATTTTCCCCTATAACGCCCATGTTAAATGTGCACAAAAACCCTTTCAAAAGCAGGCAAGAGTTCCTTAAGATCTAAAAAGGTGAAGTTCGTAAAAAGAATAATCTGTAAAATAAACTAAATAAACTTCAGGGAAAATTCTTTGTAACTTAACTGTCATATATATGTCAGTTATTATATGCCATATATATGTATTTAGTATGCATTGTGAAATAGTTATATGAGATGAGCACCCACTGGGTAAGGGCAATCCTCTCCTTCAGTTCACTAATTGTTAATTATTTGGCGACTCTTTGCTTCGTTACTCAGGCAAACAATGTTCTGACTTTGCGATGCAATGGTTTGCTTTATAAAAATTCTGCAGATTTATAAAACATAAACTTGAATTTTAAAAATTCAATCTAAATCTCATATGAAATCAGTGTAAAATCAAAATGAGGCTACATCACAACCTTTGAAAATCGAACTAAATTTAACGGCCAAAGCTCCTCAACTTACCAAACGGAGGCTATGTTAGGGGAAGAACTTAATTTGAATTTTAAATTGCGCAAAACAACATTCCACGCAATATTGTAGCAAAATTTCGTAATAATGGTGGGTATTTAAAATGTATTCAGGGTGTTGGCAATTAAATAAAAATATGGGTTTCAGCAGACAGCTTGGGTTTTTTCGCCATCCACCAAAACGGCTGGCCAGAGCAATAAATGACGCTAAATTTTACCACATTAGCGTTCACTAAATAGTTAGCTACAAAATCCTGCCTTGATGAGTTCTCGCATTATTGTCATCTTCGAGTGTTAAAATCCGTACAATAACCAATATTAAGGTATCACCCTCAGGAAAAAAATTTTGAAGGATCATCCAGTCTTCTTGGAGGTCAATAGTGAAGTTCAAACCTCGACCGGCAACCGAGCTATTACCAAGGCGCTCTTTTAGAAAATAGAAACCAAAAAGGGGTTATTACTAGCATAGACTTTTATGTTACAAATTTTAAAAAGACAATTTTGATGTTAAAATTAGTAGGTATTACAAAATCTCAAATGTTTTTTGTATTAGCCTACTTTTATGAATCACATAAGATAAAGCCGCTATCTTGAAAATTATGATTTTTAATAGTAATTATAGTGAAGTTTTGGGGTCATTTGCAAAATTGTCATTATATATATATATATATATATATATATATATATATATATGTGTGTGTGTGTGTGTGTGTGTGTGTGTGTGTGTGTGTGTGTGTGTGTGTGTATGTGTGTGTGTGTATTGAAAATTTAAGTTGAACACGATAACACGATAAATTGTTCATAATTTATGTACTTGAATAAAATATCTATGATTTTATGGTTCTGTTCTTTAAATAGCTCCTTAGAAAATCTTTCGAAAGTCTTTGAATATTTACAAACAAAACATTTAAAATAATGGGAAATGGCGTTTTAACTTTTTTATCACAAACAGGACACACAAATACATATTTGTCCAAAGGTCCGTCAAAATCGGACGATTAAGCGAATTTTATACTGAAAAATGTAAATCAAACAAGGCCATCACTTTCCTAAGTTGCCGGAGTCAGGTTTCCTCACTCAAAGCAGACAACTTGGGACAACTTGGGATATACCTCAGAACATCTCAGTGCATGCTGTTTGCTGCATCATATTTTGTTTGAAAATGTTTACTAGCCTGTTAATGACGTGCAATATTTTATTAATATTAAATTCATAGAAAAAAAAAGGATTGAGCTGTATTATTGTAACATGAGTAGGAATTGTTTCATTATACAGGGTGTCCCGGAACTCTCTGGAACATTTAATAAAAAATGGTTCCTCTGGTCGAGACAAACATATTTTACAATATAAACATGGGTCTCTGGTGCCTAGTTTTCCGTCTGTCTGTATGTATGTGTTTTTTACAAACAAATTCATAATTCCTAAACGGTTTGAGGTACAGCGTTGAGATTTTGCACAAATGTTTATCTTATTAGGATGTATCTTCGTTTAAATTTATACCAAAATATCATCAACCGTTTCAAAATGGCGGTCATTTAAATTTTTTAATGCCAAATTTCACAAAAACCGCTAATTTAAACAAAAACTTGCAGGGTACATAAAAGTAAGTCCATTTTATGTAGTTTTCAATGATACCTTATTTGTTAAGATTGGATAGAGATTTACTGAGAAATTCGTTTTTTTCGTAATGCATGACCACTTTTCCCCATATAAACAATGTTAAAATACGGGGTGTTAAAAATCTATCTTTAATGGCTTATAGCCACTTAACTATTGCGTTGAGGAAAAAATGTCAAGAATAATAAGCTCTTAAAATTAAGCGTAGAATCCAAATACGTCACAAAATACAGGGTGTTCCATAAGAAAAATCTAAGTTGTCCGCCATATTGGAAAATGGCGGCCATTTACAAAAAATGAAATTCATATTTTTAAATGGCTTAAAAAAGTAGGTGAAGTCCCCCATTTAAAGTTATCTCCAAATCCAATAGTTTCTGAAATACCAATGGTGGCACAGTTAAGTTGGAAACCGCTTAATTTTAACATTGTTTAAATGAAGAAGAGAGGTCATGCATTACGAAAAAGTTTAATTTCTCAGTAAATATTTATCCAATCTCAACAAATAAGGTATCATTGAAAACTGCATAAAATAGACTTATTTTTATGTACCTTGCAATTATTTGTTTAAATTAACGGTTTTTGTGAAATTTGGCATAAAATAATTTAAATGGCTGCCATTTTGAAACGGTTAGTGATATTTTGGTATAATTAACCAAATAAGAAAAACATTTGTGCAAAATCTCAACGCTGTACCTCAAACCGCTTATGAATTATGAATTTGTTTGTAAAAAACACATACAGACAGACAGACGGAAAACTAGGCACCAGAGACTCATGTTTATATTGTAAAATATGTTTGTCTCGACCAGAGGAACCATTTTTATTAAATGTTCCAGAGAGTTCCGGGACACCCTGTACACTCGAGACCATATTTGACCATATTTGTTTGAAGTGTGCGATTTTTCGCTTACTTCATACCGTCGAGAATATGGATACTACTTTCACTGGTTTTTTTTGTTATTTTTCGGTACACTTCAAAGACCAATTTAAAAAAAGTGGATTTTACAACATCAAATGTTTATTCATGTCGAAATAGTAAAAAAATTAAATATTAGTAAACATTAGTTTACCAAAGTAAGGCCCACATGATAACACGATAAATTGTTCATAATTTATGTACTTGAATAAAATATCTATGATACCCAAACTGCTATCAAATATTTTGTAAAGGATTATTTTATAAAAGATTTATTTGTCCAATCAGAATTTAAGATTTTGTTTTGAAAATCAGCTGACTTAAAATTTGATTGGTCAAATCAAATCTTTTATAAAAGATCTTTTATAAAATATTTGATAGTGTAATGCGAGCCTAAAGGTTGTTTTCCCGTAGTAAACAATACAATAATACATCTTTGCCGGTGATGAAGACATAACTATTTCAGGGATTAGATGGTAGTGAAGCGAAAATAATTTTCTTGTTCGACATCATGGATTTATGAACCTCTGAAAAATGTACAAAATTAAATAATTAATTCATTGCATGGCTGTTAATGGTAAAAGTAAACAAACAACAAATTTTTTAAGTCCTTTTTTTATTTCATGATGGAAATGTTTGTTACTGTTCCAAGTGTTTAGTACTGGTTGTCGTTGTTGTTCTGGTTCTGGTTCTTGTTGTAGACAGTGACAGTCTGGAAGAAGATGTTCTTGGCCTGCTGGAAGGCGTTGGCGTTGACCTTACGGTCGAAGGGGAAGCCCTGGGGACGGTTGTCGTTAACCTGGTTCTGGTTGTCCTGGTTGTTGTTGTTGTTGTTGTTGTTGTTGGGCTGGTACTGGTTCACAGCGACGACGAACACGTACTGCTGGCCGTTCTGGGAGCCCTTGGGCAGGATCAGGTTCTGGGGCAGAGTGTACTGCTGCTGCTGCTGCTGGGTCTGGTTGTAGTAGTTCTGACCCTGGTTGAACAGAGCGCGGGTGCTGGGCTGCTGCTGGACGAACCTGGTGGACTGCTGGGAGTTGCGCTGGATCTGGTTCTGGCCGTTCTTCACTGAAATGCAAACATACGTATTATTTATCGGTGTAAAATTATTGGAAACGTACCATAAAACTAATATCCACTTTCAAACATAATAATATACTGGAAACGAACACCCCTAGTAAAACTTTGTTTTCCTTTGTTTATTTGTACGCGTTTAGTGAAACAATTCATATGACCACTATAATTAGGCTGGTAAACATCCTTTTAACAGATAATGACTATAATACTATGTTTTGAAAATTAAGGAGTTGTTGAAAAAGTATGAGCGATGAAAGACCAGTTTCTTAAATAATAGCGGAAACTTACGTTGGGCGACGAAGCGGTCGATCTCAACGAAGTTCTGCCTAGCCTGCTCCAGAGTGTACTGGTTGCCCTGAACGTCGTACTGGGGTCCGATGAAGACTCGCACGACGGCGTCAGTGTCCTGCTGGCTGTTGACCTGGATCTGGTAGTTGAAGGGCTTGTTGTTGAGTTGTTGCTGCTGAGCCTTGAACTGGTAGTTCTCGGCCTGCTCTCCCTGCTGGTAGTTGATGGCGTTGTACAGGTCGACCTCGTTGTTGTCGAAGTAGGTGACCAGCTGGTCAACGTTCACAGCCTGGACCTCAACACCGTTGAAATTGATCTGCTCCTGCTTGTAGGCCTGCAGTTGGTTCTTGAAGTTCTGGAAGTAGTTGACGATGCGGGCAATGATCTGGTAGAAGACGGGGTCCCTCAGGGCAGCAGAGTTGGTCTCAACGGCACCGGGAGCGTTCTAAATACAAATATTATATTAGTACCTAAAACTAATACAATATCACTTGTTTGAGAAAACTTATAGGTTTTAGTTGCTTTCGGATATTTTAATAAAGAGTGAAAAATGTGTATCAATCAAATATATAATTTTCACCTTTAAATGTATTTACCTAAATTTCTTATGAGGATTCGAAAAGTTTCAAATGTTCCTTAAAGGGGACATCTTATTTCAATATCATCTGCTCTCAACGTGGATTAAATAATTTATCCAAACTAACGCAATGTTGTAGCCTAATCTAACTTTAATTAAGTAGTTATATTTCATGATCAACATTAAAAAAACCAAGGTATGTTTTTTTCATAGTTATCAATATCACATCTACCTGGTTCTGGTTGTTGGGGTCAACAATGCTTCCGACCACCTTCCTGAAGACGTCAAAGTACCCGTAAAGGCCGTTGTTGGCAGCGTAGTACTGGTTGTTGACAGAGTTCTCGTTGGCTTGCACCAAGTTGCCCAGGATAGCCACTCCGTTCTCAGAGTTCAGAGCCTGCTTGCCACCCTGGTTCTGCAAAGTGTACATAAAGTTGAAAGATTATTGTAGAAATCATGTTTATATATGTTGTTTTCTTATTGATGTTATATTTACCTTAACCGTTCTGAATCCTAATGGAATTTAAATAGTTATTATAATTTGTTCACATCCACTTTTATATGAATCTCGATAGCAATGGAGTTTTTAACAGTGATTTCTCTCTCGGAACTACAAATGATTTAACATCCATGATGTATGTTGAAACGATTAAACGAACATTGTTTGGTTGGATGTTAATAAATTAACAAACGTTAATAAATGAAAATCACTAATTAAGTGTTAAAATTCAACACAGTCTGTAATGTTTATGTTCCTGTTTTCTTAACCCCAATATGTTAATACTTACGTTCTTGACCTGCTGGCTGTCGACGGCGTCGGCGATACGCCTGTCAATGTTCTGCAGCTGCTGCAGGTAGTTGTTGTTGGCGTTGTTGATGTTGGCGTTGTTCTGGCGGGCGGGCACGGCCTGGCCGTTGTGGTACTGAAGCTGGGGGTTGTAGCCGGGCTGAACGTTCTGGTTGAACTGGAAGGGCTGTACGTTGGGCAGGTCGTTGGCGTACCTCTCCAGGTTGTAACGAGCCAGAACCTGCTGCAGGTAGTAGTAGAAGTTCTCGCCTTGGTTGGCGTTCTGGTTCTTCTGGTTGTACTTCTGCTGGTTGAACCAGGTGGGGTTGTAGATCTGCTGGTTGGCGAACTGCTGGTTCAGGTTGATGTCCTCGCTGAAGTAAGCGACGCGGCCTTCCTGGTTCTGCTGCTGCTGGTTCTGGTACTGGTTGGCCTGGTTCTCGTTGTCGTAGTTCTGGTTGTTCTGGTACTGGTTGTTGAACAGCTGCTGGTACTGGTTCTGGTTACCCTGCTGCTGCTGTTGTTGCTGCTGTTGCTGCTGCTGCTGCTTCTGCTGCTGGTTCTGGACGTAGTTGTTGGTGTTGTTTGACTGGACGACGGCTTGCTTCTGGCCTTGCTGCTTGTTGTTCTGGGCCTGCTGGATGGCCTGGGCGTTGACGTACAGGTTGGGGTAGACCTCGGACTGAGGAGGCAGAGGGATGTTCTGGGTGTCCTGGCGCTTGACGATAGCGACGCTCAGAGCGTAGACGAATTGTCCCTCGTTGACGCGGTCACGGGCCCAGCAAGCGGCCTGGTAGAAGGTGTCGAAGTCCTTGGCGAAGTAGAAGACATCGAACAGCTGGATGGCCTGTTGGAGCTGGTTGGGGTTGTTGTAGTTGAACACTTGTCCACGGGGCAGCAGACCCTGCTTGTATGCGTTCTGGAACTGCTTCACGGCGTAGGCGTTCTGAAAAAAAAGGAAATCGTTTAGTTTTGGAAGGTTACATAATCATTATACATATTATTATAATTTGACAAAGTATGTGATGTTTCGTAGTATTAATCTTCAAAATTATCGTTATGTTACGACTAGCCTAAAAATGTTTTTGAGGTTTACTTTTCTGATAGTGCTTTGCAAAAACATTTTTTTATTAATGTTTATCTTTTCAAAGGTAATTATGTTGAATATTGTTCTATTAAATTAAAGAATATCATTAATTTTTGTATAAAATCCTTAGAAAATTATTTCGTTTTTTTATTTATTGAAAGAGTTTGTGTTGTAAATGCACCCATTTTTAAATGCTCTGGCTTGAGCTCTGGCTTGGCCTAAAAAGATTTCAGTTTTGTTGTTTCGAGATTTAAAAGGGCACTAATTTCTCAGATAGAAACCTATTGTAAGGTTTCGAACCTTAATTCTTATTGATCCCTCAATACTAATATAACATGTACCCAACTAGGTTCAATGTAAAAGCTCTGCTAAGTCGTAACATAAGAGTATTGTTACGACATTACAGCAGTTGATTCATAGTAATTTTAATAAACCTTTTCTTAATAAAACCCAAGATGTTATCTGGATTGTATTTTTTTCTGAATTTCAAGTGCTCTTTTTTGCACGATTTTTTCAATCACCGCCATTAAAGTTTTTCAAGATATGAGTTAGTTATTATTGAAACTGTTATTAGATTGTTATTGTATTTTTCGTGTTACTTAATTAGTACCTGGTGGACCGAGCCTTGCTCGGTGTTATTTCATGTTTACCAGTTCATCCAGTTACTATAAAATATTTCAATGGCATACAATTTATCAATATATACCTTTTTTATTGCTCCATGGACTCTTCATCCCACCTGCTGTATTTTCCCTTGATAGCTGAAGATTCCAAACAGCTGTTATGTTTACTTCATTTGTTTACACTTTCCTTGTTTATTTTCGTTGCTATCACGGCAACCCATAAGGCCAATGTTAAAATTTTACAACTTTAAAATTCGATTTATTACGTTATTAGATTTTCTCTGGCCAAGTAATCTGCGTAAAAGACGTTTTTGAGTCATAAATTACTTATTTCCAGACTTTGAAGGAAATCCTCGGAGCCGTTTTTGAGATAAATGTGCAAGCAAGCAAGCATACAAGCAAGCAAGCACGATAACACCACTCATATAAGAGTTTAGGATTCTGTTGTGTTTATCGAAGTGATTAATCTAAAATGAATAAAAACAATAAGGATTTTTTGAAATAAACTAATCGAATGAATAACATTGTCAACTAACTCCTAATACAAAAGTTATCTTGTTAATTTCACATTTTTCTTTTTCTTAAATTTATGGTATAATTTAGAGTTACATGTATTCATGGTTGCTCATTGTAAAATTGGCTTTTCCGTTGAAATTGAAATAAATAAATGAATTGATTAATTAATTAGACGCCACATTTTCAAAATAGTTAAGTAAAATGTTTTGCTCACTTTGAAGTTTTGGGGGTTGAAGTTGAAGTTGTTGCCGATCTGCTGCTGCTCCTGGTTGTAGTTGGGCTGCTGCACATTCACGAACAGCTTGTACAAGTTCTGCTGCTTTTGGTTGTCGTTTTGGTTGCCTGGATAAAAAAATTTAGAATTCATTACTCTTTTTAATTGAGTGTTTGTCTTATTCAATGCTGAATTTTAATTTTATCCGGAAAATTATGATAGTTAATTTATTATGAATAAGATAGTATCTCATAACTCGTCAGTTTTCGTTATAAATAAGATTTTTGCACATCACACTTTTTTGGTATGTAATTATTGCAACTTGTCTATCACACACGCTCATAGTATTCACGCTTGTCTGTTGAAACTGTCTGCCATTGTTAATATTTAGTAACTATTTGAAAAATCATTTTTAATATCTTTTAGTACTGCGATTCAGTTGTATTTTGGGTTTTCAACAATTCATCGGATTGTTTCTAGTCAGTTGCAAATATTGTAGATATTTCAAGTTTACCTTTAATAGTAATATTTATCGTGACTCAGCAAATAAATAGATTAAACTATTTTATTCAATTTTCAAAACCTTACTTTGACCTATCGAACTTTCTACAAAACTTATTCAGCCGTTGCAATTTAATTGGAAGTTGACTGCACTTTTAAAGTCTCCTTTCACTCGATTTCTTTAAGATATTAATTTATTTCTAAATACACACCAAGCACTTCTTTGTCGTTAAAAATTGCATGCTTTCAAACACGTCAAGTTGTTCTTTACAAGCAACACATATACATAATTTTATATTAAAATAGTTTATCTACCAGATATCTGAGGAAAAACTTTATAGTTCACTGCTAATCAATGACATGTCCAATTACAGTTTGTTCGTTAGTATAAAATAACACAATTTCAAGTACAACATGATGTTACAATTTCTGTTATTTAATCTGTGAAGCTTAAAATAAGGTACATTTAACACAATCAAGATGTTGCAATGAAATAATCTTTTTTTCGGATGTCTAATATATACTTGCTCACTATTAGGTTGCTGGCTACTGAATCATTTAAAAGCAATTTTATTTTTCTAGTTTAAAAGAATACATAGCTATTACATGTCATTGTTTCATCAGCATTTAATATTTTAGAACTGTAGAGTAAATAAAAAAATAGTACCTGTATTTCAGTTTAGATTGTTTTTAATATTAACATATTATAAACATATATTTATTTATATATCAAACATAAAATGTGTATAAAGTTGATTCTTTTGTTATATCTACATTTTTATAGAAATAATATGATAAAATATGTAATTTACTAAGATGACATACACACCATTGTAGGCGGCAGCGGAGGCGAGTGCCAATCCACACAGAAGCAGGGCTGTGACCTTCATGGTGAACAGTGCCCACCTCCCGGAGTGGCAGCTATTTATTGTACTCCGTATCACCTCGACTATGTAACCTCTGACCCGAGAAATATTTTATCCGTGTTACATGTCCAATTTCAGACTTTTCCATTTGAATTTTTTCATTTGATAACGTCTGCTTAAATAAGCTTGTTAAAAATCTCCTAATATAATTCGGCGTTTTTTGCATATAGTCAGGTTTATTTAAATAACCATATGCTTTTGTATACAACTAAAGGGAGAGTTATACTTGTGCTAACAGTCTTTTTCAGAGAAAAATATTAGACAATCGATTGATTATCAATTTACGATTAAGTCCGAAGAACGTTATTACACCATTAATAAAACTCCAAAGCTTATTTCAAAATTGAATGGAAGCCAAGAAATAGTAATAGAACTTTTTCTCTGGTCACGTATGAATTAAATAACAAGTATTAATGAGAAAATAAGAAAATATACCCCCGTTGCAGCAGACCTGAATACTCAGCGAATTTCAAATGCAAAAGAACATATTTCAATCCAACATAGTGAGATTTTGACATGTTTTTGCAAGCTCCATAAGAATAACATGGAGAATGAGTTTGCAGGTTTGCTGCAAAATGTCCATTAAAACTGGGTGGTTTTAATTCAATATTTAGCAGATGTTTTACCAAGCTATGTCAAGAAATAAGGAAGATAAAGCATTTATTTTATTTCCCATAAGGATAACATGGGGAATGAGTATGCAGGTTCGGTGCCGGAAAAATTAAAATTTCGGGGATTTTAGACTAAAATACATTAAAACTCATCATATTATGAAGCCACAAGCAATAAATTAACATATGTTGACAAATAAGCGAGATATAGAATTTTACTCATTCCCCATAATGTTAACCAGAATTTATTGCTTTTCCAGTTATCAGTGCAAAAAACGTAATTCGAAGAAAAAGGAGAATACTTAATTTAGCACAAACCATTTAGTATTGGATTTAAATATGATTTATGAATGTCTTAATGTGTATTTACAAAAAAAAACTAAGGCCTACGAAAACAATTCACAGGATATTCAGCATCTCAAAACAAACATAACAAATTTAACACAATAAATTCAAAGAAGTACTTTGCAAAACGTGTTCAGGAATTTGATGGAGAGAGCACAACTTTGTAAACATGTCAATGGCGGATTTTTTAATACATAATCTAAGCTAAATATGATCAAACTTGAATAGGTTTTATAAAATGTAAAGATTAACAAAACAATACTCATTTTTATGTGTACATTATTCAATCTTAAAAATTGGTTGCGTTAAAAAAAATAAAATAAAAACACCCTGTACTTGTTTTTATTGGTGATATTGATTATTTCTTAAACTGAAATTTTATTGCGAGGTACTAAGATTAAATTAAATAATAAAATTACCTCCGTTGCAGCAGACCTGCATAAACAAATGCGTAAAGACATATATTTCAATCCAACATAGCAAGTTACGACATGTTTTGTTAATATCCATAAGAATAACAAGTGGAAAAGTTTGCATGTATGCCGCAACAGTAGGTTTAAATTTAATTGGCAGTTGACTGCACTTTTAAAGTCTCCTTTCACTCGATTTCTTTAAGATATTAATTTATTTCTAAATACACACCAAGCACTTCCTTCAATTAGGCTAAACGTAGTTTGGTTTCAATTCAAGGCTAAACTTTAGAATCCGTCTCCACCGTTAAAATCGATGTTTTAAATCGATGTTTTTCGATTTGATATAATTAATCGAAAGATTTAATAAACATATGTTTAATTCTTGTTATCATTGAATAACTTATTGTAAATAAACCCCGTAGGACACTATTTTTTAAACGTCGTAGGTGAATATTTTTAAAACATAGATTTATATCTTTTTTACTGTCCTTTTCGACTCAGAGAAAATGACAACCCTATAGTATAATCAAGGATTGGAACAATTTGGTTTTCTAGTACAGTGTTTCCCAACCTTTTGGTGCTCGCGTACCACCTACCACGTTTACAATATTTTGGCGTACCATTGCAAGGACCCCCTCTTCCCACCACTGAGAGAAGCCCTCCAACAATCTTTATAGTTACCCTTTGGCGGTTTTTTCCAGCTAGATTTATTTTATTTTACTTGTCAATGTACATTTTTGATCGTATTTTGATTATAAGAACATTTTGACATATTACTTGTTCATCTCAGCTCTGCTCTGCTTAATTTTATAGTCAATTTAGCAAAAAAACGTATGAATTTTAATATGAATTTCGTTAATGTAAAAAAATGCCTAGGTACACGTGGAAAATAATCGCTGTTTTTATTTGGAACTTTATAAAATTTTTATACTGTGTCGAAAAATTAACATTAACTAACATTCAAAGTCAACGTATACTGTATTTTTACCAATAATCTTATATTTGAGCTTACTACACAAATTTATACAACAGATCGACATAGCCAGACTGTGCGTTGAAAATAGAAAATACGTTTGCTTAGTAAATTGTACATCTAACAATTATAGTAATACGACCGAATCAACACTGTAAAACTGGTAGTATACTTTAATGGAAAGAACATTTTACTGCAAAAATGTTTTGTAAAAGGAATTATTCTTAAAATGAAAGAGTAACAATATTTCCTGAAATATGGTACGATATTGACATATTATGATCAAAACAGATACTGAAACAGTTCAGGAATTCAGTGCGATTTTACTGATCGACGGGACAGCGTTCGTTCATAAACCTAGTATTTTATTTTGTACTACTTCTTCAATATCTTACGTACCACCTGAAAAGCCTTCGCGTACCACCGGTTGAGAAACACTGTTCTAGTAGGTTCAGTTTCATATGAGACCTTTCGATGACTATAGAAGTAAAAAGTGACTATAGTGATGGATATAATGTGGATGTAAAACGTCAAAACCACTGAGAAAAGGTACAAAGATTCCAAAGTAAAAGATTATCAAGATTATTAAAAAGTTTATTAAGAGATTAGGAAAAGATTATTAAGATTCCATTCAGTAAAATTATGTGTACATTTTAATTTCAGTAGTCGTTTGTTATAATTAAAATTTTAGCAGATTATAGAAATAACATTTAATAAATCCTTAACATGTACCAACTACCAATTTTTTTAAATACCCCCGCCGCAGTAGGCCTAAATGTTCAGCAAATTACAAAAGCGTAAAAACATGTTTTAATTCCACATAAGCGAGATATAATACGTTTTGTGATCTCCATAAAAACAACGTGGGGAAAGAGTACGCAGGTTCCCTGCAACAGGTATGTGAAACTTAGTTGGTTACAATTCATTATCCAGTAGATATATATTTTTTCCAAATTAAAGAAGCTATAATTAAAGAGCTAGAAGAATCCATATATCAAATTTTAGAAAGATGTGTTAAGCAATAAGGAAGGTATGGGATTTTTTATCCCATAAGGATGACATAGGGAATTAATTTGTGGATTTGGTGCCAAGGAAATGTACACATAAGAGAATTTTGGTTAATATACAATATATATTAATTATATGAAAAACAATTCCTGTTATTGTACCATAGGAGAAATTCAGTCATCAATAGTTATTAATTAGTCTGATTAATATTGACACCATCAACTGAATTTACTTTCTCATCTAGTAAAAAACATAATCATCCTGTATCGGGATATACAACATATGTACGTTTACAGCGTGTTAGTTTTTTTGCTCACGTCATTGGGATTTTGTAAACTATTAGAGATAAAATAAAATAAGCAAAGTAATGCGTGATAATAAGACAAGTTAAATGACGTTGAGCAATGAAAATACTCTTGCAAACTCATACGTTACACTCAAACAACCGTTTTTGGCTAAAAACTAAAATTGCTCAAGACTCGCTTATTTTTTAAGATGCAAGGATCTAAATGGGGTCAAATTTACTCGAAATTTTATGTAAAATCTAAATATTTGGATCAAACTGCGATATCATCCATGGCGTTTCAAGAAAAATGCCCAAGTCCACAATACCGCCAAGTAAAATTTCATTTTTCATTTGAAAGATAGCCTATATTTCTTCTGATTACAAATATACCACACATGTGAAATTTTCTTCCTAAATATTTAAGCAATTAAACAAAATAAATTTGTAGACTTGATAACGGCTTATAATATGCAGGACTTTCCATAAAAATCATAAATATGGAAAATATGATTTGGTTAATATACAATTAACCCTATTTGCCCTATTTGACAAGAATGCCCCATTAGTAAGAAAAAGAGTCACAAAAAAGAGAGCTCCTTGGAGAAATGAAAGCATCATAAGTCTCACCAAAGTAAAGAATTACTGGAAGAGAAAATTATCAACATCGAAATGTGATCAAACCAAAAATCTATACTGCAAAGCTAGAAATACTCTGAATAGTGCAATAAGAAAAGCTAAACAGATATATTTTCAAAAAGAAATGGCAGGATGCACAAATTCTAAGGAATTCTGGGCTAAAATTAAAATAAGTGGTGCAACAGAAAACAAAGAACATGAGCTTCCAACATTTCTACGAAACCCCGATGAAATAAACGCACACTTTGCATTGATGGGTGCGGGTTGCCAAGTCCAGCCAAACTGTCTGAACTATTATGCCCAGAACTGTTTTGAGAAAATTAACAGAAATTTCAGCTTTCGTCCTGTAACAGAAAGAGAAGTAAAAGCTGCCATAAATAGGATAACTTCTGGTGCAGTTGGCACTGATGGTATCACAATCGCAATGATAAAAATGGTGGGTCCGTACTGTATTGAGGCCATTTCTCACTTGTTGAATGTTTCACTTGCCACTGGAGCCTTCCCTAATAACTGGAAGGAAGCAATTGTCATTCCTCTTCCGAAGGTAAAAACTCCGTCATCTGTGGCAGAACTTCGACCGATTTCTGTGTTGCCTGCCCTTTCAAAGGTCCTGGAGACTATTGTGGTTACTCAGATGGTGGAATTTCTGGAATTGGAGTCGATTATTCCAGCTACACAATCCGGGTTTCGGAAAGGGTATAGTACCTCTACAGCCCTTTTGCTTGTCTGTGATGACCTCATCAAAGCTAGAGCTGCTAGAAAATGTACTACCCTTGCCATGCTTGACTTCTCTCAAGCATTTGACTCCATTGACCACCGCCTGCTGTTGGCCATGATGAAGTTCTACAGGTTTGACCATCATACTATATCATGGTTCCATTCCTATTTAGATGGAAGAAGCCATAGGACGAAAGTGGGCTCTAATATATCTGCTCCTGTGAGTAGGACATTAGGTGTTCCGCAGGGCAGTTGCCTTGGTCCCGTCCTGTTTACATTATTTGCTGCCACCATGGGGAAAGATTTACAGCATTGCCAGCTGTATGCGTACGCTGATGACGCTCAGCTTGCTCTTCAGTATGAAGCCGACCAAGTCAGCCGGGCTGTCTGTGATCTCAACTCAGACCTGGAAGCTATTAATACCTGGTCCATAAACCATGGTATCCAGCTAAATAAGAGTAAGTGCTCTCTGCTGACGTTCTCTGCCAGCAAGGTACTGAATTCTCAATCACTACCCGGTGTTTATCTTGGCGGTGTTTTGCTGAATGAGTGTGGCTCCACTAGACTTCTAGGTCTTCAGTTTGATGCCAGGCTTTCTTTCTCAGGTCATGTGATTAGTGCTTGTCAGAGAGCGGTGTCTCGACTGAGAATGTTGTACAGGCAGCGACACTTATTTCCCCCACCTACTAGGCTCCGTCTTGTACAGGCTTTGGAACTCTCTGTATTTGAATACTGTCTTCCGGTATATGGCAATGTCATATCACTGGGTGACATGGACAGAATGCAGAGAGTCCAAAATATGTGTGTCAGATACGTTTGCGGGCTGAGGAAATTCGACCATATTTCACTTGAGCGGAAATCCTTAGGCTTATTGCCTATGGCTGATTTGTGCACTCTCCGCACAGCTTGCCTTGCCCGTAAAGTTCTGGCACAGGGAAGACCGGAGTACCTGAGAGGGAGACTCAGGACCCGCTCTGAGGTGCGCTCCCGCTGCACTAGGCAGGACCGCATGCTGGAGATGCCTCGTGTGCGCCTTGAGTCCGCTAGGGGAGGATTTTCATATTTTGCCCCTAAGGTTTTAAATTCATTGGCGACCGAATACAGTCATGAGCTTGGTGGCCAGAGAGCCTTTAAAAAGAAATTGCACAATGCATTGTTGAATGGAAAAATGACTAATTAAGTTATAGTTTTTAAGAATTATTTTATTTTATGAATTTCAGTTGTTATTTTTAAAGAATTGTTTGACAAGAGTTATTTTGAAAAACATGTACACATGAAAAACGCTTGCTGGAAATAAAGACGATTTTATTTATTTATTTATTTATAACTGATTAGACTTTACAGCTGATTGACTGGATACAGCTAGCTGATAGCGAACAGCTGTTTTACGGACAAATACGCATCTTACTTTATTATATTTTGAACAGCTAATTTGTTTATAAATTAGCTTTATAACATAAATTACTCATTTATGAGTAGATTTAATGAGCCATTTTAGTTCGGGTGAAGATTAAGAAGAGTTATAATTTACTAACAGAAACTGAACTACAGCAATTTTTACAAAAAATAACGTAAAATCTATGAAATTAATTGTCATTTTTTCACATTATAATTTGCTTATTCATTTACTAATTAGAAACAACTCATTTAAAAACGAGTGTGGTAATATAAACTATCCTGCAGTCGATTTCCAAATAGCTGTTTGTTTTCTTATATTATGTTGCCTGTAAAATTATTTCATTTATACTAATTGAAGGGGTCCCCCGTAAAACGTTCTAAACGACAAAAACCTAGTTTTGAGTAATCAAGTGTTGAAAGTTGAAATCTAAAATTTACGGTTATTTAAAGGTTAGGACTTATAATCATGTATAATTTTTAACACCCTATTTATAACATCAAAAGTCGCCTTATATTGAATATGTACGTGCATTAATCATTTTAAAACATTTTACGCGTTTTTTGGGGTTAAAACGTTCTAAATGACTGGCGTTTGAAACGTTCTCTGACGGACCGCTCTTCAACTTTGGAAGAAAACATTAGGGAGTGTAGGAATACCAACAGAAACAAAAATAAAACTGAATATAAAACAGTTTTATTGATGTAAAAGTACAAAAACGTAATGTTGTTACTAAAACGTGATATGTCATTTTGCTAAAAGTTATCCACATGTGGTGATTAAAACGTTATTCTACCCACTTCTTTTGGGGGCAATTTCCGGGCCTTGGCTTCTTAGTTTTTGAAATATAGGGTAATCCAACTTTTCTATATTCATTCCTGGTCTTATCCTTCCACCTACTAATATTTACTTCACGTCTCTTATTTTTATTTACGCGATTTCGCTCCTTGGGTGACAGCGCAACGATCGGCGGGGATTCCGTCTTTCGGCGAATAGAACGTTATTCCCCAGAAGGACCGTGCAGTCCCGCAAAGCACGCAAACTTTGACAGACGAAATCAGGGCTACCAACTCAAAAATCTTCAAAACAAAATATACCACGGTGTAGCTCATGTCCTAGAGAACCTTTTTCACTGAATATCTCTGATTTTGAAATTTTGTCGCTTAGAACGTTTTACGGGGGACCCCTTCAATTATTCAAGTATGACAAAGGCGCCTTGGTGAACTCGATTGATATACAATTTTCTTAGAGTTCATGGCAATGGTTAATATGAAGTTTGTTTGTGAGTAATGATCTAAAAATTAAAATATGTAAAGCGTATAAAGAGGCTCGATCAAGTTGATTAAATACAACAATTTGTAAGGTTTTCATTTGATTATTTTTATTTTGTTCAACTGTGATATGTCAGTCATGAATATCCAAAAAATCTATATTATTTAAAGACTATATTTTTAACAATTATTTTGGTACTAAGTGATGTCTATGGTTGAAGTAAGGATGTTCCATATAAACTTGAACTACATGTAGTTTAACATAAATAAAATCATCTCTTGAAAGATGAAAAAGTATTCACAAGAAACACTGTTTATAAGGAACTTGAGTAATTAATCTCAGAATTACTGGAAGTGACTATGAAGTTTAGTAAAATACCATAACTATATAAATAAAAACAATTCAATGAGTGGTAAACACAGTACGTTGTCCCAATTTTAACCTTATCTGTATAAATAAAAACAATCTCATTTCTATGTAATTCAATAACATTTTTATTTGTGCACCAAATTGGATAATTCTTATTTTGTTTTCTCCGTATTTTTTAGGACAAGGTTTGTGTAAAATAAAATTTTTAATTCGACCCTGGGTCTCTTTTCCACTGGCCTTTAAAGTTATTTGATCGAGTATGCATTCTGTGGAGTAACATGAGAACTATTTCAAATCATAACCATATGTTGACATGTCAAAAATTGTGAATTTAAAATATGTGTTTAGTTATTTACATTTGGATTATTTTCTTTTGTAGTTCAAAGATTTTGTGAAACCAAAAAGTCTAATCAAAAGTTAATTTTGGTATTTGAAGAATGAATGAATGAATGAATGAATGAATGAAACGTTTATTTATCCATCAAATTACATAATACATAAAACAATACAATCCAATACAAAAATGTACAGTACATATTATATAAATTGAAATGACGGTTGGTAATGACAATAACAAGGTGATGGACAAATCTAGGGACCTCCTAGGCATGAAATGCCAGTTTTGAGGCCTCCTTCACATAGCATTATTATAACGGCTGAGTGACTAAGACTAAACAAAACAGAGTATTAATAGTACATATACAATCAATTTTACTTAATACAAGGTTCAACTATGCTTTGAACAAGGACAATTGTTTGGAAATTACCATTGACATTGCATGTAGAATACTTCGTGTTACAATTTAACACAGTTAAAAAATAATTAATAAACAAACAAATAGATTAGTGAGTAATTTACAGACTTATAAACTAATACCACAGTTATGAAAATACACAAAAACTAATATGTAAGAAATAAGCAAGTAAACAGTGAGTGACAGTTATATCAAGCTAAGATCTGAAACAAACATTCCACTTTTTCAGTTCTAAACAACCAATTCTTTAAACAGCTGAGGTACTTAAAACAGATTCAACTCCTGATAAATTTTGGAGGGTAAAAATGTTATGTATTGGTGGAGCATTGAATTTATAAAAATGCCTATAAAAGGTGAACTTTGGCCTAGGAACTGGTGCAATATTAACATTTCTAAAATTATACCTGTTAATTCTGACAGCAGTTTGACAATTTAAATATTTAATATAAAATGTTTGTAATGCTCTAAAAATATAATAGTGTCTAAGCGGAAGAACTTTAAGTTTAAGAAACAGAGGCCAAGTATGTTCAGTTCTTTTTTTCTTTAATACAATTGTAATAAAAGCCTTTTGCAAAGTTACAATAGGTGATAGTGTGGAAAGGTAAGTTCCTCCCCAACAACACAAACCATAATTCACTCTTGAACCAACAAGTGCATGATAAATATACAAAAGTACCTTCTCTGGACACACATTTCTCAGCAAGTAAAACTTCCGTAACAATCCACATAATTCTTTTCTTAACTTATCTACGTGACCCTTTCATGAGAGGTTTGAGTTTATAACAAGTCCAAGGTATTTCATTTCACTCACCCTCCCCAAGACATTGCAACAACATTGGCCCAAACAATTTGATTGATGGTTATACCATTCTCCCTCAAATTGCTGTTCATTTCTAAGGCCAAAAATCATATATTTTGTTTTTTCACTTAATACCAAGTAGTTACTATCAAACCAGTATCTTAATAATTTCAGATCTTGTTGCATTGATGTTTTAAGAAAATTTAAACTATTACCAGAATACGTTAAGGCTGTATCATCCGCAAAGGCTGTGACTCTACCGTGAAGTTTAGCGCTACACAAATCATTAATATAAATGAGAAATAAAATAGGACCTAAAACAGATCCTTGTGGAACGCCGTGTTTTAAATACCCTATCTTGCTGACATAGCCCTTGACTTTTGTACATTGTGATCTATTGGATAAATAAGTAGAAAACCACTGCAATGTAAGCCCCCTAATACCTGCATACCACATTTTATCAATAAGAATGTCATGGTCAACTGTATCAAAAGCCTTTGTTATATCGATGAATAGAGCCGAACAAGATTTGCTTTCATTAAGGTCTTCATAAACTGGCTCTAAAAACTTAAGTAGCGCATCTTCAGTTGACATGTTTTCTCTAAACCCATATTGATTACAACTGAAGAATTTATTGCAGTTAAGGAAATTTAACAATCGTGTTTTTATTAGTTTTTCGAACACCTTTGCAAATGATGACAGTAAAGAAATCGGGCGGTAATTAGATGGATTTGATTTTTCGCCTCTTTTAAACAGTGGTATAACAACAGCAGTTTTTAAACATTCTGGAAAGACGCCTCTTTCAATACTAAAATTAAACAAATACACTAACATATCAATAATATTTAAGATAATATTTTTAATAGTAAAACATCCAATACCATCCAAACCAGGAGCTTTGCCCAATTTAAGTTTATTTACAAGGTCAAAAACCTCGTACCTGTTAGTTGGTAACAAAAATAATGTTATGTTGATCAGAGTTTTCTTAAAAGTATTATTATTCACTGTTGAGTTCTGTTGAATGGAAATAGTACTCTTGAGATCATCTGCCACATTGAGAAAAAATTTATTAAAACACTCCGCTACTTCTGGTGGTTCAGTTTTCTCTACGCCATTGTCATGAATTCTTACTGCAGTTAACTGTTTTTCCGGGTCATTAATAAAGCTATTAATCAATTTCCACTGAGCTTTAGAGTTCCCCTTATACTTTTCAAATTGAGATAAGTAGTAAAACTCTTTAGCTTGATTTATTTCGAGTTTCAATTTATTCCTGAAAGTATTATAATATCTTTTGAGTCTTAGATCATTTGGTCTCAATCGAACACTCTTAAATAATTTTTTCCTTTGATCACATTTTAGACACAACCTAGCGGATATCCAAGGTTTTAATTTTGTTATCGTTGTTTTTTTTCTAAAAAAGATTCATTACAGTTATTTATTATGGACTTAAGATTCTCAAGAAATAAACCAAAAGCAGCTGAAGAACAGTTTTTATGGTATACTGGAGTCCAGTCGAAATTCCTAAGTTCTTCATTAAGTTTGGGAAAATTTATTTTAGTTTTTACAGGGGAACGCTCTAGCTTTTGAAAATCAAAATGCAATTCTAATGCTATCAGAGAGTGATCGGTTATATTTAAGTGCAACACTCTCCCAAAATAATTTAAACTTATATCTTTTACTTTAGAAAAACGTACAAAAATGTGGTCAATGCAAGTTTTGCTTATGTCTGTGATTCTTGTTGGCTCGTTAATAATACAGTCAAACCCTAAGCTGGCCATTAAAGCCGTGTAATTCTGAGACACATTATTTGAGAGAATATCACAGTTCATATCCCCTATTACAACAAAGTTATTATTCTGATTATCCGAAAGAATGTTCTCAACACCATCTAAAAATGAATCAATTAAAGTGGCGTGAAGTCTGTACACCGCCGCTGTAGAGTTCTGATTACATGACGCGTGAATCTACCTTTCTATCTAACTAACCTTTTAGGATGTACAGAAATGAAGATAAATCCTCATAGATTTGTTTGATCTTAGAGAAATTTATATTGTGAGTGTGAAAATCTGCTGTGTTTTTATTTGACCGCGAACAAAAAAGAGATGGCTTTCTTCTCACATCAGGTTGAGAGGTGTTTGAGTTAATAGTTCACCACAATCATGACTATATATTAAATTTAATATACCATTGATTTAGTATTATTCTGATTTTTGAAAATGCCACGTTACCCTCGATGCAACGACCTGGGCCGTAGAGAACGCAGTGCTGTGAGAGTAGGACACTTTCGGGTAAGTCAAAATGACAAGCAAAACGAGTCTCAAAGTGAAGACGAATGTGCTTTATTTAATCTAAACCATCAACGAGGAGATCTTGCATTCAATCCCCATTGAGCTGCGTTCAATTATAACGCGACGATCGATTACAGTTTATTGCTAATAGTTGCTGCTGGCTCAATGAACATTGTGTGTCAACAGTTGCAATGATTTTAGGTTTAAAAATGAGGCCTCTGTATGTGCTGCACCAGTGGCCAACTGAAATTGACACTGGCATATCAGGTTGCACCAGGCAAAACTCCGTTCTGTGGAATACGAAAAACCTCTGGATACTACCAATACTGATGAAAATGCATTTAATGACGGCAGACTTAACGACATCCCAGCAACAGACGTCGGAAGTCTGCGACATGTGCATGAGTACGCTCAGATTGCTAAGTTGAATGTACGTCATTACGGTACACCAGATTTGTTTATTACGCTCACGTGCAATTCAAATTGGTAAGAAATCCTACAAGAATTATTTCTTTGCCAATCTCCCATTGATCGCCATATTCCCACAAGAGTTTTTAAAAGAAAATCAAAGTCAATAATGGATTTTATTGTTAAGCATCGAGTGTTCGGCGAGACGCATTGTTGGATGTATTCAGTAGAATGGCAAAAACGTGGGTTGCTACACGCACACATCCTTATTTGGTTGGTTGAGAGGATAAAACCTAATGAAATCGATTATGTGATATCAGCTAATAGGCTATAATGAAGAATATCCGATCAGCTAAAAGTCGGTTCAGTAATTATTGTGTTGCGGAGCATTAACTCAGCTGACGGAGAAACAATCAATGAACAACATAATTGAGGCAACGAACAATAACACAACATAATTGAGTTTCCTTTCGCAAGGAAACTGCAAAGGAAGACGTTTTTATTCCACGTATCCAAATGATTCCAAACGATACAGCCTTTGACTTTAAGCGGCAACAATTTCCAGCAGCTTGCATTTGCAATGTCCGCATTAAATGGACAGTCGTTGAATGTTTGTGGAAACAACCTTGAAAATCCTTGAATGATTTTCACATGACCAACAAGTCGCCTGTTCCCGTGTCGGAACACTGAAATAATAATTTTTGCGCCAGAAAACAAAACTAACAATGTTGTATATTACAAAAGCTTTAGAATAAAAGCTATGTTGTTGATGTGACTATTTTGATATAGAAATTCAGTCTAAAACAAATTATTCATAAAAAAGACAGGACAACGTCTGTCGGGCCAGCTAGTCATTAATAAAAAAGTTCTAGAAAACTGTACCATACTAGTTTTAACTTAGAAGTAAATATATGACAATTGCTCGATTCCGAGTAACGGGTTTACTAGTACAGTTAAACCCATTATCACATCTATATATATAATTCCGTAAGTCAAATTTTTGTAAAGAAATTGTGAGTGACTGGATGGCCGTAGAAGGATGGGAGGGGTCTTATTTTAAAGGTCTTGACGTGAATTTTGAGGGAAAACTATTAATTTTTCTTATTTTTTTACCATAAATTCGCAACAGAATAAAACTTTTCCCATTAAAACAACATGGGGTTTAATTTGTTTACATCTTTTGAAATTAAAACAGCTGTGCCACAGAGTTGTATCATCATATATTTAATTTCGTAAGGCGATTCTTTGCGTCAAAATTGTGGGCGTTTGGCAAGTCGTAGAAAGATGGGAGAGGGCTCAAATTAAAGGTCTCTATTCCGTGATGGCGGGAAAAATACTGAAATTGCTTGAAATTCACTAGAAAACGAGAAATAACGTAAAATATCTGCCATTTAAAAAGCATTGGGATCCAAAAACGTCTGCTTTGTTTACATTAAACATGTGTTGCTTATACTTTATTTAAAACCACATGCTAGATGTTGATATGGTATATTTAAAATCCAGCTATAAATATGAAGGTTGAACGTACTATAACAAATAACGGTTTTTACAGATGGTTATGTTTTTATCTTTAAATTTTCTGATTTTACAATTTATTTAGGTACCTCAACATGCTCACAATTTGAAAAAAAAAACACGAGGGATTACATACATGTATTTTGTTAATATTATGACATGTATTAGCAGCTGATGTTGTTTTATATCCAAGTGTTTTGTAATATTAACACAATCGATAAGCGCAGACTGTACGTACAGAGAAGACTTATAATTTTTAAGGCCTAGCTCTGGCAGTTTTATGTGCGGTCGGAAATGGTCACAGTTTTGACCAAGCAGCATCAGAGTGTGCTTCTGTAACAGCGATTGAGTGCAACATCAACTTTAAATTTCATCTTATTAAAAGGGTTTACCTTTAAATTTTGCTAATACAAGTACATTTAATCTTCATTCTACCAAAACAAAGTTGTATTTACTCACGGGCAAACCATAAAAACGTATGGGACGTAAGGTAAAATCAATATGTCATAGGTGTTTACTGAGCTGGTGGTCTTCAAATCTAACTTCCGTATGGAGTGGAGCCAGAGGCGCCAACGTGGATCGTGGAAGCGTCAAGGGGAAACTATTTTCTGATTTAATCCTTAACTACTTGCCTATTGTATCTTCAATGTAGTTTCAATCGAAGGTTTCCATAATAAATATCCGTTAACTGTCCAATATATTCTTTTGAACCAGCAGGAGGCTATATACGAGCTTGATGACGGTCTCTTGATGACGTCACAATTTGTTATTTACATTTTTGTGTTAAATTGTTACGACTTTCCTGGGGACAAAATCTGTAGTTAATCTTTAGAACTTCTTCAAACTTGCCTCATGTTCATATGTTGAATTAACAAAGTGAGCTGGGTTAGTTTTAAGGTCGACGGGTAGCTCCACTATTCCAAAGATTCAGCCCTATACCATTGGCTTTAGTCAATGCCTATACTGTACTGAAGTACTCTAATGCCCTTACTTAAAATTCTGAGACGTACTAGCAAATCTTAGCACTAGCACTTCAGAGTTTTAAGTGTGTAGAAAACGAAAACCCATGCATTAATATATCTATTATTATTAAATATCCTACATTAAATGTTCAGTATTTGAATTTTATTTTTAGGGGCTTTTGCCCCTACAAGCCCCTAGTTAAAAATTAATTTTGTTTAGCCGAAAACACATTTATGATGAAAACATTCCTTAAGTGGTGTGTTTTTAATCATAATTTCTTTAAAATGAAAATAAAATTTTAATCAGTGGTATCTAAAATTGTGGACGGGCATTTTTCTGGAAAACCCATGAATGATCGATATCTACATATTCACTATATCAACATATCTACATAATTAGATTCTCATACCTACATAATTAGATTCTTCGTGAAATTTCATGTAAATTTGACGCAAATTATATTCTTGTATCTTAAAAATAAGCGAGTTTTCGTAAATTAAAATTTTGGGCAAAAACTGTTCTTTACGCGCATTGAATGAGTTTGCTAGAGTGTTTGAAATTGCTCATCGCCATTTAACTTCTTTGTATTATAGTTCAACGGTCTCAACTTGTAATATCAGTGACTATTAATGTTATTTAAAATGCATCATATGATTTATTTATAAAATATCATTAAAATTGGATGGGCCTTTCTTGTTTGACGCCATCTATCTTGTAGGAAAAAACTATTTATAAAATTCATTGACCCCGTATCAATTGTAATCTCCCCTCACAATTAACCAACGGTAGAGGTTGAGGGTCGAGGGTCGTGATAAGCTGATTGTTGGACCAACTATTTTGATCACAAGTCAGACATCAGTGGACTTAGCATTGTCTGTAAAAAGGCAGATAGCTTTACGAACCCAGATAGAACATTACATTTTCCGCATTGGCGATAAGACCTTAGTGAAAGTGGCTTGAATTATTTGGTAATACTAATATTTCACTCTCGGAAAGCAGTAAAACATAACAATTGTAATTCTTCGAGGCACTATTAATAAGATGTTTATTTGCTCTTAATTCTTCAGTCATTGACTCCTAGTTGAGAATAAACTCATTCTCGATATCAATCGTTATTATTTATTACTATTATCGTGACATTTTCTTAATATTATTATTTCCCGCTGTACTTCAGAAATCTATTTTTTATGTTTAACTTATATGTAAAAATATGTGACCACTTCAATCTATAAAAATAATATTTAGGTGGAAGCTGCAATACATCATTTTGTCTTCTATTTCAATTTTTGTGTGGCACTAAATCATTTGGACCTATTAATAGTTCATTTAGTGTAATCGATAAACATATTGTGCGATTTATTAAGTTTGTAAACCTAAACGTTTTCTCTTAACCGGTGGTATTTTTACAGAAATGAATAGTTCTTGCCAAAAAATCAGTTTAAAAAATTTTCCTTTTCGTTATTTTGAAAGTGTATTAAACTGATACCAATGAAATCAGTGTCTCTAATTTTAGGAGGGCGGATTACCGTTTGTTAAGTACTTTACAAAAAGAATTTTAGTTTTGTTTATAAACTAATGTTTGCATTGGGATAACAACATTTGCTGTTTACCAAAATTGGGACTGATAACGGGAAAGAAATTCAACAAAATTTCAGACAAGTTCCGTAAGAGATTGTTGGTCAAATACCCCCGTTTTAGCAGACCTGCATACTTAGAGATGTTCAAAGTGTGAGTAAACTATTCAGATAAAACATTTTATCAGGTTATGTCAAGTATGCCTATAAATGAGCATATTTCAATTTTCGCTTTAAGGATAACATGGAGAATGAGTATGCAGGTCTGCTGCCGCAGAAATACAAAAATGGGGTTTTTATGCTGTGATTATAAACTGAATAATCCAGTCGATCTCAAGCATTGAAGCGTTATACCGAGATTCATAAGGATTTATAATAGATAAGCGAGTTGCATAATTTAATTAATTTCCCATAAGGTTAACTTTGGGATAATGACCTGTGTTTACCACTCCATTACACAACCGCAGCACCTGAGGGATTGGTGGACCCTCGCCCTCTCATGTGCGGTCTCCCAATCCCATAAGGTTTTTGCGGTAAGAGGTTCTTTCCTATAGGGGAAATTCCATAAAATGTAATTAGATTTTCAATTCAACATTAAGTATTGTTCTGTTTTATCAATGTAAACTAAGCGGGAACCCAATTATGGCTAAAGAAGAAAAGTAATGACTGTTGATCTCAACCAAAAAGGTTTTGTTCTTTTTTGTTATTTCCAGGGAGTTACGTTTTATTTAACTCATATATTACCTTTACCTCTTATACATTAATTATTGAACTCATTAGCTGATTCATTGCGTTTAGGACACAGTTTTATTGATCTGATCGATTAAACACTAGATGAAAATATAGACTTACGTTTTATTTTCATTAAATTGTTTTATTTCAATCATGTTTGCAATATGATAAGCCGTTTTCCCCAAAGCTTTGACGTGGCTCACTGTTACCCACTTTAAACTTGAGCTTATGACTTACGTTCAACTCTCTTGCTGATGTACTACTTCTGTGGAATTTAGTAGAGATTGAAAAATTCTTTCGATAATAATAATCTCACCTTAAAAATAATCATATAGTGTGAATGAAATTACCTGTTGTTATTTGAATTCAATAACGCCAAACAAAAACACTCTGAAATAAGTTATATTTACGTTGATGGGAGTGCTTGAGCATTTCTGCATACATAATTTTCTTAACAGTAAATCTGTAGGAAATAAGTGATGATTTCCTGTTTATCAGTATTTTTAGTAACTACAAAAAAACCTTTCTGTCTTATTCGCTCAACGTGTTGTTTAGTCTTAAGCGGACATTTGTGAATTAAACGCTCGTTACGTTCGGCAGTGATAAAAAGAAGCGAAACTTCTTCGGAAGCGACAATAACTGCGAAATAATAATTCCGAGCGAAAGTAACTCGCGGCACAGTGTCAAGGATAATCCGTTAAATTTGCTGTAATAACTTAACGAGTCGTAGCAGGACATCTGAAAGTGCGGCACAGTTGGCGTACACAGTGACCCGATGCGTCCTAGACGCTCTCGACACGTAATCTAGAAAATTATTGTTAAGCGTTTGAAAACTGCGATCTAGTATAAAGCAGAACAGGCGGTCCGGAGTTGCACTGTGGCGGGAGGTGCAGGATGAAGGCGACGGCGACAGAGTGGTTGGCGGCGGCGGCGCTGCTCGCGGCGTGTCTGGGGGCGGCGAAGGCGGCGACGCTGGGGGCGGACTTGGTTGGCAACGAGACGCAGGTCGTGGACAACAGTCTGGACGACGATCAAGACAACAACAAGGTAAAGAGGTCACTGATTTTTTGTCGGATACATTTTCGGATACATGTTTCGTTGGTCAGCGATGTGATGGATCTTTTTGTAATCAACACGTCTCTGATTTTTAAAATCCCTATTACAAAACTAATAGTAAGGAGGATGAAGGGGTTTTGCTCCAATTCTGTAAAACCAACCCGAATGACGTGAAAATTGGATTAAATGTTTGGAATGGCCCAAGAAAAAGGCCCCGTTTGGACTAGACGACCTGTTTTAAATAGGACATTTCCATTTTAGCGATGTGTCCCGTTGTCCCGACGAACTGTCTCGGAACGCCCATTTTTCCGTTTTGGACTTATTTTTACAAAAAACATAGTTTAAGAACACGTTTGTAATTTCAACAAGCCTTAAGTAAAATGTCCTCCCATTCCCTCGTAAATTGATTTTTTATATATGATGAGAGGTAAGTTTAATTTTTTCGAATTGACAAAGGTAATTTTCAGGTCAGTAATTATGAATTAACTATCTTAACCACGCTATATAATATCTAATTATGTGGCAACCGGTGGTGCTTTCTATTGAGAACTGTCAGTACTACGTGACGCTTTTTCATTCGCTCTTGTCCATTGGGTTAGCAGTCTACAACAGGTGTATTGTAAATCGTAAAAAACAATTTCCACTCAAGTGAAACTTGTTCTCTTAACAATCAGTGATGGCATTAGTCAGCAAAAATCAAAACCAAAATATGAAATTACAAACATCAAAAATGAAATTCAAACAAATAATTGATTTAGTTTACAGAATTCTGAGATCTAGCATTTTTTTACCGTCATCCACTGGACTAAAAGTAGTTACTATAATAATTTACATACAAATCCAGTTATCTGACTAACTTAGAATGTAATCTTCATGTTTGCTTCATCTTTATAAAATGTATTATACACACTGTTAATTGACGGCTGTATGTTTTTTGCCCCATGGTTAAGGGGCATTTTAGAAATATCTCTTTTGCTCCACGGGTCGGCAAGCAGGTTCAGAACAGCCCGACACATCCCTTTTGACCCACGTCGGAAGGGTCTACGCCTCCTCTCCCCCAAATTTTCTCTTTCGCCCATCTCCAAGTTCTTACTCAAATACTGTACTTCAAACGTAATACGCAGCTTCGCTTTTTTATCCTAAACGGAAATATGGATTATTGAAAGAATGATAAACTACCTCAATTAATTGTAAAAGTGAGCACAAATTGTTTAAAAGGAATAGCTTACATAATAAAATATTATTAAAATTACTTATATAATTTTTTTATCTTACACTATAAAATAGTATTATCCCTATTCGAAACATAGAAGCCTTTTGACACAAGATCAAGCTTTTAGGCAAAAGCAACATTTGAGCCGTGAGAGAGTATTTTCGACGGACACATATAATATAATTTATATATATCGAGTAACACTATAATATAATTTCACAAAATTCAGTTGTATAGTTGTCTTCCCTCTCGATCTGCTGTTGCTCTAATTAATGTTTACTTTTGTGAATAACCAAGGTAATTGGTTAGGATTTAAATGCACTATATTTATTCAAACGAATTTTTTGCAGATTCATTATTTTGTCTTTATATTTTTAGTAAATAATTTTTCTTATATTTTAACTATTTGAAAATTTCTGGTGTTAATAGCTATTAGTTTTCCTAAATTTATGGTAAGTAAAAATTTCAAAACTGCTTCGTTTTATCGCACTATTATTTCACTTTTATTATATCATTACATGTTTCAAACCTCTTTAACTGTTTTAAGTGAATAAATTAATAAATTAAATTTATTTCCACAAATAAAAATACATAAATAACAAAAGACAAACTTGGAAATTTACTGACCACAATAGCAAGTTGCGTGGCCAGTTTAATAAAATAAAAATAAGGCGAAAACAACATAAATATAGATTCTACCCTCAGTGTAAAAACAGCATTTAGACGCCATCTGCAATGTTTGTAAAATTATAAATATACATATGATAAATTGAAAAGACTCAGCAATTTAAAAGAAAAATATTACAAAAATAATAAATTTATTTTAGATAATGGGGGGGAAAAGGAAAGAACATAAGTAAACTGATAAGATGAAAGAACCTAAGAAAACACGTTACTTAGAAATGAAATTTCTTCGTTACTTAAAAGCCATGCTTTTAATTTTTTACAAAAACATAGAAGAGACCGTATGAATGTAATATTATCAGGTATACGAGTATTATTGAAATATTTAGGTGCCAAGTATTGAATAGCCTGCCTGAAAATATTTTTATTGAATTTTGGAGTTCTATTGTTACCGCGAGCAATATCTCTAGTAAAATACGACGAAACAGTATTCTCTCGATTATCACTTCTGATAAAAAATATTTTTAAAACCTTAAAAACAAACAAGTAAGTGTTTTACTGGCAAAATTTTCAATTCAAGGTACAATGGATGAGAGGAATCCCTTACTTTTTTCTTTAGAATAATACGTAAGAAATAACTTTGTGAAACTCTTATTTTATGTAACAGCGTGTTAAATGTACTACCATAACAAACTAAATCATACTGTATCGTGGAATTAATTAGGGAGTAATAAATTGATCTGAGCAAAGATGTACTGCAGAAATTGCGTAAAAAATAAAAAGTTCTTATTGATCTTCTTAATTTATTATTTAAACTTAAAATGTGATTTTCCCACGGAAGCTTATAATCCAAAACAATGCTCAACTAATTAATGTTGGTTACTCTCTGAATTTCTTGACAATTACATTTATTTTGGAGTGGAGAACAAGAGTATGAATGATATTTGATAGGTAAAGGCAGATCAAAGTCGACAAACCCAAAGTTCATAAATTTGATTTTGTCAAGATTAACCTGCATTTTATTACTTTTACACCAATTTCTAAGCATCAGAAGACCTTCGGATATCATTAGCTAAAAGGGTTGAATTTTTGTTTGAGTCGAAAAACTATGTCATCTGCAAAAGCGGAGATTTTACCGTGGAAATTAATTTTTAATAAATCATTGATGAAAATAAAGAAAAGGGTTGCTGACGTCACACTTCCATGAGGCACCCCCGCTTCGACCACTCTGGCAGAACTCAAACAGTTTCTTATTTTGACCTGTTGTCTTCTGCCGGTCAGAAAGCTGGTGAACCATTCAAGGGCAACGCCACGCACACCAGCTGCATCGAGTTTATTTATGAGAATGTGTGGTCTACTAAGTCGAAAGCCTTTTTAAAATCGATGAATAGCCCAAAATTTTTTATAATTGTTATTTAAGCTGTCATAAATGTTTTCAGTTGTAATAGTTCACAAATATTTATATTTTACCTTATAAATAAACAGTAGTATAAAAAACAAGGAACCTAATATAACATTTTTACCCAACATTAATTTTAATAATAATTTCTAAATTCATTTATTAGTAATGTTTAAACAGTTTAGTTATGCTCGCTCATATGTACAATTTAATTTAAGTCAGTCATATTTCTTAGGAAACGCTATCTCAAATAGTCATTTTACATAATATACTTTAATTTGATCTCTTTTACTTTTAATAATTCAGTGAAGTGCAAATATACCATAAATCAAATACTCCAACACAAGTTTTGATTGTTGTAAGTGCATTGCGAAGCTTAAAAGGATTACCACTTCAAGAAGAGAATGGCCAAGTGTTAACATTTTTAATTCAGGACTTCTGTCCTTGTGCTACATAATACCCCATTAAACCCCCTGTGGGCGGCCGACACCTCGCTGTCCTCCACTGCGATGCCCAGTGCAGATCCGACGTCCTTAACGATCGCCACGACGTCCTCGTTGGCAGTCACGGGGATCCCGCTGATTTCCAGGCTGTTTCGGTGTGTGTATTGCTCGAGAGTCCGCATCCTCTCCTTCAGATCTTCCACCTCCGTTTTCTTTTTTCAGCACTGTCAATTTAATGGAAATGTCCTCCATTAGTTTGGTCGAAGAGTCCAACTTATCAGAAACAAACTGGACGATAGAAGCAAGTTCGGGTAGCTCATTTTTTTAAGAGATTTAATCTCACCAAAAACTTCTTGCTTAAATTGCTTTATAACTTTCACCAAACATTCCGTCGTGAAGGTCTTACCGGGAACTCTTAAACTACTCTTCGATAATACTGATTTACCACGACAATATTTACACTTGTAAACGCACTGAGATCGTGTTTTCTTTGAATCAATTTCATCTTTGACACACGCAATGTGAAAAGATTTTCCACAGTTACCGGTACACCTAACACTGTCACCTTTGTCACTGTCCACAGGATGGGTACAAACACTACAGACGAACGCCATTTCTAATTAAACTATGAAAATTAACAGTGCCTGATTACCACTAGGCTGATTAGGCTGCAGCCTAGGGCGCCCGCCATCCAGGGGTGCCACAGGATGGATAATAATTTTTTTTAAATGAATTAAAAAACAACAAATGTCCCGCGCCCCCTTTTGCGTAAATGCAGCCTGCTTAGTATGTTTTTTATAAACCAAAAGGGGTACTTTGGTATTATACAGAGCCCACCCTTATTCAGCGCGCTGCGGCGGTTATGTTAGGTTAGATTATCATAAATATGTTGGTAGGACTTTCCTCGTTTCGTTACGAATCGAACGATACCAGATTAGTCATACCCTCACCCGCCAAATCCCCTCCAAGCAGGCCCAGGTCACGTTGTTAACCGGAGTGTGTGCATCACTTGCCTACAGGATTTGGCGGGCGAAAGTATGACTCATCTGGTATCGTTTGATCTGCAACGAAACAAGGAAAGTCCTACTAACATATATATGATAACCTAACCTAACATAACCGCCGCAGCGCGCTGTATAAGGGTGGCCATCGGGTGTTGCGCTAGCGGCGATGATGCTTTACCTTGCCGACATCGCTGCCTTCTGGGAGACAGAACATAAAGACCGCTCATAATAATTATGTCAAATTTGGACAATGAGTCAATTAATGTATGTTCTCTCCAATTATGCAGTTATTTTTGGTATCCAGTTAAAAAACTCTCTAAAAATAGTGGCCTCCGTATAATATCAAAGTACCCCAAAAGGTGCAATGCAGCCTGCTTAGTATGTTTTTATCAAACCAAAAGGTGCATCCTATAGTCTTACTGAGCAATGTTTGCTCGATTGCTTGCTTGATCATGCTTGATTGCACAATTATCTCGATTACGGCTCTGAGGTTTTCCTTCAAAGTCTGGAAATAACCAATTTCTGACTGAAAAACGTGTTCAATGCAGGTTACTTGGCTAGAAAAAGCTAATAACTCAATAAAATAACTGGAAAAACTACATTATGAGTATGAGGGCCTCATCCAAGACCACGCCTCATCAGTTTCCATGTACAAAAACAATGAAATAACGAAAATGTAAAAAAATAACGTAATTAAACATCTGTTTGCAAACTACAGCCATCTAGGAAAAATACAGTGTTTTATATAAAGATCCATGGGGTAATAAAAACTTTTAACATTTTTATGACATTGAAAACTACCAACTCTTAGTTGCACTCTTAATGCAGAGCAAAAAAAGACACCCCCAGCCTCAGCCCAAGTGTGGCCGGGATGTGAGTGTCTTTGTTATTCTTCAGTTGGTTCTATTAAAATGTTATAGGAAGCTGATGAGTTACTAAATATGAAATAAAACTCTTAAAAGTCAAATGAACATTGTTAGGATGAATCGTCGTCGGTTCACTGCAATCAGCTGATTGTTGACCTCCGTTATTTCCGTTTCCTAGTGCAAGGTAAATTTACTGTGCACTGCATGGTAAATTTACCCTGTAATATGATATAAATATTTTTACAGGCTCTAGATGTGTGCTAAGAAAGAATTTTGCAATACTTTACAATTCTTGGCCGGAAAGTACTGTTTTACGGAACGAGCATGATAGTTCCAGTGCGAGCCAGAGGCGAGTGCGTGTATTTCATGCGAGTAGGGTTACAGTATTCAATGGTTACAGTCATAAATCTGGCCGTGTGACGTACGATACTTTTCATCATACTATTTAGAAAAAAACATATTTTTTAATTATAACACATTTTTTGCACTAACCACTACGTTTCCCCTAGTGAAAAAAAAACAATAGAAAATCACTAAAGATTGAAGTGACATCACTACATTTTGTATTGAAATCATTAGACATGTACTGATATCATTAGGTGTCTAATGATATAAATGCAATATATAGTGATATCATTAGACTATGTAGTGACACAATCACTAGACATCATTAAACCAAATTGAATATCACTACATGATATATTTATATCACTAGACTTGTATTGATATCATTAGATGTCTTGTGACATTAAGTGATATCATTAGTCTGTGTAGTGACTCAAGTCACTAGATATCATTAGGCTAATTGAATATCACTACACGATGTATTGATGTCCATAAGAAATGTGATGAACACAGTTCATATCTATTGACTTTTAGTGATATCCAAAGTCAGTACAAGTCAGTGGTATACAAGTCAACGCTTTACATTAATTCAGATTAGATGTATATTGTTCCTTATAGATATTTTAGTGACATCAGTTACATAAATATAATTTATTTTAATGGGAATCTTTGATTAAACTCATTATGTTAAACTCAAGGAACATGAAAAATTAAAAATTATGTTAATTATTTTTTTAATTAATGATATTTAATTAATAATAATAATAAATAAAAACAACGTAAGGACATTTTTTGTATCATTATTTTGTTTCAATATCATAGTGTGCCTTAGTCATTTTAACGGTATTTTCAATCTAAATTTTGACAATAACATATTTTATACTTCTAAGTTAAATTAGTTTTTAAACTTATAGGCCGAATTATTTGTTTTAATTTGTGTTTTAAACAAATGTGTTTTCAAACGAGAGAAGTTAAAATAATTTTTTATATTGATAAGTCTTCTTAGGTTTTATATACTGAAAATTTTAAAACTATTTTACAGTGAGTTACATGTGTACAACTAATGTCACATAAACACTAAAATTGCAATAAACATTTTTTAAACTATACGATAATATATAGATAATTTTTTTTATTTATTGATAATAAAAAAGGATTTGTTACAGCTCAATGCAAAGAAAATAAAAATATTATATTATTTTATACAATTACTTGCGATACCCGTCTTGAAATTGGGTCCAACAGTTGAAACAACTGTTACTGGTTTGATTAGGGTCTGGGCATCAGGGCTCCTGGAGGTTATGTGTACTGTGTACCGGTAATGAATTATTTTAGTGATACTGGTATGTTGTGTGTATTTAGTTGTAAGAATGGTGTTTTATTTTCACAAAATTAATTTTGTTCTGGATTCTAAATAAATAAATGTATCACCCAGAACCAATTTGAGGATAACAAAGTGATGGAATGTCATAATTTCCAGTGAGTAACCTGTTGTCTAATACCACAATGTTAAATGAGTAATTACTTTAAATTATCTCTAGTCGTCGGTACAACTTAACTTGTTTGTTTAGTCCATTTCAAATTTAAAAGTGAAGTGTGAACTAGGCTTTATTTTTGGTACACCTAGAGAATAACTATAGTTCGGAAATATCACAGGCAAAATGAGCAGCAACTACAATTTTTGACTCAAAACAGGTTAGGTTTGGATTTAAGGGGTTTGGAAAAGTAGTGTGATCTAGGTATGTTAATGTGTGGCTTTTAATAGCATTTTCTACTCTAGGTAACCATGCATTATCCGGTAGGCCTAGGCCTAAGGACTCCTACCAAAATTGAATATTGTTTTTTTCCAAAATGTAGAAAATAATGCCCAAACCTAAACCTAGGCTACATAGCCATTCTTCATCCATCCTATTCTGCTCAAATTCATACGAATTAACAGAAATTATAATCCAACCAAAAATTGTTTTCCAATTTTTTTGCTTTAAGTCCATTACTGTTTGTTAGATCATAAACATTCTTACTTAAGTTTAGGCTATTCTTGTTCAGCTCGCAATTTCTTTTAGTTTGAGTAGGCTACCCACATGAAATGTTTTGGACAACGATTTTCTTTGACTTTTCCTGTCGTAACTACGGTACAACGCGTTTCCGGCCGCTACCGTGGTTATGATTTTCCATCTACAACTACGGTATTATCCATAGACTCTTGAAATTTGTGCATACAGTGTTCTTATTCAGTTCACTCTTCCAGTTAATTTGACTACCCACATGACCCGTTAGCCTATAGAAAAAAATCCCGACTTCGGAATTTTCCAAGGTTTTCCTCCCAAAACATTTTTTTTTGGAACCAGCGCAAAATTTCCAACAATTTAGAAAAAATATTTTCAGTTTCGGGAAGGGTACTGGAAAATGCATAATTACCCCTACACTTAAACGCAAAACACAAAGTCCCGGCAGGAGACTAAGTAAACCCGTAAGAATAACATTGAAATAATTTATTAAAAAATCTACTGCCTTTAAATTTTTTCAGACGTGCAAATATGTTATAACCTCTTCTTTATAATAGTGCTAGCATTTGCCCGTGGCTTCACTCACGATAGATAGCTTGAAACAGCTGATCTTGCCACTGCTTTTAGAACATTTTTATAAAATGTAAAAACATTGAAACTAAGGACGTTCACGGGTATTTTGATGAAGTGAATAGGCCTTTGTGTTTCACAGGCTCAAGATCTACCTCTGCGTGAAATTTCAACCCAATCGGTTCAGTATTTTTCGCGTTCACTAGCCACATCTAAACATACATAGGCTATAGAAACCATCTCTTCTTTTATAAGTTATTAAATCTCTACGCCTATAAAAATTTCATAAAAATTCTGATTTAAATGCTAGTAGAATTATTTCAACAATTACTAACGTTAGTAGGCCTATAGCCTGCATAACAGCTTGAACTTGAAAACAAGTATATATAGCCTGCATAAAAACTTGAAAACTACATGTCACGGCTGAAATACTTGAAATTATATTTATTTTAAGCCTACAAAAGGCTTTATGTACGCTAAGTAAGGGTAGGCCTGATTGTTATAGGGTGAATGTACACACACTGTTGCCTAATTACATGGTAAGCAATACAATAATGTACAATAATAGTAGCGTCGACATGTGGTTTAATTGGACAGTACACCATTGGACATCACTACGCACAAGATCGCTAAACGACATGTAGTGATACGTAGTGTAAATTGGGCCAACTAGACATCACTACGTTACCTAGTGATCATTAGGCATCACTACGCACAAGATCACTAAACAACACGTAGTGATCCGTAATGATACGTAGTGATACGTAGTGGAAATTGGGCCAACTAGACATCACTACGTTACCTAGTGATCATTATACATCACTACGCCACCTAATGATTTCACATCACTACGTACTGTAGTGATGTATAGTTGGCCCAATTACCACTACGTATCACTACGTATTTTTTAGCGATTCTCTAATGATTTTTTCACTAGGGTCTCAATTCTTGAAACCTAAACTATAATAAACAAACAAACGTTTGCTACTGCTATCGAAGCTGCCACTACATTTATCTAAAAAGTAACATATAAACATGCACTAAACGTTGGTTCGCTGAAATCAGCTGATTGTTTGCATCCGTTTCCCAGTAATCGGCCTAGGCCGGAAAGTTTTCTGTACTGGTATCGGCAAATGGAACATGTGAGCCAACAAAAACGAACAGAAAACAGATTTTTCTGTGTCAGTACAGTGAAAAAATATTTTCTCTCAAAAGGCTAAAATATGGCATATTATAAAGCATAAAACTATGGTCATTACTAGCTTATGTTTTATGGCTTATTTTTCCCCAAAAATATAAGACTTTGGGCCATAAAACATGCCTTAACGTCTAGGTTCTAGATGTGTACTAAGAAAGGTTTTTTGAATAAGATCCTTTTTATCATACTGCCACAGAAACATTTGACACACACATTGTTTTATGGTCCTTTTTGTACCCATTGCCGGCCTAAGCCAGGAAGAATTTCCGGCTCTGCGATTACAGGAAACGGAAGTAAAAATCAGCTGATTTGCAGTAAACCGACGTTTAATGGTTGTTTATTAGTTACTTTTTAAAGGAATGTAGTGGCAGCACTGGCAGCAGTAGCAACTGTTTGTTTTGTTTATTATAGGTTAGGATTGAAGGATTGAGAAACGTATTGGTTTAAGCAAGGAATACGTTATGGTTAAAAGTATGTTTTCTCTGAGTAGTATGATGAAAAGTATCGAACATTAACGGCCGGTAAGTTTTACCGTACTCTTATGAAAACCTCGTACTCGCTTCCGCTCGCACAAGAACTATCATACTCGTCTGGTAAAACAGTACTTTCTGGCCTTGCAAAATGCAAAAGACGTCCTTCCAATTAATTTTTAAAGCTATGATTAGAAATTATAACGTACATAGTATTTGCAAGAGAAAAAATAAACAAAATTTGATCTACGGAACAAATGTACAACTGTACAAAACTTGATTGACACTTACTATACATTTTTTCAGAAACCACTAAAACTATTCGCGTTTTACGGATCGTCTAGTGTAAATCTTCCACTAGAAACTTGGTATCTTAATTAAAAAATTAAGGATGGTTGGCGTGATTTAAGCTCCAAACGTTGACTATTTCTGCGATACATGTTTTCATCTTGCTGCTAACCAGTTGATGCGATCTTCAATGAGTTTCATGAGGGAATTAGGTTATTTCCTCATTTTTTGCCAACACGTGAATTTTGATATGTTCTTTCAATAACCGGTAAATTTTAAAAACATACTAAATTTGTTGTCATGTTAGGTCGAGAGTCTGCTATGTTGTTAAGTCATTTATACCTTATATTCTCAAGACTCAAACTATCAGGATTTAGTGAAGAGCGCAGTACGATTATAGTTCTGAGTTCACACCCTTAAGGTGGTAATTAATTTTTATTTCAAATTCATAGATACCCAATTTTAGATACCCAGTTTTTATCCTTCAATACTGGATTAACTTAGAAACCTACCTATTTGTAAGACTACTATGTAAAATTAGAACACATTAGCAAATCGTAGCCAATTCATGCTACTTGCTCATCTTGAGTGAAACATAAAAATCTTCTGAGACAACGATTCACCTTTTTATATCTCAATCTGGGGTGGAATCATTATCTGCAACCCTAAGGGTTTTATTAAACGCTTAATAATTATAGTTTTGATATGTGATTAAAATCAATCATTTTGGTAATTTGTAAAAATTGCACGTGCAATCAATGTTTATTTTAACGAAATATTTGTTATTAGTATAGTTTTATGAATCATGCAATAGCCTTTCTATTAATTTGTCATATTCATTTCAATCTTGTAAATCTTGCAGTCACGATGTTATCAGAAAGATCTCCACATGGCATTTGTCTTTACTTCCTACCTAGGCAAAAACAACATTTTTTCGAATCCTAACAAATTTGTATTACAATGAACGGTATCGAAAATTGGTTGCTTTTGCTGTGACCTATATTTTTAAGTATGTGTTTAACTGTTCGTTCAGAGCCTCCAAGAGCTGTGCGCGGCCAAGCAGCTGGTGTCGTGTCTGAAGCTGTCGCTGTACCGCGGGCTGGAGCGGCTGTCGCACCGGCCCCACCTCGAGCTGCTGCCCGGCCTGGTGGTCTCCGGCGACGTGACGTCACTGCAGGAGCTGTCCCGTGACGTCACCAGCGGCCGGCTGGACGACCAGCTGCTGCGGAGTCTGACCCGGTACCTGGCGTCGCTCAGCCTGACCGCCAAGGTCATGGACGGCGGCGTCGTCCAGCGCATCAAGGAGGTGGGCGACGCCTTCACGCAGGGACCTTCGGAGGACAGCACGGCCACTGGTAAATTAGTCAGCATTAGGAAAGAATAAGTTGCTATAAAATAATTGATTAGGCAACTATAGTAAAAATAATGGAACTTTGAACTGGGAGATGAAAGGAAATCACACTTATCGTTCACCAACGACACGGATGTCCCTCTCAAATACAATTAAAACAAAGTGTATAGTTCGCAGATCTCACCAAGTATATCACTTTGGGACTTGCTCACGGTGACATATGGGACAAATCATTTGGTTTGTTGTTTTCTTTTTATCTTGCCCTAAATTCTTATATCAATTGTCCGCGACGATATTGACGAGTGAGATAGAGTTAGGAGATTTTGGAATTTCTTGTGCGTTTTCGTCTGCGTTCGTGGAAACGGCCAGGGTAACCAAACTCCCGATTGTTTTCTATTCTCTTATGTTGGGGATGATAATTTTATAAATTACCCGCCCTATCTCGATCCATTGTTAAATTAATCCTACTATAGGTTCAGTGATGTCAAATTTGTACATCCCTTAACTGGTGGTGAAGCAAAATATATTACGTTTCGTCCTTAAAATTTGTTTCGTCATTTAATTTTGGTAGAGTTCATCATACAAGAAGCACAATGTCCGTGATGAAAATCGTGGTACAATGCTACCAAATTAAAGTGATCGTCTTAACCCAACAAATCAATGTTTTGTAGCATGAAACAATGACAAAAATAACAAGATCAAACACTAAACTATACAAAAGCCCTGACCCAAAAGTAGGCCCTACAAAAAATTAATCAAAGCACCACTAAATTTACGGGTAAGTCAGACTTTTAGGAGCAAAATTGATATAGATAAACGTAATAAATATTGTATGCAACCTATATACCCTAAATGACTTATTCCCTCCTCAGGTCGGAGGAAGCGTTTCGGCTCGTCCATGATGATGGCGGGCATGATGTCCGGAGGCTCCCTGATGGCGCTGGCGATGTCGGCCATCGCGATGATGGCGGGCAAGGCGCTGATGACGGCGCTGCTGTCGCTGATGATGTCCGCCATGATGACGATGAACGGCGGCGGCATGGGCGGCAAGGGCGGCGGAGGGGGCGGCGAGAAGGTCTCCTACGAGATCATCCACGCCCACGACATCAAGCACCGCAGCATGGACCCGGTGTCGGCCCCTGACGCCTACCCCTACCTGCTGCCCCAGCCGGCGGTGCGGCGCAACATACTCATCCCCCTCCACAGGAGGCGGTAGTGGTCCCTCAGTGCTACTATGTTCGTTGTTTAATGCTTAGAGAATAGATTATTTATTATGGTAGAGTTCACCATGAGACTGTGATTTTTGTGATATAAACTATTAATAAAATATGTTTTGCTGTTTTGCGATATTTTATATTTCATCTTTAAACCTGATAAACACTCTTTTAGTATAATAGAGTACAAAAATTCGTTTTCAAAACTCACCTAGTGTCAAAACTACATCTTTTTATGAAATAGAGCTGTAGCAAGAATTAGTTTTGCCACTAGCACTAGTTTTCTATATTAATCTTTTAAAATGCGTATTTTATTATTTATTTATTTATTTATTTGTAAAGTAAGTACCACAAACATTTTCCGCATTGATTAATGTCCATAATATAAATGAGGGAATCACCTACGTTAACAGAATGTTCAAAACGAAGAGAATTGTAGGTCACAAAATAAGAGGAATGATTCCTCTAACAAAAATCAAGAAAGAAGGCCTTCTAGCACATCGACCATAAATTCTCGGTTTTCCAACCATTTGAAAAGGGGTTTTCATAGTCGCTCAAAAATTTGAATGTATTTTAACTAACTAAGCTACTAACTTCAAAATCCTACACTCTTATATGAGCAATGATCTCTTGCGTGTGTGCTTGCTTGTTTGCTCAATTATCTCAAAATCAGCTCCGTTGGTTGCGTCAGGATTTTTCGGTTAGTTGTTTTTTTTTTGGACAAATATTTATACATCTGAATTTTGGTCTTAAGAGGAGGCTAAAGGCAATTTGGTGTTGCCCTCGCAGTCGAGATACGTACTGAAATTACTCCTCGATGAAATTTGGAAAAAGAAGTGTGACGTATTAAATAACCAGTTATTCTAAAATGATGGTCTTAACTAGCATATAAAGAACTCTTTTCCACTTTTATGCCCAAAATATAGCTTCAGAGGCTGAAATAATGTCGTCACTCATTTATATAAGTGTTAAAACAGTGATGAATGTAGTAAATATTCCTCCGCGGGGTTGGCGATCAGCGCGTGTAAACGTTCACGCGGTCGCATTTTCCGACGATATATTTTAATTTAGAGAAAATAACTTAATTGCGCCTAGAAGACAAATAAATTCAATACTAGGTTCGTGAAGTAAATTTTTCATTTTCTTTTTCCTTTCCAAGTTATTTTAGCTCGAAATATCAACTATAGCTCTGGACAGCCTTACTGGCGGGTGAGTGAGTGCGCTGTTGTCGTAATCTTTATATTAATAGACAAGCATTTTTTTCCATAAGGTTTTTGTACTCCTTTTTTCTCAGCCTGTTTGCAACGCAGCGAAAATCTAAGCACACCGTTAGAATTGTATTTTCCTGTAGATGTGCAGAATCCCATTGTAATTTTTATTAGTCTTTTAGACATGTAGAAAATTTAATTTAAAATTTCAAAAAAATAACATTGGCCTTATGAGTTGCTGTTTTGGAGATATTATAACAACCAAACGTAAACAAAGTTAGCATCATATGTAGCTGTTATCACATGCTATTTTTCGTAGAGTAAAGATTAGATGTAGAAACACAAATGTCAGTGTAAAAATTGGGTAAAAATATACGTTGTTTTCTTTCTGTCATCTGATGAAACATAAAACCAAAACAACAACAAACAAAAGGTTGCATTTCACAATAACTGATTTATTTTATTTTTTTTATTTTTTTTAGAAGTATGTTAGATTTTTGTTATTTTGTGAACGTTGAATGTGTGCACGTACTGTAATACTAATTTTTACTGTGTTATTTTGCTTTCAAGATAAGAAGCGAGAATCCTGTTATCAAAACTATTGGCCTTACTAACATGCCTTTACCAAGGCTACACTTTGTAGTGTGGCCTTGCCTTTACTCCGAACATTAACTGGCCGTGTGGACAGGAGGAACGACTTTCGGAGACATGTAGACGTTCGGAGGGATGCAGTTGTGCGTAACTTAAGAGACGAATTTAAATGTGCGTTAAAGGAAGTGCCAAAGAACTTCAGTGGCTCAGATATCGGAATAATGAGCTTAAAATGTAGATTTTGCAATGGCAGACACTTCCAATCTGAGACCACGCAACACGACACGACAGCATTTTTACATCATGCTTTCACAAGGGGGAATTTTTTCTTCAGCCCTTGAAGCAAAATGTTTTTTTCAAGGCTATTGACGGTCTTTTTTCAGCAAACCAAACGGTGAAAAAAGGTCGACATTTTTTTTTAACAAAAGATGTTTTAATTCCTCTTTTGCCATGATAAGCTCAGGGGCTAAACGTACAAATTCTTCACACAATGCAGCATATCATTTCAAGTCAGAAGGGTAGGAAAGGAGAGAGGGGAAATATTAAGAAGAGAATGAAAGTGAAAAGGAGGGAAGAGGGGAAAAGGTAGGAAGGAAAGGAAATAGAGAGTAAGGAAATTTAAGGAATGAAAGCAGGGAGAAAGAGAGAGAACTGTGGTAGGAATGCGGGATAAACTGATTGGATGATTGAATTTTTACTTTTATCTGAAGCAATACCCGGTTCAGTCTAAAAAAATAAACGTGGAATCTTATTAAAATAATAATTACTAATCTAGAATATAAAATATGACATAAATATACGCTAGAGGTGAGATTTAAAAGGAGTCCAAGAATTACTCTTCCTCTTTTGCTTTCGGTTCCCGTTTGGTTATATCATGTGTTTATATGGAAATGTGTCCCATAAGAAACGTATTTATAAATTACGCATTGGTATCTGCATAGATCATTTTCAAAATTAGTTATCCCTATCCCTATTTCTCAATTTGAAAATTGGTCGAATTTTCGACCACTGGCGATCTCTAGTTAGTGTTTAATATCTGCAATGTTTTGGTAATAAATCACATGGTCATTTGTTTATGTAAACGTACTTTACACAAGAAAATATTTTGCTGCAACCGCAAGTGCAACTAATGTTAAATGCTTGCAAGCTCAACACAATTCATGATGTACGACGAGAAAAGTGTGGAAATACATTCTTACATGTAAACAAATCATTTAAGATGAAATGTTGCCAAAACAAAAAGATCAGCTGATGCATTGCGCAAATATTTTCCAGAAATTTTAATTGCGTAAGAAATCTGTCGGTGAAATCTTACAGGGCATTCTTTTATAGTGTAAATGAGGTGAAACGTAAACAAAGTTTTGACAGTTCTACCAAAACGTGTTTATTTAGCAGACATTTTGGGAGATTACAATTTTCACCATCCGCCAGTAAGGCTGTCCAGAACTAGCTAAAATCCACTATTTGACAATAAGCTATGTATCAAAATAAAAATAAATCAATTCCTTTCAATAAGCATTTTTTCTTATTTTTCCGATATTATAAAAAATGCAAGAGTAATTGGCGTTAGAGTCCAAATAGTTTGTTTTAGCTAGTTGATTATTTGTGCTAAAATAACTCGGAATGTAAAAAGAAAATGTAAAAATTTACTTCACGAAACTAGAGTTGAATTTATTTGTCTTCAAGGTGCAAACAAACTATTTTCTCTAATTTAAAATATATCGCTGGAAAATGCGACCGCGTGTTCGTTTACAAACACTGATCGCCGACCCCGCGGAGGAATATTGACTACATTCATTACTGTTTGAACTCTTATATAAATGAGCGACGTCATTATTTCAGCTTCCGAAGCTATCCTTTAAACTTAAAAGTGAAAATGAGTACTTTATATGCTAGTTAAGACCATAATTTTAGAATAACTGGTTATTAACTACCTTTTCCTATAATCATCGCAGAATAATGTTAGTATTACCAATCTCACCCGCGATGACGACATCGAATTGCCTTTAGCCTCCTCTTAAATTACGCAATAAACCACCATATTTCAAGGTAAATGAAAAAAAAAAAATTACATGCGACTTTCTATTTAAAATAAATTCCGTAGTTAAACTTTTCTTGAAGGATATATCCAGTTCCAAAGATGACTCAGAACTCGTAAAGGTCTTAATTAATTAAGTAGAATATTTGCTTTCATTTGAGCTACGAATTACGTTCACAAGTGAAGTTCCAGGTGAGTTGTGGTTCTAAAGCCCACATAAAATTCTATTTTTCAGAAATTTTTGTTGATGAAAACACTGATATCTCCAGTTCTAGGACAAAACTGTAGTTCCAAATGGTTTTCAAACAATCAGTAAAATACCAGCTTTCGTTTGAGATTACGGTCATTTAAATCGGACGAGTTTAGGGCTGGTTAAAATATGCTAATAAGTATAAAATTTAAAAAGTACTAGTCTTTATATCGTAATGAGCCTTAAAAACAGTTTTTAACTCATCCGGCTTTACGTTTCAATAAATCAAATTAAAGCCAATAATGAATTGGTGAGTAATTTGAGACCAAAATTAACTAAATATTTTGATTACAACCGGAGATATAAATACTTAAATGAAAACAAATTTCCGAAAAATTGATTTTTAAGTTGCTTTGAGCTTTTTAGTTCGCCTCCCATTCGTCCGATTTCGATGACTAATGTTTCAAACGAAAGCTGGTTTATCACTGAGTTTTTTAAGACTATAACGAACTGCATATCTTAATTATAATGGGAGATATAAAATAATTATCAAAATAAAAATGTGAAACTCCTTAAGGAATGTAGGGATAAATTTTCATTTGAGGATATCTTTTTAACCAATAGAGAGTTTTAAAAACTAATTTCAGCACTGTAATCAGCTTTTTTTCTTTTTTTTGGTAATGATGCCACTATATTATCTTTATATTTGAAATAATAAGGTTTACATCCAAAATGCTGACTCTTGGATGGTGGTCAAAAATTATTATCCTGTAAAAATAAAGAATTAACCACCCAACAATCATAGGCGATAGTTCCAATATCTAAAATAATTTTTGTAAAAGATTCTATGAAATAAGTTTTATTTAATTTGTCCAGTGTTAATTTGTTTTCTGCTATTATCAATTACATCTTTTCTAGGTTATGCTATAATTTTTAAGGGGCAAACAAGCATAACCTTAAAGTATATGTCAATACCAACAAAAAATATGAGTCGAAAATTTCTCCAGTGGGGGGAGGGTTTGGTTAATTATGCTGAGATCGCTGTTGGCAAGGTGAAAAGGGTTGCTTGTTAACAAAAGAAATGTAAACATTGTAAATTACGCTATAACCTCAAAAATCCACTAATGGTAAGATTTGTAACTATTAAAAGCTTATTTTCGCAGTATGATAAAAACATTCTTCAACGCACGGTGCAAAGGTGTCTTTTTGGTGCTGAAATCGTTTTTAACAGTTCGGCGCCCGTCCCAAAAAGTACCACTTTTGCTCCTTGTTATGAAAACTATTTACATGCTTGATCGAGACTGACAATAGAATTTGTTGTACTTTTAGGCTTATAATATAAGTAAGATTGACTAAAAACATATCATTTCATTGCAGTTTGTAACTTATTTCATATCTATGAGAAACCGATTATTTTAGAAAAATTCTTATTATTTTCATATTTGATGGGATAATCATTAATTTTATTGTACAAATATAAATTTATTTTTAATTTGCATTTATTCTTATTTTTAAACACTAGAAATTGTAGTAAAAGTTCAGTCAAAATTGTCACAATACTAACGCTCTCTACTTTCGTTTTCTAAGAGGTCTTTCTCGTTTAGAATCTAGGGTGAAATTGCTGTAATTTACTCTATTTTATGATCAGCACTAGCAATATCCTTTATATTTACTGCACTCTCACTGTTTCACCAGTAATGTCTGCTGGATACTAGAATGTACCATCTCAGCTCCTCCATCAAAATATGGTTCCTTGACTCTGAATAACCAGGGATGAAGTAATTTATAGGACAAAATACGGAAATGTATTCTGACCACGATATGCACGGTTCGTAATCTGATTCATACAAATATATATTTTTTAGCTCGTGCTCATAAAAAGTGCACTTTCTTTTCTTTTTTTTACCTCACCCAAGGAAGGCTATCAATTTAGCTACAAGAAGTAAATTCTACGGATACAAAAATAACTTATTTTCTTGTCCTTTAGTAGAATCTGTAAAATCTCTGAACTAAAGGCTAAAATTTGGATTTTTCTTGGTGAAAATGCATCCAATTTTATTTAATTCTGAATGTAATTTTATTCTGGTGTATTTACTTTTGAAAATGAATGCTAAACAAATTAAAATTAAATTAAAAGCTAACAGCTATAATAGGGGGGGACGTCGTCAACCCAAATCTAACATTATGATTCGTATAATTTTTTATCATTCTTTTTGAGACAGGTACCTCATGGAGGACGTTACCTGAATATGAGTGAAGGATGAGTGTGATGATCGTGATGATAGTGGCGCGATCTTGTAGCCTTGTTACTGACTAAGGTTGGCACGTTCCTTAGACAGGACTGTTAATTAATAGCCCAACAACCAATGGCAGCTTGTTTTAAAATATTGCCTTATTTAAATTTTTGAAATAGTTTTAAATATATTGCCCCGTCGTCAAAGGTAATCACTAGGTAATTATGTTCGCCAAATTATTTTAAAGTGGAAAAGGGGTTCCGAAACTAGTTATCTTGAAGTCAAACTTGGATAGACAACGTGAAATTTAGTAACCTGCAATCATGAATAAACTAATAATACCGTATCTCTATTTTTATGCCTGATTGTGTGCCCCTCACTGAAAATTCCTGCATGTAATTACTTATGGTATTCGTCACATTCCTCGTTGCCACTGAAGACTTAACAAACGGGATATTGGCCAAGAGAATCAGTGTGTATTTATACTGGATCGAGCCCTGGTCAACTCAGATCATCCTAACCTACCAGCACAAAATGAGCTCTCTGGTAAGTATCAATGTGCTTTAATAATAAAATGATTAAAATCTTTTAATTACTTATCTTAAATCCATATCAACGCAAATTTACACTTATGCAGTTAGTCAAACAGATAGGTGTGTTTTCTCTTACTCGGAATGAATGAAATTGAAATTCAACCTTATTCCAATTTCTCATGCGGAATCCTTAAAATATTTTGACACTATCATCTTCACACAATATGTAAAGAAAAATATTTAAAGTTCCTATTGATCTTTTAAATATTAAAAAGCTTTTTAAACCTTACACATTGTTCGTTCAAAATTACGAAGCTTTCTGTAAAGTTTAAGAAAATATTATAAAATTAAAGAGTTTTGCAAGATTAACTACAAAAACTAGGTACACTTACTTATGGTACGAATTCGGATGTTAGTGTTAGAAAAGGAATTGAGTAAAACATTTGGCCATCATTCTTTTTTTACATCTAAATTGTTTAACTCATTTTAATCATAATACTGGTAACAGATTAAGGTTGGTTAGCATTAGTACTTTTTTCTAACCCTAAACCCGAGCCCAAGAGCTACCTAAAGAAAAAAAATATTAAAAGTAAAATATTGTTTACTGAAATAAGTTCTACAGACCTTTCCTTCCGTATTCAACTCATAAACAGTTTATTTCAGGGGTTTCTGCTGTTTGCAACCGTTTTCACCCACGCCGTGTATTGCAGCCACTACCACGGACCCACCGCCAAGCCTGTCGTCCTCCACAACGGCTACCTGGCAGACACCCACGAGGTAGCAGCAGCCAAGAACGCTCATCTCGCCGCTCTGGGACAACAACACAGCCACGGATATGAGGGAAGCTACGCTGAGGAACACAGCGGCTCTCATGGAGACATCAGGTACCACGGTCCCACCGCCATCCCACACGTCCTACATGACGGACACATCGCAGACACTCACGAGGTGGCCGCTGCTAAGGCTGAGCACTTCGCCGCCGTAGCCAAGGCCAAGGCTCACGGAGGCTACGGTGACCACTACAGTGGCAGACACGCCGACCATCATGTGTTGCCTTACCACGGACCCCTCGCCAAGCCCGTGGTGCTCAAGTCCGGATACCTGGCAGACACTCACGAGGTCGCCGCCGCCAGGGAACAACATCTGGAGGCTCTGCATGCAACTTCCCATCACGGACAATACGATTACCATTACTAAGCTATGCAATAAATCACTTAATAGATATTATTTAATTTTGTAATTTCTACACAAAAATTAATTAATTTTATAACCTAGTAAGTATTTTGGCTAGAAGTAAACTTTTACCTGACATGATATTTAAATGTTTAGGCCAAGTTATAAAAATCTAAGTTCTAAGCTGAATTCTGATAAATGTGTTCATTAATCATCAAAACACATTACAGTTTATCCTCGTAAGTCGCTCAGGTAGTCATTAGTTATTTAGATCAGTCAAAATATGAGGTTATGATTTTATCAAGAAAGATCCGTGGGTAATAGGTAAACAAACTAACTTAAGTGAGCACTGCAGCAGGCAATACTGTTTGCATTTTTGTTTATCTTCATTCAGGTTACCTTTACATTATTTTTTGACATGCTGCAAATATTATGTTGTATTCCTTCTAACATATACTGGATAGCATGGCAATGAAATGCTTTAATTCAAAGTATATGAATTAAGATTTTTAGGTCAACTCGTTTTTGGTGATCTGAGGTTAAAATTTGTTATACTTATAATCAATTTTGCATTCATCCCTAAATAATGCACTTTTAAGTTATCATACAGGGTGTTTCACGATAACCCTGACAAACTTCAGGACATGGTTCCTTGGGTCAAAATGAGAAAAAATGTCCATGAAACATAGGTTCTAAACTCATTTGTGTTATATTTATAAGTGAAAGTAGGGTTTTTTCGGTTTTCAGTGTACCTATTGAACATTTTGACGTCTAGATTGAAAATTTGACAAAATATTTCGATAAAACCATCATAACTAGATAGAATATTATTTTTTAAAAAGATTTCATAATTATTTTGAGCAAACACGTTGAGTGTGACAAAGAAAATTTTGTCTAAAAATCAAGTTTTTCCCTAAAATTCAAGAACCAAAAAATATGTTATGTTTTTTTTAATATTGTAACTGTTCAAGTGTTCGGCTTGCAATTTTAACTAAAGTTTTAGAATTTAATGGAGAACATAAAAATATCAATCTAAGCGTACTTTATATGGAGATTATTTTGGTCAAAACTCAAAATATTATAGGGTATCAAACATTAATTAAATTTGGAAAAACAAATAAAAATTTATACTTTGATTATTTTTTAACATATTTGATTCTAACTTGGTAAGTGGCTTTGACTAGCTGAGAGGTAGTGTTTAATGTCCTTAAATCCCCCCTTTTTTATTTACTTTTATGGCAGCAAACTTTCGTATTCATTTTTACTGTTATGCTTACGGAAAAATAATTTTATAAAATAATTCAATTATTTCTCAATATATTAAAATAAAACTTCGGCTTCATCTGGTTGAAATCTACTTCATTATGGTCTAACCCCCCCCCCTCCCCTCACCCCCGATTTACATTGTTACAGCAAACCTGCATACTTACTTCCTATTCTTAAACTTTATGGGAAATATATATCTCATTTTTCCTTAACTCTTTTCATACCTTAATAATGCCCCCTTTGGTACTTATTCCTACTCAGTGATTCTGAAATGTTTTATTTAATAATTATCATCAAACTCCATATCAAGGAATATAAACTTAGGTCCATCAATAAGCATGTTAAAATTTTCTTGATTAGAATAACATGAGAAGTGAGTATGCAGGTTTACTGCCATAACAAAGGTACATCTGAGGGTTTTAGGCCATAATTAGGTAGATCTCAACAAGGTGAAGCCATATACAAAGTTTTATTTCAATATGTTGAGAAATAACTGCATTATCATATTAAATTGTTTCCCCGTAAGGATAACATTAGAAATTGAATATGCAGGTTTGCTGCCATGAAAGTTAAAAAGGACGGGATTTCAGGCCAATTACCATTACCTCTCAGCATATTCATTTGATTCAACATATTTGAATCAAATATGTTGAAAAACAACGTTTTTTTAATTTAAGTAATGATTTATACTTTAACATTTTTGGTTTAACAAAAATAATCGCCAAATAATGTTAATTTAAATTGATAATTCTTTGTTCTCCATTAAACTCTAAAACCTTTCTTAAAGTTACAAGCCAAACACTTGAACGGTTACAATATGAAGGGCTGTCAAAAACAAAAAAATATTTTTGGTTCTTGAATTTTAAGGAAAACTTGATATTTAGACAACCTTTTCTCAGTCGCACTTATCATTGTTACATAAAATAGTTACCAAATCTTTTTCAAATTTAATATTTTATCTAGCTATGAAGGTTTTCTCAAAATATTTTGTAAACTTTTCACTGTAGACGTCAAAATGTTCAATAGGTACATTGAAACCCGAAAAAAGCCCATTTCCACACATACATAGAATACCCCCGTCGCAGCAAACCTGCGTACTCAGCGAATTTCCAATTACAAAATATCCAGAAATTAATCCATTATTACGAAAAAAAGAAAAATAAACAAGTGATATATTTATATATTAAAATAATATATTATAGCTTGTTTTACAAGAACTTTGTAAAAAAATATTGGTAAATGACTTAGATGAAAAAACACAAAAATTTCATTTAATGAAGTAGGCAAGAATGTTTATTTTTTTAAATTATATTAACATATAATTGTTTAAAAAACCAAAATTATATTAAATACATTGATAAACTGAGAAATCACTCAAAGCGATTCCTTGAAAACCTCGGTAGAGAGTAAATACGAAGTTGGGTAAGCTAACATTCTGCTGCCCTGATACTAAAAACACAGGGGAAAAAATGTGAAGCGGCAATATCTCGGAGACCAATGGACTTAGAGAAATTATTAAAAATACCAAATTGTTTGTTTTTTCGAGCTAAATTCAATGGTGCAAACAATAATTGGATAAATATAATTTTTGAATTTGAAAAACTCAAAAAACCCATTTTTGGGGGGTAAAATGGGGCCTTTACCCCACTTTGGCTACGTCGATCTGGCTGGTTTACAAACTCGTCCAAGAGAATCTAGTTTTACATGTCTGTACCAAATTTCGTTATGATCGGAGGATATTTACGAGAGTTATCGTGCTAACAAAACTCAAAATATGAAAATTCTATTTCCCATATAAGCCCATGTTAAATATAAATATTAATATGATTGCTGAGGTTACCCTGAACGGATATTTTTTGTCCATTCTGTTCTGTTAAAACGACGATAATAGCTTATTTCTAAGGAAATTCGCTAAAACGAATGAGTTTAGGACCTATGTTTACGGACACTTTTTTCTCGTTTTGACCCAAGGAATCATATCTTGAAGTTTGTCAGGGTTATCGTGAATCACCCTGCTTTATGGTCCTGATTATAAAAAAAAAAAATTAATTTGTTTAACTTTATTTATTGACTAGTGGCTTGAAGGGGCTGAAAGCCCCTTATGAGGGAAAATTCAAACGATCCTATATTATAGTACAAAATACCTTCATAGCAATCTCAATCTACCTTATATTGATATCTAGGCTACCACTTGGTTTTCAATCAAGTATCAGCATCACAAGTTTTATGTAAACAAAGAAGACGTTTTTAGATCCCAATGCTTTTTAAATGGCAGATATTTTACGTTATTTCTCGTTTTCTGGCAAATTTCAAGTAATTTCATTATTTTTGCCGCCATCATGTAATAGAGACCTTTAATTTAAGCCCTCTCCCATCTTTCTACGACTTGCCAGACGCCCACAATTTTGACGCAAAGAATCGCCTTACAAAATTAAATATATGATTCATATTGTTTTTTAATTAATTTTACTATTAGATATGTTGCATATTTCACCCGAAAATCATGATTAAATAGGGTGATACAAAAATATCAAAGTTCCATGATATCTAAAAGAAAATATTAAATAAGAGAATATTGCTTTTGAGAGAGGAATAAGGTGTTTACTATGGCACAGTGTGGTGTTTACTGATATCCATGAGTTATTGCCTGTTGAATATAATCCCAATTTTAGTTAAATTATTACTTACTAATCCTAAATATAGATTATGAACCGAATAATCTGAAATATAGATTATTCCTAATTGTTATGTTATACGAAACAAAACGTTATACAGCTCGTCACCTGAAACATGGATTATGTTATTAACACTTAACATCTCTATCTCTTGGTAAAGAAATACTTTCTCCCATTGACGGTACAAAACAATTATATTTACAAACTTTCACATTGAAATCTTAAAAAATAGCATTCGAGCGCAGCCATTGTAGTAAACAATGGTGGCGATGGGCGCTTGCCCACGGTCGAGCGGACTCGGCAATTACCCGCTCAAGAAGTTAACCGAAGCTTCCGCAAAAACCGAATATGCCTTCCTGGCAGTATAAATATAGAGAGTGACCGGGAGATGGCCAGTGAGCGGCAGTTGGTGCTAGGATGGCTGCGACGTCCGTGGTGCGATGGTGTGTGGTGGTGGTGCTGGCGGCGGGCTGCGCGGCTGTCAGCGACGACCTTGACCCTCCCTCTGCTGATAACGATAACAACCTCCTGCAACAGGTAGTCACCCCTCGAGGTTGAACAGCATGGCTTTTACGTTTTATTTATTAATCATTTCATGACTCTTTTATGTTTTTTATGACTGATATGTTTTGACTTTTTGTAGAGTACTCAGTCATATTACCTTAAATGAGCAATCGTTCTTCAACTGAACAAGAATGTCTACCTATTTGAGAACATTTGTAAAGAGTTAGAGAAACAAATATTTTAGGGCCAACGTGAAGTTTTGCTTTTCATACTCTCCTTAATATTTGTTGTATAAACGCAGTTGTTTTATAAAAAATAAAAGTTTAAAATGTTAAAGATAGGACCATTTAAGAGTTGTCATGCTGGTTGAGAAATAGCAGCGCAAATAAAACAAAATAATCTTATTAATGTTCAATGTTCATACACAGGGTGGGAAAGAACACAAAATATGCTAATTTTATCAGATTAGTTTTTCATCAATTTGAATGAATGGAGTGTTTTGGTAACAGGGTCTCCAAAGCAAAAACTTCTCTACTTTAGGTAAACCCGAAAGATCTACTGCATTTGGCTATTTACCAAAGAGCACGTGTTCAAGTAAACTCGTTATCTTTAGGGAGGAACCCAACTAGTTAGTTTAATCTAGGACAAAATAGATGGCTTAAAACCTAATACAGGAAGAATTTCATATATCTACTAAGGATTTCATGGCAAACGGTTCAGTAGTGTCTGAATCCGTCAACTTCAAATATATATTTATACAAACCAACATCCACTTTTATACATATAGATACAATCAAAATTATTTAAAAAATATACATGTTTTAGCTTTACATCATTGTCAGTGCATCATTATGACTGACGATGATCCTAGAAATAGGATCGAAATATTTGTTTTCTTTAAAAGTTTTGTGTCCACACAGATTGGGCAATAGTCCGGAATATTTTCAATATCTCTTTAAATAAAGTTTTGATCAAAATGTAATGTAAATGTAATGCAGTTCTTTATATGACATAATGGCAAACATTTTATGCATCCATTACCGACATGGTGCTTGCCCACAGGACAGTTTACGGTGGAAGTCTTGAGATGCTTCAATATAAGCATACCTTGAGCTGTATCTCATTGAAAAGATCTTTCCAAATTTAACACAATGCCGCAAACACATTTGCAAAAGGATGATAAAATAAGAAATCACAACTCCTCAAATGCTAAATTTAGATTGATGTGTAAACCTACCCTTGGCGTCTTTTTTGTTTGTTTAATATCCCGGGCTATCATTATTTCTCTGTATTGGCGAATGGGAGGAAGCTAATTCAAACCATTAGCTAATCCCGAGGGAGACATTTTTAGAGGAAACGTTACGTTACACCTTCTCATTTTAATCTAGTGTGGAATTACCAGCTGCACCTTAAGGGTGTTTTTGTACGCCCTTGGCCCGTAACCCAAATCAGTCCTATTAACATTTGTTAATTATTCCCAAAAATTGCACATGACATAATATTATGATATAATTAACATAGTTTTCCTTTAAGCGGGCGAAGCTTCGGAGGTATCTGCTAGTGTGATATAAAATTATAACGGTTTACTTAGTTTATTGTTAGTTAAATGCCAGTAGACTGGCGTTGGTGTCCCACCCGATTAGACGATCTTACCACCCAGCGGTGAACAAGATATCATGGTTTCAGCCTCACATTAGCGTTCGAAGGTCAGTGTATACTTCAACCAAGGTCCATCCTCACTTTAATTCCTGTCTGCCGGTATGTATTTTGTTTTCCCATAGTATTTTGACCTAATTTTAAACCGACATACTTAAAACTTGGTATGATTGTTAGGATCATTAGTACGGAACATAAAGTTCCTTCTTTTCCTTATCGAAATAGCGAAATTGTTCTACTTTCAAAACATAGGATCCCAAGAATTTCAAGAAGTACAGAACGTTATATAGGGGAAGAAATGTAAAATTTAGTTTTACCTCGACATTTTATTATTTTTGTAAGTTAATAGCATTAATAACTGATTAATTGTGATTGTCATTATAGTCACTTAGCAAATATGTGGTATTTTGTAGGATTTTTGCATGAAATAACTACAGAAAACCATAAATATGTATTTTTTGTGCTATAAACATATTAAAAGTATGTTTTCTATTAAAACTGTTTTTTTTCACTTTTTAAAATGCTACTCAACTTAAACATTTGAGATTTTCAATTTTAAATATAGCCTCCATTATTAATAGTTGCAAAATATAGAGTCTCTACACCGTACTAAAACAAGACTTAATCATCCTAATAGGCACACCTAGTTTGAAACTGGAGTCTCCAGGGGTTTACCTAAAATGTTTTGAAAAACCCGAACAGACCGACAAATGGTAAACAAAGCGAGATAGGACCCATGTACCTATGGATTTTGTCACTTATTTTGACCCAGAGAACCAAAATACTAGGTTTTTGTGCATACTTACGGGACTCACTGTATATTTACGTCTCATATTAACAAAGCAATATAAGTAACCTCAAATAGAGTAATGTGTTCCTTGAGATACAGTATGTATGTAAGAACACAAAGATTGTATTATTGTCATTATTCGAAATATAAACATATAAATCCCTGTTAATGTATTTAAAAGATGATGAATTTATCTAATACATCATATGTTTTTAAATAATTTAAAAACATGCAGGGCCTTAAAACAATAAAAGTATCTAAACTCAGTTCCACGTTCACCGGTCAGTATGGAATTTCCAAAAGCTGTGTATTTCATATGGCATTTTAAGTTGTATTAGCGAAATGATGTTATAACCAACTGATGACTTTACAGCATTTTGATATGGATATCTGTAAACAAATGTACTCATGTGTGTATATACTCATGATAAATGTACAAATGGAACAGCTATTTTCCATATGACCTGTACTAAAAAGGTGAATGTAGAATATGGGTAAAACTTATTGTTTTTAAACTCCTTTTGCACAACTACTTTAACATCTGTCACGGTTCAGTCGCTTTTCACAATTCTGTCGCAAATGTTTAATTTGTGTTTAGGGTTAACAAACGGCGAGGTGCAGCGATCCGGAGACCGACAGCACAGTTTGGTTTGTTAATAGAGCAAAGCTGAGAGGCCGTTCACCTAGGAAGCCGACACTTCCTTGGAGATTTGTCACCTCACTGAGTCTGTCACAAACTTTCTAAATATTACCTAGGAGCTTGTTGCAAAGCGTCAAACCCAAAATGATAGCGTTACCTTTCCAAGAGATAAACCTTTTAAGCCATGATTTGTTATTCACAAACAATTATGTTAAACTACTTAATCGTATCATTGAAAATGTGTATACTTATTTTCTTTTGAATAACCTATGTTTTGTTTGGGTGGAATGGTTTGATAGTTGCAATTAAAAAAACAGTTTTAAATGGATTTGAATCATACAGATCAATTCTGTAATTCTGTCAACTACATACACAAATGGTTGTAACTTAAGACACAATAAAAACAGATTTTCCAAAATCTATGTATTTGCATGTATGACACTTCTCTTAGCTATAAAAATCTGAGCCTTATTTTTCTTGAGATCATAGCGCAATGCATTTGTTAAAACTTAGAATTTTTCAGTCATTTGTTTAAGGAAATGTACATCTATAACGCCTACCTCAAGCTCAGCCTGGTGTGCACGGTAGAGATGATGTCTAAGTGTCTTGCTGCTTGTCAAGGACGTGTGGAAGCGGTGCTACCGAAAGCTCACTTCCGCCTGCCTCAAGCTCAACCTGATGCGCAAGGTAGAGATGATGTCTAAGTGTCTTGCTGCTTGTCAAGGACGTGTGGAAGAGGTGTTACCGCAAGCTCACTTCCGCCTGCCTCAAGCTCAGCCTGATGCGCACGGTAGAGATGATGTCTAAGTGTCTTGCTGCTTGTCAAGGACGTGTGGAAGCGGTGCTACCGCAAGCTCACTTCCGCCTGCCTCAAGCTCAGCCTGATGCACACGGTAGAGATGATGTCTAAGTGTCTTGCTGCTTGTCAAGGACGTGTGGAAGCGGTGCTACCGCAAGCTCACTTCCGCCTGCCTCAAGCTCAGCCTGATGCGCAAGGTAGAGATGATGTCTAAGTGTCTTGCTGCTTGTCTAGGTCGTGTGGAAGCGGTGCTACCGCAAGCTCACTTCCGCCTGCCTCAAGCTCAGCCTGGTGCGCACGTTAGAGATGATGTCTAAGTGTCTTGTTGCTTGTCAAGGTCGTGTGGAAGCGGTGCTATCGCAAGCTCACTTCCGTCTACCTCAAGCTCAGCCTGGTGCGCACGGTAGAGATGATGTCTAAGTGTCTTGCTGCTTGTCAAGGACGTGTGGAAGCGGTGCTACCGCAAGCTCACTTCCGCCTGCCTCAAGCTCAGCCTGATGCGCAAGGTAGAGATGATGTCTAAGTGTCTTGCTGCTTGTCTAGGTCGTGTGGAAGCGGTGCTACCGCAAGCTCACTTCCGCCTGCCTCAAGCTCAGCCTGATGCGCAAGGTAGAGATGATTTCTAAGTGTCTTGCTGCTTGTCAAGGACGTGTGGAAGCGGTGCTACCGCAAGCTCACTTCCGCCTGCCTCAAGCTCAGCCTGATGCGCAAGGTAGAGATGATGTCTAAGTGTCTTGTTGCTTGTCTAGGTCGTGTGGAAGCGGTGCTACCGCAAGCTCACTTCCGTCTACCTCAAGCTCAGCCTGGTGCGCACGGTAGAGATGATGTCTAAGTGTCTTGTTGCTTGTCAAGGTCGTGTGGAAGCGGTGCTATTGCAAGCTCACTACCGTCTACCTCAAGCTCAGCCTGGTGCGCACGTTAGAGATGATGTCTAAGTGTCTTGTTGCTTGTCAAGGTCGTGTGGAAGCGGTGCTATCGCAAGCTCACTTCCGTCTACCTCAAGCTCAGCCTGGTGCGCACGTTAGAGATTATGTCTAAGTGTCTTGTTGCTTGTCTAGGTCGTGTGGAAGCGGTGCTATCGCAAGCTCACTTCCGTCTACCTCAAGCTCAGCCTGATGCACACGGTAGAGATGATGTCTATGACTTGTTGCTTGTCAAGGTCGTGTGGAAGTGGTGCTACCACAAGCTCACTCCCGTCTACCTCAAGCTCATCCTGATGCGCACGGTAGAGATGATGTCTAAGTGTCTTGTTGCTTGTCAAGGTCGTGTGGAAGCGGTGCTACCGCAAGCTCACACCCGCCTGCCTCAAGCTCAGCCTGGTGCGCACGGTAGAGATGATGTCTAAGGACTCGACCTTCCACTTGTTCCCTGGGGTGTACCTCTCCACCAACGCCACAGAGACGCCCTACCTACCCCCGGAGGTCGCCCGCAGCCTTTCCTCGGACCTCGTCCCACTGGACGACCTGGTGGCATTCTCCCTACGGAAGTATCTTCGGTCGCTAACAGTCAATCTCAACCTCGCTGAATTTGTGGCGAGCGGTAACAAAACTCTTCAAAACACCATCGATTCCGTTACGGGTAAATTTATTCTGGATGACATTTACATCATTATGTTGTTTACATTTTTTGTACATCATTATAATGTTTATTGTAGTATCATAATTGGAGCTTATTGCAATGGTCGTAGATAAATAGTTATTTCGAAATTGTTTTTCTTGAATAATTTTCGTAATAATTTGAAGTTAGTTTTAACGAGATATATTCTAACATTTAACTATCTACGAGACGATTTTCACCTTAAAACATGTAAAGCTTGAATTTAAAACATAGTATAAATAAGTTGCAGTTGTAAACGATAGTACTGAACAAACCTCTGGTGACTGAAAACGTCTTTTTCTTTAAAGGAATAAATACATATTTTTATATTCCGTGTAAAAATAAATCAGAGCCTATCACCATTGTTTAAAAATATACAGGGTGTCCGGAAATTATGGTAAAATATTTTAGAATATGATAGTAGATGTAAAAATAAGAAAGAAATTTTATTAAACATAGGTCCTAAAGTGCTTCGTTTTCCGTCTGTGTGTCTGTTTGTGATTTTTACATATTTAATTATATCTCGAGAACCATTTAATGTATGAACTTCAAACCTGGTATATGGATAACCACTATTAAGAACTATTTTTGTGGGGAGTATCAAATTTCTTCTTTGTACCATTTCAAAATGGCGACTGTTATCTTAAAAACCGAGAATTTTAGAAAAATTATACAAGTGACAAAAAAGCTGCAAAATTTAATCCAATTAACGCTGATATTAAGATTATGATGATCGGACTACTAAAACAGAGAAAATTTTAATTTTCCGAATAAAAACATGCAAATGTCAGGAAGTATGTTCTAAATAACCATGTTTTTATTCATAAAAGTTGAAATTTCTCCATTGTTATTAGTCCGATCATCATAATCTTAATATCAGCGTTAATTAGATTAAATTTGGCAGCTTTTTTGTCTCCTATATAATTTTTCTAAAATTTGCGGTTTTTAAGATATTTAGCTTTCAAAAAAAACAGTAGCCATTTTGGAATGGTACAAAGTAGACATTTGATACTTCTTACAAAAATGGTTCTTAATAGTGGTTATCCATATACAAAGTTTCAAGTTTATACGTTAAAAGGTTCGCGAGATATAATTAAATATGCAAAAATCACAAACAGACACACAGACGGAAAACGAAGCACTTTAAGACCTACGTTTATAGGAACTTTTTTCTTATTTTTACCTTTACTATAATGTACTAAAATATTTTACCATAATTTCCGGACACCCTGTAATACAGGGTGAGTCAGACCGACCGTCCACCTATTGAAACGGGAGAACGGTTTAACGTAGAAACGCCAAATAAAATTATTCCCCACTAATTTGATTATGAACAGTTCATTAAAAATATTTTCATGGCGATTTATCTACAGGGTGTTCCAGAAATGAAGGTAATGAGTTCGAATCTCCAAATTGTCTGAAGTGTACCTATAGAAACTTTTATATAATTTTAAAGGTCTTGTCAAAAGAAACATTTTGGTTAAAACAGAACTGAATTATCTCAATCCATTTCAAAATGGCGGCCATTTTTGTGAACATTTTCGATATTTACGGAAACCCCTGTATTTTCTCAACCATTAAATATTTCAGTTCTGATTCAAAATCTTTAATTCTTGGTAACTCAGCTTTACTACGATATGTCACATGACAATGTTTTAACAATATCCAATTTTTGAAAAAAATTTAATTTCTAAAAATGTTGGTAGCCCTGAAAATCAAAAAAATCAAATAGCAACATATGCCAAAAAACATATCATTTTAAAGGCCTAAAAAATTCCTACAACTTTGTAACTTACACAAGCGTTCTATCTTAAATAAATAGTCATGGACAAAAACCCCATTTTCCCATATAAAGTGCATGTTATTTATGCAGTACAGAGTACCCATAGACCTTTAGCTATGGACATTCAAATAACATGCACTTTATATGGGAAAAATGGAGTTTTTGTCCATAACTAAAAATCTATAAGAGATAGAATACTTGTGTAAATTAAAAAGTTTTAGAAATTTTGGAGGCCTTTAAAATGATATGCTTTTTGGCATATGTTGCTATTTGATTTTTTTTTATTTTTATGGCTACCAACATTTTTAAAAATTAAAACTTTTCCAAAAATTGGATATTGTTATAAAATTGTCATGTGACATATCGTAGTAAAGCTAAGTTACCAAGGATTAAGGATTTTGAATCAGAACTGAAAAATATTTAATGGTCTGACTCACCCAGTATAATAGAATATTACGTCAATAAAATGATGTTAATAATGATTACAGGGAGGAAAAAAGAAGGCATGGGAGGATACGGAGCTGTCGCAGCAATGATGGGAGGGATGATGGCGACAATGATGATGGCAGCACTTGCAGGGTTGGCGGGCAAAGCCCTGATGACGTCTTTGGCGGCTCTGATGATGTCAGGGTTCGCAGCGATGAAGGGTGGTGGAGGGGGAGGAGAGACCAAGACGTACGAGGTGATAACCAAGCCTATCGTGAGTCATGTCAACACGCACTCGGCCGAGGTGCAGCACGAGCATCACGGCCACTACCGCAAGAGGAGTGTAGACATTGGAGAAGGAGAAACGCTCAAAATGCAGTCCAGGGCTCTAAACGGGCTACGCTATCGGGCACTAGAGGACCGTTACGGGTGGAGGAATAATGAACCTGCAGAGCCAAGAGTCGTCAATACTCGAGACATCGTCAGTGATGACATGGTTAGACCTGGGCATCCTCGTCTGGCCCTCGGAAAATTCAACGGCTATGAAGACGATCAATCCTTCTGGGCTCTTGGCCTCTTACGATAAATTAATATTATTGTATGGCTAAAATGCAAACTATCCATTTATATATGTTATGAGTCTGACACCAATGACACAGTTCCTTTAAAAATCATAGTATTTATTTTTAATAGCTGTATTTATTTATTGTTAGTTTTCCCTATATTTAAAAAAATAAACGTACCTAATTGTAATTGCTATGTTTGTTCCTCTTCCTTCCATGGCAACGGTTACCCAAATACCTAGGGTGGCATTTTGTTCACAAACTGGTTAATACCATCTTAACAGTGAGTTAAAACTAAATCGGGAATAACTGTGAGTAACCATAAAGGACGGCTTTACAAAACCACTTGACTTGATCTTTGAAGTTGATTTATTTACAAGACTTTGTACAGTTAAGACTATATCACAGGTATGAGGGTGGGGCGGCCGAGTGGTCAGTACTCCTGGGGCTGCAGCTGCGGCGCCACGGTCTGGCCGCCCCGGTAGCCCGCCTGCGCCGCCCGCTGCTGCGCCCTCGCCACCAGCTCCTGGGCGCGCGCCACGGCGGCGAAGTGCTCGGCCTTGGCGGCGTTCACCTCCTGGGTGTCGGCGATGTAGCCGTTCTCCAGGATGACGGGGGTGACGTTGGGGTCGGGCCGGGCGGCGGTGGGGGCGGCCTGGGGGACGGGCGCGTACTGGGGCTCCTCGCGGTACTCGCCGTCGTCGTACTGCTCGTCCTCGTAGACCGGGGCGGGGCGCGTGGGCTGTGGGCGCGGCAGCGCGCGGTGCAGCAGGGTGGCTTGGGGCCGGTACTGGGGCTGCTGGTACTGCTGCGGCTGGAGAGGCACTGGCTCGTACACCCTCTGAAGTTGAGAGGATCTACAAGATTTTTTGAATTAGTCGTGTACTGTATATGGAACCTTAGCAAAAATTCACATAATATACCAATAAATTTCAATTACATTACATAGGCAAGTCCTCGGTAACTAAAACGGACCATATGTGCATTTAATCCAGGTTATATGGCAGGGGAGGGAACAACTTATATGGCAGGGGAGGGAAACCTAAAGACACCACTACTCGGTTCACCTAAAAAATAGGTTTAACCTTGAGTTACCCCTGGGTTAACCCAAAATTTTAGGTTAACCAAGTTTGGAGAAAGCGGCCATGTTAGAGAAAGGAAAGTTCTAAAACTCATCATGTGAAAAGTATTTATCTAGAAGTTAAATCAACATTTTGACTGTCATTGCTGGACAGCTGTACTTGCACACAATGTACAGTATTCTAGGATGATACGATACTTTTTCATATAAAAAAACACCAAGAACATACGTCTATCTCTTTAAGAGAATTATGTTTTATTCCTCTCGATAAATCATATTCTAAAACACCTTCTACCCAAATTTGTAAATGAATTTTCGTGAATCGTCTAAATTTAACTGGATTCCAAAACCTCGACTCACAAAAAGTTTACATTTTCTTATTTTTTGAATATGAATATGAATATATGAAAGCTACGCTGCCACAGTTGTAACGATAATTTATAAAATTAAAAACTAAGAAATTACCCCAACTTCTCAATTAATTTTAAGATATCTCTTTACTGAATACAAGACTATCAACGCACCCAGTGTAGCCCCTGGCGCCTTGGTCCTTGACCTCGACGGCGGCTTTGGCCAGGGCGTTGAGGAAGTACTGCTTGGCGTCGGCCACCTCCTTGGTGTCGGCGAGGAAGCCGTCCTTGGTGATGACTGGGACCACTGGCGGCCCCTGGTAGGCCCTGTACTTGGCCTGGCCCAGCGTGTGGTGGACACATGCCATCGAGGATACAAGCAGTAGTTGCTACGAATACACAATTTTAAAATTACCAGGACTTACCTACATAATATGCAATCATGTTGTCACTAGCAAGACTTGCCCTAATCAACATCTTTGAATGTTATCAGCAGTTCTCTTTTTTACTATTCACTTTAAGAGCAAAAAAAATGAGGTGTTGATTACAGACTTTAATGGATAAGGTGTTTGCTGATGTAGAATATTATGTTCATCATCGTATTTTTGTACGTGGTGACAAAAAAAAAATAAAAATATTACTATTATTATTGTAGTCGTTATTACAATAAATATGGAGCAACTAATATATAGTGTTCCATAAATTTAAGGGCTAAGCCTAACAAAACATTTATATTTTTTCCCACCTTAAAGATAAAAGCCATCAAGAAACACATAACTAAAGCCATTGCTTGATCTTTTCCGATTATACATTCGCAAAAAGCATTAAAAATCTTTACTTACTAAACCCATACAATTAAAAAAATTAATCTCTATATTGTTAAAACATCATATACAAATTTGTTATAAAAATATATTCAAAAATTTTTTTAATATATTTATTAAGTTGGTAAAGCCTGCACATTGTGTAAATAGAATATTATCCAAAAGTCTTTGTTACATCAATTAAATTTTGTAAATGTCCTTCACTTGAAGACCTTATTATCCTTTTATTAAATCTCAACGTATAATAAATTATCTTACTATTATTATTAAGGATAATAAGATACAAAAATCTTAGATGCGCAACAAATATCCTTAAGATTCTGTATACGACCAAGAATCCTTCTGTTTCTGTATGCGATCAAGGATTTGATAATTAGCTTTGATTTACTTAATTTTAATGCCGAAAATGTTACTTGAAAAACTAATTTCAGACTATTTGAACCAAGATTGAAGTGAAGAAGGGATTTATGGTTTCGAACTTTAGTAAGTACTATATAAACAATCATTTTCAGATATCCAGTTCAATATGAAATACATTTTCAAAATGAGTTTAAACTTACCCACAGCATTTCGTTATTAGAAGGTGACTGCAACTGAACCGAGTGGAGACTGTGTAACTGGGCATTGTGAGCTGGCCTATATACTCAGCCAGCCTAGTCTACATGTTATCCAACACTGATTGCCCATTGCAACATCAATACAACAGCTAATTAACATTCTCTACACCTGACATTCTGTTTACACCAGTTCACAAAAAATCTACTTTGACTTTGGCAGGACCATACCTTTTTTGCAAGACATCGATCTTTAAAGAATGGACTTTTATGTATACACAGTTTGAGCGAAGAATAATACTTGTTCAGTGGCCCTGTTATGAATACATTGTTGTAGACTACAGAATACTTTAATGTGATCTCTTGCTTTGTAAATTTTGTACAAAACCTCTTCTTTTTGGTAGGGTAGCTATTTTTTGGGTGGAAAATTATGTTTCTGGCTACCACCATAAAACTTTGCATAATCTTTGATCATGCATTTTGGAACTAAATTCAGCCCAGACCCCAATAATTAGACATCTGATTTTCAAAATGGCGGCTGAAAATTGCCGTAAGAGGAAAAAATTAATTTTTAAGACCATGGGCGCCAATATGAAACCCTCCCCCCCCATGGGAATTTTTCTACATATATATTTTTTTGTTGCTACTGACATGTAATTTAAGGTTTTGCTTGTTTTCTACGTTTAAATTACAGCATGATCCAGAAAAACAAAAAATATTATCGATAAATAGTTGAAAAATTAATAGCATTGGATCTTTTTTTAAATAAAGTCACCTCACTGTATTTTCACGTGTATTTTTTAGATATTGACTCGAGACCAACGCCTATCATTGTTAGGTGGCTAATCCTTTATTTTGACAGGATTATGATTTCCAGCCGCCATCTTGGATCCGCCATATTGGATATCAAATGTGACGAAAATTCCCACGGGGGGAGGGTTTCATATTGGCGGCCCTTGGTCTAAATATTTAAGTTTTTTCTCTTGTAACAATTTTCAGCCGCCATTTTGAAAATCATATGTCTAATTTTTGGGACCGGGCTGAATTTAGTTCCAAAATATATGGTCATAGATTATGCAAAGTTTTGTGGTGGCAGCCACCATACACTAAAACCACCACCTAACCTTTAACCCTGCACCTAACCTGCACTTTTAAACCTAATATTTTTATACTAACCTACCTCACTATAAGTCATAATTTAAGAAAAGGTTATTAAAAGTATAAGGGATTTCCCAAAAAAGGCAGTTATATTAAAATATTTCTTTTAAAACTCTATACCCTGAGGCAATGTTGATTGTTTCTTATAATACGAGGCTAATTTTGAAATAAGGCGATTTATCCACTTATTTAACGCTGATAAATGCTGACTTAATTACGGAGTCATGCCAGTTAGCTCTTGTAAGAAAGAGTAATATGTTTGTAAGCTTGAATAAACGTTTTTCATAAAATATTTAAACAGAAATACAAAACTACATACAGAACAAATATCTACTGTTATAACTGAAGTCTTATAACAGTAGTAGTGTTGCATGCAATTAATTAAGTATACTTTGACCCTAAGTGGTTAGTTGCTCATTTCGTACTTTGAAGGCAAGAATAGTTTGTTTAAAGGTGTTGGTCTTAAAGAGACCATAAGTGGATTGAAAAGCTATTGATTAATTTGTATTTATTTGTAAATTATTTCAAGACAGTTATAGGTTAATATTTGTATCACGCGGGCTGCATTCTGGACTTGAACAATATTAATGTTATTGGTTCTTAAACTTTATTTTATTTTAATGCAATAAGTATTTGCTAAAATAACCTATTCATCCTTATATATTAAAATAAAATAAAAAGTACAATCAAACATGTAATTAAAATGCTTCAGCTTATAAAATGTGTGAATGACCCTGTTGCTGATTAGTGTGCGTGTGTAATATATAGTGAAATTTTCACTGGTTAGTATCACATATACCTTTGTCCGTTATTTGTGACACTTTTGTATTATTTTAAATAAGCCTTAAGAGCCACATAAACAGTTTATGGCCAGACGCTGTTATAAATAAAGCAGTTGATTTCTTTGTTGCTGTTAGAAATAAAGTGCCATATCCATTCAATGCTTGGAAATTAAAAATGAATGAAAATGAAAATTTTTTCACTAAATCAACGCTTTACCGTACTAAAGATGAAATTCATAAAGTGATTGATATTTGAAATAGCTTTTAATAACCAAGAAATACTCTTAAATGTAAAACACTTGGGAAAAAATATGTATTTTATTTCTGATTGGCGTTTATATTACCACCCAATGTCTGAGGACAAATGTAAGAAGTTATGCAGTAGACTCTCATATCAATAATACCGTACCTTCATCAATAATTACGTGTAACATCCTGGACAATACTGGCGAAACAGCCGTAATGAAGGCACATAGCTTGGTGTTGTGGACAAGGACGGTTATAAACTATCCGGCCATTCGAGGGGGACCACTAGACCTGCAGCACCATGACAGCGGTGAGATTCACTAAATTTAGTTGAGCTAGTCATTGAACTTTCATAACACTCTTTCATAGCAAACCAGTATTTATATTTTTAATATTTTTGAAACTAAATCATGTGTACAAAACACGTTTAAATCTATTTTCATCTTTTTATTATCAGTATTATCTTTTCAACATTGTTTTATCATGGACTCATTATTACCTTTAAATGCCATTGTCTCTACTTGAATACTACTCAATACTTGGTGAGGGTTTCTCATTACAACTAATCGTTATGTGTTTTTTTGTTGCTGTTAAACATAAGTAAAGTTTACATCACTTCGACTAGACTATATACCCATCCGGAACTGACTATTTACTTTCCTCAGTTCAGAACAAATGAAATCGTTAAAAGAAGTTCTTCTCAGCAGTCAAAATTAAAAACCTAAATTTCATTGAAATTATTAGCCGATTAGAAATATTTCCTCCCCTAAAAAAATTCGTCATTACTTTTATAAAGTGCATGCCAGTAAAAACTTATGGTCTAGAAATTTTAGAAGGAAAGGCCCCTGTTTAAAAAAATCGACTTACCGATTGGGGATTTTTACTATACGTTCCTTGGTATGTAACCTTTGAAACCCCCTTACTTTTCAAAAATAAAATTTGTGATCAAGTCGCCATCTTATAAAATGACGCCCAAAATAGGTTTTTGGGCTACACCAGTATTGTTATTAGGTTTAAAAATAAATGCCTAGCACAAAGTTGCTTGGTTTAAGAAGGTCTAAAATATTTGTACTCAACATATTGTTGTCCGGCAACTGATAAAGCCGTCATATTGGATAGTTACGACTATTTTTTTTTTCTGTTGCAGCATACTAAAAAGGTTACCGGTACTAAATAAAAGTTGAGATTTCGGTAATCTACAACTTTTGTATTTAATTTGTTATAGTAAATTCGCAAATATAGGGAATTTTTTAAAAATATTTAAAATGATTGGTCTAATAATTTTGAAGACCTGAACTGTTAATTTGCATTTCGTAATTGTAAATAGGCCTAACTAATTGGCCCGTCATCTCCACGTTCTAGGTGCTGCGCACTTCTTGCCTCCTAATTGTTTTCTCGGGGTGTTTGGCCCGACCCCAGTACCCTGCCGAGCTGAGACGCCGAGTGGCCGCCCGCTACACCGGCGAGGACCCGCCGCCACCGCAGCCCGCCGCCGCCGCCGCCGCCGAGGACGTGGAGGCCGCGGCCGCCCGCAAGAGGAACTACCAAGCCGCCTTCGCCGCCCTCGCCGCCCAGGTGGCCGCCCAGTCTCGCATACTCACCGATGCAGCGATAGAACCTGCAAAGCAACCCTTGCCCTTTCCGACAAACACAAACCTTCTCCACCGGAACACAATCCCCATTTTTCATCCAAGTAAATTTCAATTTAAGATAAATTCAAATCGTCGATCTGCCCTCTTTATTCCTATTCAACCTGTAGCACCTAATCCATATACCCGGATTCAACCATCGACAGTACAGAATCGTGGAACTTATATATACAACAGGCTTGAGGATGTGCAGCCTGCAAGAGTTCCGGTGAGGATCCATCAAGATCCGTCGGTCATTTTACCCACTGGCTTCATAGCCTACACTCCAGAAGTAGAAGCTGCCAGGAGCGAACACTTGGCAGCAGTGGAAAGGGCGAGAGCTAGGGTAAGAGCAGTCCAGTCAAGAAGTGGGCCTTTTAACGTCCCTTTCCCTCCAGCTTCAAGGAGAACCTCGCTGCACCTCCCAAATGAATCAGATGGCTCTTTCTTTAATATCTACCCTCAACTGCAATAAAAGTAATAAATAATAAATTTAAAAGAATGCTTATTTTCCATCTAAAACCCATTTACCGTCATCGTATCCTAGTAGTGGACTCACGACGCTCAGCAGCTTCAGTTTATCATCAGTTGGATGATTTTTGTAATTTCGTGTTCTGAAGTTGAGAAATTCGAAAAATAGACACAATTTTTGAATGATTTTGTGTTTATTTCTTAATATATTAACCTACAGGTATGTTTTGCGTTAAAATAAGTAATTAGGAAAATTATGATTTCATTTTTGTCGTTCTGATTAACCTTTCTTCATGCAATATCTCAGAATCATCATAAGAATCTTTTAATTTTAATAACAAAGATCGGTTCTGATGGATGCCAGACAATGATGATCCTCACACCCATCACCCAGTTCCTAAGTTTCTAACATCAACTTTTGCTCCATTAAATCCAGAGTTTATTACTGATACTAAAAATAAATCAATATATCTTCCGTAGTCAATGTGCCCTCGACGGAAAATAAAAGTAAAAACTCTAAATAAAAAAAAAATTAACCTTTGAACATTAATAAATCGACTAATATTAGCTGTCATAATGATGCTGGGATTAAACTTTGTTCCAACTCCGAATTTACATCACATTCAATCATTTCTGACTACCTAACTATGGCCAACAATGAAAGAAAGGATTTTAATTCTAAGTACCGATAAGGTCAACAGCGTGTATCAAATACTAACAAAGACTCCCCACTGTCCTCATTCTATGGGAAGTTTGCGACATAATGAACGTCTACCTTCCAATCACCCGGTGGAACAATTTATAAATGTCTTACTTTCAAACATCTCTACCCCAGTCTATTCTACTGACTTACAAATCTCTCAAATCGATAATTTCAAGCAATTCATTCACTGAAATATAACACATATATAATCATTATGCCAGCCGCTAAAGGAGATATCTCTGTTATGCGTCTGACCAAGGCCGACAGTCGGCCTTGGTCTGACTAATTTGAAGAAGCTTACTTTGATGAAGAACCTTACTCAGTCCATAAAACTTACTCAATTTTAGACAAAGATGAGACCCCAAAAATTAACCAGAAGATATTTATTGGTACAAATGCAACAGTAGAGGGCTTAAATAACTTCCCAACTGCCAGGTTAAGTAAGACACCTTAAATATGATCTCCAATCATTGGAGACACCAATATTTTACTTGTTACCAAATATTCATAACGGCTCACCCACTGGTAGACATATCGTTGCTTTTATAGTATCCCCAACAGAGAGAATATCCTGAGAGAGGTTCCTTGAACCGTTCATGAAGGACTCTTATAGATAAAACGCCAAAGCTTTCATCGATAAATTACTTAGCATGCCCCAACCTCGGATGAAGTATAACTGGATCGCGCTCTCAATGGGCAAAATATGTGCCAGCCTCTGAGGCCGTTGGGTGGCAGGAAGGGCCAAACTGGCCGCCGCGAGTTGAGCCTTTACATCAGTAAAGCTCTCTGTGAGCGTTTTATTCCACCATAATATGTTAAAAACTATGTGAGTGGAAAGAATACACCTTAAAGAATGCTGCTATGTAATGTATATGGTTTGAATAAAAATAAAACGACTGGTTTTCTTTAAAATAAACGGAGATACGCGTGTCTTGATAAATTTTCAATTTCGAATTTTTGTAAGTGGATCTTGACGTTGAAACCAGGTAAACATTATAGTTTTAAGTAATTTATCATTACTGAAGTTGAATTTCACCCACCGCAACCTCGTTTATGAGGAAGCGCTGATAACTTTGCTTCCAGAAAAATAATTTAAAAAATAACTTCCCTCTAAAAATACTTATGTATTTTCCTAGTACCTATTGTATTTTTTCACTTCATATTTTATATAAGTTTAAAACTATTATCAGCAATTGGAAATATGAACAGTAGAAACATAACATTACATCGTTCTTAACTATTTACGAACAATGGGAGTTTTCTCTTAATGCTATGTTTTCATCCTTCCATTTTTAGCAGTAAAAATTCAGTATTCGCTGAAAGGTGTACGATAAAATATTTAAAAAGTGCTATGAGATGTAGTATTATCTTAAAAGAAGACGCGCATCAGTTTTAAATATTAAAGACATTTTTCGTAAAAATAGAGAAAACCATTTCCTAATTTAAACGTCACTTTATATTGCAATAATTAACAAAAGTAAGGGACAATGTGCTAGCTATATATTAATAAAAACCAATAATAAATCTGCACTTTCAATGTAGGGAAGTCTGGCGTAGTAAGACAATCGTCGGCCCACAAATATGTGGAATTTCATATTCGCGCGCAATCTGATAATCAATTATTTAAATTATTCTCTCGCAAAAATGAGAAATTCTACAAATTATTGTTGAAACAACAAAATATATCTCTGGAGTGTTATCTACAACTTTGTCGCTAACACTTTTTATTTGAACAATATTTAAAAAACTTCCTCGCTTCCTACTTTTTTCGTCTCTTATTTTAACAGCATTAAACACATTTTGCGCTAGGAAAATTAATAAACGCTATGCAATCAGTTTTTTAGAATTATAGTGGTTATAATAAGATTCGTCATTTCAAGCTATGAAATGTGACATCAAATTATATTTGTTTGCTCATTTTATTATCTGGTAAATGCCAGTTTGATTGAAGCGCTGTTCACTCGACTGGCGTCAGGGTTCCGCCAGATTAGACCTTATTGCCATACAACGGTAAAAAAGAAGGCATGGTTTTTGCCTGACTTTAGCATTGGAAGGCGCTATACAGTTATACTTCATCCGAGGCCGCAAACAGTACCTCAAAGTGTAAAGTTTGCAACAACATATGTTTTTTCTTTGTATACAAACAATGAACATGCTAACGGAATATAAGCTGTGAAAAGTTTCTTGAGACAAAGAACAGACGCCAACTCAAGCAGAAGTTTTCTATTAACATTAATTAATCTTATCCACTAAAATATTTGTTGGCTTTTCTTAATGGGTTACTATATTTTCTCAATGGGTCATTTATAAACGGTGTCTGTAAAACGAGTTTTCTAAAACATCCATAGCAGAAAAATTGTAGCCGAAAAAACTTATATTAACTCTTAAGTGGAAAATTTTCTAAAACAACCAGGTATAGCAAATATTTACGTCTGTTCAAGCAACTTATCGACAAAGATAATCGTCGTAAGATTATGCTTTTTCAATATTTAGCTTTAGATTATTAGATTAGATTAGATTACTATTAAGACACCGACCACCAGTCAGGGGTATTTTAAGGCGAATATGAGTGAAGGATGATTGTAGAATGATTCGGCGCGATCTTGTAGTCTTGTTACTAACTAAGGCCGACATGTTCCTTAGACAGGACTGTTGATCAATAGCCCAACAGCTAATGGCAACTGAGGACCTAACGTGGGATCTAAACCACAATTTCGCCTGGCTTACAATTTACGAACTGGTCTAATTATGAGAATGGTCTTTTGAACGCAGTACTCAATAGTTCGGACGTTAATCACCACTAGGGGACACCGCGACCACAAGCCACTGCTCATAACTCTCCACAATTCATGACCTCCAAGTAGCTGTATTACAGGACACATTAATCATTATATACCCAATTCAAAATTATTATCATATTTGGGTACATTAGATCAGTTTAATCTCAAGTTTGAAGCATCAAGCTTTGCGAATTCTGAGTTGTAATCTCTACCAATGATTGTTTACTTCGTTTTTCACGGATACATTAGTTGGAAACAAATCATCCTTAAGGAAAACTCAAGTTCCGACTGTAAAAAAATTAATGTTTTTCAAATCTTTAGACCTCGGTGAAACCAAAGATGTGGTACTTTAGAACCGTACCCTTTATATGTTTTTTTTAATAAGTGTAAATATATTACCTTTTCTCAAGTATATATATATATATATATATATATATATATATATATATATATATATATTATATTAAACCTCATGTGACGGATCGAAGTTAACTTTAGAGTTATCCTCATCCCATATTTCCTCCTCTGAGTCCTCCACTGAATTTTATCCCAATAAGCTGTGCAGGACAACTTAAACCGTTTCGTTTATTTTTCGTATATATTTATGTATTAAAAATTAGGTAAGTAAATAAGCTTAGTTTGTATAAAGTTTTCTCTTCATCGTGTGTCGTCATATTCCAGCTGGCATCATTATTCAATATTATTTACATTTAAATATTAGCAAAGTATGCAAAAGTATTAGCAAGAAAGATGTTTCATGGATTGAATTAAAAGAAAACGAGCTATGAAATAATTGAAATAAAATTTATTAGATGACTTATTCCCTTTTTATCGCTATAGTTTGTACAATGATTGATCTCCGTCAATTTCAAAACCTCTATTAAACATAATGCATTTAATGGTGGTAGTCGTAATGCCCATGGCGGCTGGCCTCATGCAGGGCCTCCAGGTGGTGATGCTTGGCGGCGGCGACCTCGTGAGTGTCTGCCAGGTATCCGGACTTGAGCACCACGGGCTTGGCGAGGGGTCCGTGGTAAGGCACCACATGATGGGAGTAACCATGGTCGGCGCCGTAGCCTGAGGCGTATCTGCCACTGTAGTGGTCCCCGTAGCCTCCGTGAGCCTTGGCCTTGGCGACTGCAGCAAAGTGGGCAGCCTTAGCAGCGGCCACCTCGTGAGTGTCTGCGATGTGTCCGTCATGCAGGACGTGTGGGATGGCGATAGGTCCATGGTATCTGAAGTCTCCGTGGTGGCCGCCATAAGAGCCGCTGTATTCATGACCATCGCCGTATCCGTAGCTGCCGCTGTAGCCGTAGTCTCCTCCGTATCCGTAATGTCCTCCGTAGTGAGACTGCTGGGCTAGAGCGGCGAGGTGAGCATGCTTGGCTGCTGCTACCTCGTGGGTGTCAGCCAGGTAGCCGTTGTGGAGGACGACAGGCTTGGCGATGGGGCCGTGGTAGTGATAGCTACCGCATACACTCTGGGTGTACAGAGCAGCAAACAAAACAATGGCCTGAAAAGCAAAGAAAACTACACACAATATATTATTGAAACCATAGATAGTGTTGGCTATCAGGAGGGTTAGTGATGACTGATTTTGTTGGATGAGAATTTCATTTTACCGGTATGTCTGATTAGGAGAAGATTTTTTTTATTTATAAATATATATTAGAGTTATTTTGTTTATGTGAACTATTAAATTTATAGACAACCTTGAGAGTTCATAAATGAAGTCCTATTAAAATACCAATATCGAATATACTTTTAAAATAAACTATAATCGTCTTTACTAGATGTTAAGCTATTATTATCAGAATGTCATTGTTCTGTGCATGGCAACAATACACAAAGCCTTTTCTGTAAACTATGTATGTATTTCCTGTAAGAGGTATTAAAGTTCAATAAATTTAAGTATGTCAGATTAATAACATGTTATTATACAAATCATCCAGCAATACCACATCACTAATCGTACAGTTATTGCTACAGAATCTTGTATAAACCTTTCAATATACTACAATACAAACTAGAAAAAATAAGTTTTCTTAAAATATTCAATCACTTAAAAGTTCCATTTAACCTGTAATATGAAATAAAAAACATTATAAGTTACAATCCAAAGTGTATTTTTTATAGATGGGATTTATTCGTTATTTAAATAGCCAAAACCATAACTAATAACCGACATTTTGATTCTTCAGTTGTGAATTAAAACCCCAATTCCGACATTATCCTTAAGGGTTGCTTGTTTGAAGGGGAGAATAACATATTTCTGCTGCTGTTAAGCGGTTGTACTACTTGTAGATAATTAGAGTTAACTAAGAATACTTTACAAGTTCTAAAAACGCCCATGAATAATTTAATATTATAAGTATTTTTAAGATTATGTATTTTAAAATACATAATATGTAAAGTTTAAAATTAAGTAGACTTATCACGGATCATATACTATATATAGTACTTAATATTAATATACTATATATAGTAACTACTAAGTTACTATATAGTACATTAATATAACTATATACTATATATTACAATATTACTTATATACTAAGTACTATATATAGTATATAGTACTTAAATAGTATATACTACGGACAATATTTTATAAGATCACGTCAAAACACAATGATAAAAAATCAACCTATTCCCTGTAAAAATAAATTGAGTTGACAAAACTAAAGGCGAAACAATGTGACTCACCTTGCTGAACATGGCGATAACTCGTCAACAGTGGACAGAGGGAGCGTCTGCCAGGTCGAGGGCTGCCGAGGGTATAAGTACTGGCTCAACATCCTGTGAAGCCGCCACTCGAGATATCATTGCTGATAACGAAAGCATCTGGTCCACTATTGGTTACATAAGCCCATCACGCGTGGCTAACCCGCAACTCCTGTGGTAATGCCTTAATTAAATTGAAGTACAAACTCGTCATGCGAGCTGACCAGTCACTGAACACAGTGATTTGCAAGAGCTTCGCATTGAAACCCTAGAGAGACAACTGTCATTTGACATGTAAATGGTAAAACATGGAATCAAAAATCCAACTAGCTTATGACTTTAATAAAAACAGTACAATAAATAGGGACATAATTAAAGTCCTCAATGTGATGAATTTTTCATGAATATCAGAATTTTTCTGGCTCATACGTTTGTTTATTATTTAAACAGTTTTTTTCATAATTTTATTTTGGACTGTTTTATTATTGCTCCTCAAGTTATTGTGAATACAGATGTCTGAGATATGACATTGTACATATATGTATCTATTGAGAAATGAATGATTTTTATGTCTGCTTACAACGTTCTTTCTAACAAAATCATAAAAAGATATTCATTAACTGTATTTTTAGTTAGTAAATGTACCGGAAAGCGTTGATTTTTTTTATTGGGGAATTCAACAATTTGCTGTGCTTTAATTTCCTAAGATTATAAATAGTGATTACAAAACACCAGTGACAGTGACTAGTAATAGTGATTATTATCAACGATTAATTAACATTTTATCTTGAAGATAGAATTACAACGAAATATTAGAAATAAAACTTGAAATAAGAATTTTTACTTTTGATGGCTTTATTTTAATATTACACCATATTTAAGAGATATGAATATTTTGTGTCAATTTAGCATTTTTGGAAATTAAGTCATATATGTGAATTAGTCATACATTTGTTTTAAGTTCATTTAATTTTCGTTGAACCTTTTATGAGAGTGTCGAAATAGTATATTACTCTGCCAGTCAGGAAAGTGATCAGTTTCATGGTAAGATAGCGTTTTACCCATGAATTAAAAACGCTATCGAGCCCGAAGAAGGAGCTTGAGAGATAAGTTGTTAATGTTACTTTTCTTCTTCATGCAGGTAACACTCTAAGTTTTGAAAAATGTGTTCTGACCATCGACCGCATAGTACAAATAGACAGAGCATCCCTATCTTAATAGCACTGCAGCAAATGAAGAAGGGGCGCCATATTGTTTCAGTATACGGTAGAAACACAAAACGACGCCTAAAACCGCGTAATCTGTCAGTGCTCGTGTTTAAAATAACTCATAGTGTATGCCATTTAGCATTGAAGCTTAATGTTGAAATTTTGCATGTAAAGAGTCCTTTAGTTTTGAACAGTAATAGTATCAATCATATTTCCAAATTGTTTTTCTATTTTAAAAAATTACAAAAATTCACAAGTTTTCATTCAACTTTAAAACATGGCATGAAAATAGTAGTCGGCTGCTACTTTTTTTTATTTTTTGGTCAGGTAAAATAAAAAACTGTGGAAATTGTTGCTAAGGAGTTGAATTTTGTAAATCATATTTTTTTAAACAAATAGCTTCCGTAGTTTGGTCGATAACTTAGTTGTTGTGGGAGATTTTAACCGTGCGGCGCCTGCATAAAAACAAAATCAATCCAAAACTGCTGTTTACAAAGATATAGTCGACTACAAAAATACAAATGTGGTATCAAATTCAAGGTCTGAATCTCACAATTGCTATGGTACCATTTATAAATGGTTTAAAAGCAGTTTACACATCACAGGAACGTAACAGGTGCATTCCGTGGCGGCAGCTTCTCATAAAAAAGTGTTAGGACAAGCTTCTAGGTTATCGATTTTTACGATGTATAAACTGCCTCTAAAGCATTTATAATTGGTACCATAGTAATTGTGAGATCCAGACCTTTAATTTGATACCCTATTTTTTAATCTTTTACTGAATTTGGTCCGCCATATTGTCTCCGACTACGGACAATCTCAGACTTCATCGCGCGCGGGCCTATGCTCCGTCTATTTGTACTATGTGGTCGATGGTTCTGACTTGCTGATCAACCCAGTTTCCCCCGTGGAAAGAACATCCCTGAATTCTGATGTGAATTTGAATTTATCATACTTCATTAGGCTGTCATGACAACTTCATAAGCTTCCCTACAATTTAACATTGAAATTTTGAGGTAGCATAGGGCGTAGCCCTAAGGAAATTTTGAAAAATCGTTTCAAAGTGGATGCCTACGAACTATGAGGATCGTCCATGAAAATTGTCAAGGTTCGAGGTCAAGTAGTATGGGCTGTTCAATTATAGGTGAGTGGAATTTGACAAAAGATTATATTTCATGTTCTGTCTATTAGTATTTTGAAAGCTGAACATCAGGGTTTTACAGTAATTTATTTTTGTACTAAGATCAGCTGGAGACTGGAAGGGTTTCGTTTGGGACAGGTAAAGTATTGTTTGGGAATGGTAAAAGAATTTTAGGATAAGAAAAGTAATGTTTAGGGCAGTAAATGTTAACTGATTATTATTCTTTTTGCCATAAATAAATCGAGGATTTTAATAGATTCTAACTTTCCTGTCCCAAGCAATACTTTCCCTGCCTCAAACAAAAACTTTTGCATTCCTTAGCTGACTTCCACAATAAAATAAATTTTAAGACCGTTTGGTATTTATTTATGTAAAACAGCTAGCTATGTGATATCAACTTTCACAAAAAAGCTTAATGGTGCTAATCTTTGTATTAAGCTTAATGGTTATTTCCATCATGTTGAAAATTATCGTTCATTACTCCTCACAAAACTCCCATTTTGTGATTAGCCATGAAATATATCATTATTGTTCTTATTTTATCAACAGGGAAAAATACACATAGCTTTTTGAATACTTTCCTTCTTAATTGTTTATTTTTTAATCTTTGTGTGGAAAGCAATTTTTTCATTGAACTATTTTTTTCTGTCTTTTTTCAATGACCTGTTTCTTTGACACCTGGCACAAGACTGGTTCAAGAGCAGTTACTTTCTTGCACCGTTTCTCGCCGACTCTGTAGCAGATGGTTTTTCAGCAGCGCCTCAGCTCGACGTCCCAGCACTTCCAGCTGCTAATTGGCAGCCCGTCGCTTGTGATTGTTTCCTTTTCCGCTAGAGCGCACCATCCCGGCGCTCCTGGCCTACTCTCGTTTCGTCAATCCGCCAGTTGTCCTTGTTTTAAGTTTTGGTTTCATTAACCAAAAGCATTTCATGAAATTGAAATTTGACAAGCAAAACTAAAATTTCAGTAATAAATACAATTTGAGAGTTGTAGCCTAATAACGTGTATTGCTTTCTAATGATTTTAATAAATACTATTTTATGGCATTTCGGGACCACAAACGATGCTTAGTTATGGGCTTTACAATTTCAACTATTATTTAGGCATACTATTGACGAAGCTTACAACAACAATCACGAACGAAATTGTATTAAATTAAATGTTTATGCATTAAACAAGTTATTTTTTCCAATGTTAAACGATAATCATACCAAACAATATCTGCATATAATTCATGTGTAACACAATAAAGTATATTTTTAGACGTTAGAATAAAATAAAGACATTCTTTAAATCGTACAATATTTTACTTTGCTTCTTCACTTTTTGGTCTTTTCAATTTACGAATATTTCTCCTCACGTTTAATACTCTTACTAATTAATGAGCACAGATATCCTGGATACTTAACCTTAGTAGGGATAACTACAACAAGAGTCTTACGTTGTCTGGTTCTAAACAGTGAATACTCTATGAAAACACCTATAAAATATCAAAAATTACTGTAGGAATTTATCACTTATAACTAAAGCAAAACGTTTTTAGTTGCAATTTGATGTTTTTGAGCAAAATTTCAGATCGAAAATTTCTATTACTAATCCAAATTATAATACATGTGTTATCATACTGTACGGAAAAAAGTATTTCATTGTTCTGCAAACTTACAATAAATTGCCACTTTTCTATAACTTGGATTGAACAATTAACTGTCATCATTTTCAGTATGCTAACCTCAAATATTCTTATTGTTCCATTCACATTGAATGAAAAAGTAAAGACCAAAAATAATTTTTTTTTTGTTTTTTTGTTTTTAGCGAATTTCCTTAAAGGAATAAGCTATTACGGTAGTACTCATGCTAAGACCTAAGTCCGAGACCATGTTAACTTTTCATTTTGGGGTCCCCAGAAGCAAAAAACACCATTCGTTCGAATTTATATATATTTTTCGAAAACCAGTAGCAAAACATGCCATGTTTCACAAGGCACAAAAACTTGAAGATTGTTACAAATTGAAGGCCATAAGAAAAATAAAAGAAGACGACAATAAAAATGTAACAAACATTGATTTAAGACAGTCGGAATTAGCCCACCAACAAATTTTACAAACAAGAAACCCAAGTGGCTTAAATTTACGATAAAATAGTATGACAAAATAATTTAAAGGTCTATGACGATTTTCTATCATTCATCTTTGACCACCAACTTAATTTCCCATATGTCTATTGTTTATTTACCTGTTAATTTTTTGATTGGTTATTATTTTTTATATTTCTTATATTTTATACACTTTTATACATTTTATTTATCTGAAGAAGTTCACTAGATGGACGGAAATTAATAAAACTGTTTAACACTGAAATATGAAGAGAATTTTTCTAATATATATATATATATATATATATATATATATATATACAGGGTGAGTTTTAAATGTCCCCCCCCTTACTTTTTTTTACATTTCTAAAAATAACTATCCCAGACCCCGCCCAAACATTATTGGGTAGTAAGTACCTCGTTTTGAGGGGGTACTCATTTTCGGCCGCCATCTTGGATCCGCCATATTGGATCCAAAATAATTTTTTCAAATGTAAAAGTGGTGTTGTGACCCATCATTTCAAGCTAGAGTTTTTCACTGATTACAATGCCGCAATCCGTTTTTTAATACCTCGATTCGTTCTCAAGATATTAGTACTTTTAATTTATTTATTTTCAACCAATTGTAACATTACAAATTGATAAAATAGGCCCATAACCACAAAATAATGCTAGATAGTGACGAATAACCACCATCAGTCATTGTTGAGCGATTTACACTTAACTTTCACCAATGTAAATTTTTTGGCCGCCATCTTGGATCCGCGATTTTGAAATGAGGTAAGTTATTTCAAATATGAAGTTGGGGTTGTGACCCATCATTTCAAACTAGTATTTTGCGCCGAATTCAATGCCGCAACCCGTTTTTAGCTATAAAAATTGGTTTTTGAAAAATTAATACTTTTTGAGATTTTTATTAGAAATTTGTCAATATCTTGAAAACTAAACATGATAATTAAAACGGGTTGCGGCATTGAATTTGGCGCAAAAAACTAGTTTGAAATGATGGGTCACAACCCCAACTTCATATTTGAAATAACTAACCTCATTTCAAAATGGCGGATCCAAGATGGCGGCCAAAAAATTTACATTGGTGAAAGTTAAGTGTAAATCGCTCAACAATGACTGATGGTGGTTATTCGTCACTATCTAGCATTATTTTGTGGTTATGGGCCTATTTTATCAATTTGTAATGTTAAAATTGGTTGAAAATAAATAAATTAAAAGTACTCATATCTTGAGAACGAATCGAGATATTAAAAAACGGATTGCGGCATTGTAATCAGTGAAAAACTCTAGCTTGAAATTATGTGTCACAACACCACTTTTACATTTGAAAAAATTATTTTGGATCCAATATGGCGGATCCAAGATGGCGGCCGAAAATGAGTACCCCCTCAAAACGAGGTACTTACTACCCAATAATGTTTGGGCGGGGTCTGGGATAGTTATTTTTAGAAATGTAAAAAAGGTAAGTGGGGGGGACAATTAAAACTCACCCTGTATATATATATATATATATATATATATATATATATATATATGTCTGTTAACACGATAGCGGCCGTAAATATGGTCCGATCTTAATGAAATTTGGTACAGACGTGTAAAGTGGTAATCACTCGGACGAGTTCGTGAACGAGCCCAATCGGACCACCGGAAGGGTGGGTAAAGGGGGATAAACCCCCCCAAAAATGGGTTTTTTGAGTTTTTACATAGAAAAATAAAATTTATCAAATTCAGCTCAAAAACCCAAAAATTTAGTATTTTGAATTACTGCTATATGTCCATTGGCTAACGAGATATTGAAAGTGGTAAACACAGTACGTTGTCTCAATGTTAACCTTATGGGAAATAAGTAAAATTCTATATTTCGCTTATTTCTCAACATATCTTGATAAAACTTGGTAAATGGCTTCTTCTAGTTCAGATCTACTAAATATTGCATTAAAACCAACCAGTTTAAACACACCTGTAGCAGCAAACCTGCATACTCATTCCCCATGTTATTATGGAGCTTACAAAAACATGTCAAATCTTGCTATGTTGGATTAAAATATGTTGTTTTGCATTTGAAATTTGCTGAGTATGCAGGTCTGCTGCAACGGGGGTATTGTTATTGTATTTTTTATTTATGTTTTTGCTTAGTTCTTGATAGTTAAAGTTTATATTGTAAACAAAATCTTTTAAACGTTGTACATGGCAAAATATATATGTTAACTTCAGAGAACCACGTAATAATTTTTCGGATAAAAGCTTATTTCAACAGTATAATAAGAACGTTGATCAACACACAAAGTAAAAGTGTCATATCCGTGACTAATCCACGATTGTTCACCAAAAAGTATCACTTTTCCTCCTTGCAATGAAAAGTACTATTACAGTATTTAATAGTTGTAATAAAATTTACTCTTTGTAAGGAGTGAAACTTCACTTAAAACAATAATTCAGTTAATGTTACTGATTAAATCAGAACTGGTCAAAATATAAAGTGTTTTTACATTAGGTCTACCTTTCCGTTGCATATTCGTGATACGTTAGTCGTCAGATTATAACCTCGTTTCTAACGCTAATATCAAGTGAGGTGGAGTTAAAAACAATTAAGTGTGCATCCGTCCATCCATTCGTAGTCCAACAACTTTTTTATTTCATGTAAATTTTAATTTAAATTTAGAATGCACATATCTTTTTTACTCATAACTGTGAGCATTTTTTATCATAACGTCCAATATTGTGAAGACGTCCTATTCGTAAATAACGCAAATGCGTCAAACCTCAGTCTACAGATTACCTCCCCTCAGTCTCATCATTTAACCTCCCCTAACTATAAGAACTGCATCATCCGTTGGTGAAAAATAATTCAAGTGATTTTTATGAGATGATGGGGTGAAATAATTTTCGTTAACTCAGCTTTTTACATGTTATACTGTACTAACATTTAAAGAAAGCTCCAGAGCACAAGATAAAAACAAGACATATTAATAAATGGAGCAAATCGTTAGTTTCCATCTATTTAATCTGGTATGATAATTGCTTTTACAATCACTATAACTTCTGTATTGTACTAAAGGAACTGATTAATTGTAGTGTTGCATGAGTTGTAAGTAAAAAAAATAAATTTTTCACTTCAAACCATTCTTAATCAAACCATTCTTACTTTTAACAATGACACAGAAATGAAATATGAGCCGAAATTGTTTATATGAGTCGGTGGCGCACTTGGTAGTGCACTGGGGGGAACAATGAAAGTAATATCGTAGATTCTTATCCCAACGCAATCACATACTTTTAGCATTACTGTTCACCCTTTTGCTGTACCAGCTTACTTCTTGCTTTTCCTGATCACTTCCACACTCAGGCCTGAAGCCCACATGGTGGGGGGGGGGGGGGGCTAATGCAGGGTAAATAGAGGCTGCCACAGCCACACTCTTTTAAATAACAAGTAAATACCTCCGTCGCAACAAACCTGCGTAATCTCTGAAATTTTATGTAAACTAATGGCTTGAAGGGGCTAAACGCCTCTAATCATTATAAGTGAAAATTTAAATTGAAATATTAATTTAAATTGAATATATGTCATAGACGTTTTAATTAGGTAACATCACATGTTTTAATACAAACAAAGCTGACGGTTTTCAGTCACAGTGCTTTTTAAATGGCAGATATTTCGAGTTAATTTTTGCTTTCTGACAAATAAAAAGATCTGTATTTTTAGCGTGTCCCTGGCATTAGGACCTTCAATTGGAGCCCTCTCCCATCATTCTACAACATCAACGTGCCAAACGCCCACAATTTCTCTGCAAACATTTCGCTTACGTAAATACACCAAAAACATGTCATAATAATTCAAGATCTTTAGATATAAGGGAAATGGACATTTTCCATTGGTATTCATTACAGTAATAAACTTTTCACCACACTACGACGAAATCACCTGTTTTACAAACGTCAAACGCGGACCGAAACACACTGTTTGCCGCCACAGGACCGAAAACGTTTGGGGCCCTAGGGCCGAAAGTCAGCTGATCGTTTATTTGCTTGAAACAACGTCAGAACATCACATCATTATACGGCATTCAAGACAGGATAGTTGCGATCATATGGTTTCATAGCTGTGTTTTGTTTTCAAGTGAGTCAAATAATAATCAGTTTTTTCATTATTTAGGGTATATTTCATTGTGTAGTGTGGTGAAAAATAGCGTTCGCACCTCGGCCGAAAGGGTTTTGCAGGCTCGAGATCGTTTTTCAAATTCGAGACGATTGTTGCGAAATATACTATTTTGTATTTCTAAATATTTCCCAGTCTAATAATTTTTCATAAATGTATTCTTGTTATAGAATACTGTATAAATGTAATCAATCATACAATCAATGATCTCAAATCAGTGAAAGTAAAAACAAATTAAATAAAATAATCACACGAAAAAATTCAATTCAATCACATGAATACACGGGTCACAGCAAATCTGCGTAGTCGGTGAGTTTTTAAAAGATTTATTTTTTTATGTTGGCATATTCTACATATGTTAGGGAAGTTATTGTTTTTGATATTGCAGGTAAATATTATTCTAGATAATGCCTATTTTATCATTCATTATCTTATTTCTTAATAATTATCCATAGTCTAATCATTCTTTATAAATATGTTCTTGTTGTAGTGTATAAATGTTGGTAAATATATTATCAATCTACTTAAATCCATCAAATAAAAACAAATCAAACCATCACGTGAACAAATTAAATTCAATCGTATAGTTTGTATTATTATTTTAAAGCTCCCATTTTTAGGGTAATAAAATGAAAATGTGGGGATCCAACCCAGAGTTTGGATAATTTTGGTCCCTTCAGAGAAAAATAAAAGAAAATGTACTAAACTTAGCAGACCCAACATATCAGTAACCGATTGATGTAGAATAGTTATTCTAGATGCTAAAAGTACACTATCTAAATGAACGGTATAAATTGGTGCAACAACAATCCTGCATTTTCATTTGCATTCTATGTAATTGAAATTGAAAATATATGAGTTTTATAGATTGTCTATTTTTAGAAACATATATTTATAAATGATAATATTTATAAATCGTATTGATACTATATATAGTCATCAAATCTTAGTGTAGTATTCATGACTATGTGAACTTTAATTTGCAAAGAATAGGAAGGGTTTAAAGTCTATTAAATATAAAAAATATTCAAAATTATAATTTATTTAGTTATTCATAATATAATTCAACTAGTGATACCTAGTGACTAGTGATATTATTTTTAACAAGTAAAATTTAGCCATTAGACTGTTTATTAATTGTACAATCAGGTACTCAAACAAACAGTTGAAAACGTTTGTCCCGATAAAAATTTTTTTTTCTGACACTAGTTGACTCATCAAAATCTAAATCCATTAAGTTTTCATAATTATTAGTCTGAAACAATCAGAGGAAGAATCGTTTATGGAAGAATCGTGGTTGGGAACAGTTTTACAAAAACAGATAACAATTGAACCAGAATACAGTAAATATTGCCTGGAGATTGTCTGACCATTATTAGTCTACCTCAGAATCTAGAAACCTAGTCACTGGAAAATGTCTCATTTTCTCTAGCGAGAAATTAGAGTGATCTAATTTTCGCGAGGGGGCGTCCACAATCCAGACCTGGGAGAGCAGAAGAACCAGTGAACAATGAATCATAAACTGGCAGGCCAGTGGTTTGTTTGTATAAATGCTGACGAGGCATGTCGGCCGCCAGTCGCGCAGGCAGGATGTTCGGTGGCTCGGGAGTGTGGGTGGTGTTGGCTGGAGCCGCCCTGACGTCGGTGGTGGCTGGCGAGATCGTTGACGACACAACTAATTCTACAAATACTCTCGAGAATAACACTTTTGACGAGCACGTCAAACAGGTATTTTTATAATAAGATTTGTCGATTGGGTTATTTCTCTGTCATGTTTTTACTTAGGTAGCAATATGAGCAGTTTTTTTACTGCAAAATTGTGATTTAAATGCTTTTTCTCACTTATTAATAATTTTTATTTAGTATAAATATAATAAGGGCAATATTTTTACATTCAAATGAGTATGTTTTGCTATTGATATCCTCCTTAAAAGCTTCATCTAAAATTATAACATATAATTATATTCATGTAAAATGTTGAATGCAGTGGATAATACTGTCGTACTAGCATACTTTTGCAAGTTAAAGCCATAGCTCATTGAGCCGAACTCTTGGCTATCCATGAATTTTAAGTACTGGCCAACTAAGCGAAACGCAATGTTCGAATCCCAATAAGAATGTAATAAAAATATGACATCTTAATCGCCTATCGCCACTTTACATATATTAAGGCACCTTTAATGGATATTCTTTCTAGCGGTGGATAAGTAATGTCAGAGCCTTTGACAAACAGCTTTCAAACTGTTTATCATCTGTAGTGCCTTTGACACTAGTCCATAGGCAGAAGGTTAGAGGGCATGTGTAAACTTCACTATTGTATCATAATTTTAGATTGCTTGAAATCAATTTTCTCATAAGTAAATCGATTAAGATATCTTAAGTTTGTTCGGGTTTACTTACTTTTACATAATTTGTTGAGGTTGTGTGGAAGAAGTGCGCTCTGCAGCTGACGCCTACCTGTCTGAAGCTGACCCTCGCGCGGCTCGTGGACCGCCTGTCGCAGGACACCCTGTACCAGCCGCTGCCTGGAGTCACCCTCTCCAGCAACCGCTCCAAGGCCGTGCTGGAGCCTCCAGCGTCCTCCAGCAGGGGCGACCTGGGCTTGGCCGAGCGACTGGACGAGTACCTGCGGCACCGGGTCAACTCCTACTTCAACTCCCTCACCCTCTCTGTGAAACCGTTCGAACTGCCGGTGCTTAACGCCACAGGCGTCCTTGAATCTGTCGTCGACAATGTTACAGGTGAAAATATTCCTAATTTATCATATAATATACTGTGCTCTTATAAGAATAGTATTTTCAGATGGTTTAATATTGAGATATTTCCAGATATATCTGCTTCATGTATTGTTTCATAGCAAGTGTTAATAAATTTTCTAGAGAACGATTTTAATTTTTTTTTACTGAGACAACTTCTTGTCATGCAATCTGAGTCATTTATAAAAGAGATCCAACACAATTGGATCTAATCAGGCGATAAATTAAAATTTTGAGGTTAAATTCTTGAAATTTTCTAAAATGGTGGAGGTAATACAATAAATGGGATTGATGTTTTGCTCGAATGAGCCATGTAGCATGGAATTTTTATGGTATATATTTTTGATAATCACTTGTGACATTACCATTTACGGTCTCATTATCAATTCACTTTTCTAATATCTCGGATACCAACAACTGTTTTTACAGGGCGCAAGAAGGACGGTGGTGTGGGGGCGGGCGCGCTGGCGCTGATGATGGGCGGCGCGATGATGGCGATGATGATGTCCATGCTGGCGGCGCTGGCGGGCAAGGCGATGATGGCGTCCATGTTGGCGCTGATGATGTCGGCGATGAGCGCGATGAAGGGGGGCGACCACGGCGGCGGCAAGTCCACCACCTACGAGATCTACGCCCAGCCGCACCACTCCGACCACCACGGGTGGCGCCGCAGCGCGGACTCGCCGCCCCCGCCCCCGCCCCTGTCCCTGCCGCTGGCGCTCCTCAGCTCGCCATCTTAGAATCTCGTCATTTCAACTTTGTTTAAACCAGTTTTTAATTATCAATATTTTACATAACCTTACAAACTGTTTACTTAGTTAAGTTGCTTGTAACCTATGTCTTAGTCAAAGTATTTTGATAAGTAGTATACAGGGTGTCCATTAAAAACGTTTCAGGATTTCGGAAGTTGATTCCTTACATCTAAACTAAGAAAAAAGTTGATTTGAAGGCTTGTCCTAAATTGCATATTTACCCAGATATCCGTAATTTTGTATTTTTCACTAAAGATTTGTTATCTCCAAAGTTTTTAAACCGATTTGTTTGGAACTTGGCATTGTCCTATAACTAATCAAGGTCACTTTACGAAAGAATAATCAACACGATGGAATTGTGAATTAAAAATAAACGGTATCAGGAAACTGACACATACTTTCTCCCTTAAAGTCATTTAAACCCAAAAACTTATATAATAAAATAAAACAAATAAACAATTAATTATCTCACAAATACATGCCAAATTTTATCAAAACCGGTTAGCAATTAACGGAGATATCGGTTTTTGAATATTTGCCATAAGAATAACATTGGAAAACATACTGCTTTTAGGCCTACAGCGAAACGAAAATATCAATTATCTCCGTAACTAGTTGACGTAGACTAATAATTTAAAATATTGGATTATTTAATTTTTCAAGCCAAATTTAATGGTTGTAAGTATATTTTCTTTAGATGTTACAGCTTTTGTGAAATTTAAAAAATATGAATTTTTAAATAATAAAACTCTTTTAACTTTTCTAAACCTGAATTTTTACAGACATGCGGGTGGTGTCATTTTGTTTGTCATCTTAAGGACTAAAAACTAAGAAATCTTTATCAAAATCGTTGTAGCCGTTTTTGGGAAATTTAGATTTTCGTCGTTTTGATGGGTTTACCCTTAAAAATCAAAAATTTAAAAAATGAAAAACGCCTCGAGGTATCAAAAATGTATACCTACATGCCAAATTTCATGAAGATCTAACCACTGGTGTCGTCATCTCTCACTTTGTTTACAAACACACACACACACACACGGACGGACGGACGGACGGACGGATAGACACCAGTTCGAAAACCACTTTTTTGGATTCGGGCAACACCAAAACGAATATATCCACTAAAAACTCAAATTCGAAAATTGTGACGAAAACAATACTTTCTCCTTATACTATGTGTATTTAGAGAATTTAATATCCAATCGAATGAACCCAAAATTATGAAAATCGGTCAACAAACAACTGAGTTATGGTCGAATCAGGTTAATTGAGGCAGCGTAATTTAGAGAAAAATAGTCCATTTTTGCGCTGAGCCATGCGCCGAAACAGACCTATGCTTCCTTGTTAGCTAAATTCAACCATAAATAAGCTGTTTATTGACCGATTTTCTTAATTTTGGCATCATTGGATTGGAAATTAAATTTTCTACATGTCATTATCCTTTGTATTTGTTTGTAAGATATTCCATTTTCGGTATTTCAATTTAAAGTTTTTTTAAATGGCCACCACTTTGAAATTTACATTCAATGGTGTTGATTATTTTCCGTAAAGTGACCTTGACTAGTTATACGACCATACCAAGCTTCAAGCAAATCGGTTCAAAATTTTTGAGATAAAACATATTTTGTGGAAAATACATAATTGCGAATATCTGGGTAAATACACATTTTAGGGCACAACTTTACATAAAATTTTTTCTTAGTTTAGACGTAAGGAATCGTCGTAGTTATAGGACCATACCAAGTTTCAAGCAAATCGGTTCAAAACTTATGAGATAAAACATATTTTGTGGAAATAGAAAATTGCGGATATCTGGGTAAATACACAATTTAGGGCACACCTTTACATCAAATTTTTTCTTAGTTTAGGCGTAAGGAATCACCTCCCGAAATCCTGAAACGTTTTTAATGGACACCCTGTATATTTAATCGCGTATTTAAATAATCTAACTTTGTATTTAAAAAATCCATCCCTAGTCACATCACCGAGATGAGATTACAATAACCTTCGGTGCAGTAAAGCGTTGTTCCGGGCAGTACAACTCCGATATATTTAAAAATTCTATGAAACAAAAAAAACAAATTTATGATTTCTTAAACTAAGGAAAATAAAACTATTTTATCAGTAGGAAACTGTGGTGTATTTATAAATGAGTTTAAAATTTAAATATGTTTATTAAAATTACTATAATTTTTCTTCAATTAAAACTCATATTTCCTTCCTAATAACAGATCTGTTCACAAAGTTATATTTGCTGTGACGTTTCATGTTCTAATTTATCCATAAACGTTATATTTCTTTTCATTTTTGGCCGCTTTAAATATTTAAGTACGCATTTTTGTGAAATTTTAATTGAATTGTAAATTAGACAAACAGATGTAAGATTACTGCCCTTTAGAAAACAAAAAATAGGCGTAACTCATGTACCTGCTAATATATGACAAGCTTATACATAACATTAATCGCATATAAATTACAATGTATTATTTCGTGTAGCCCATGAATTTAACTGCCATTTATATTACCTAAGTAGACATCAAACCACACACCAACACTCTCGGAGGTAGACATCAACACTCTTCAACCGGGTTTTGTTGGAAACATAAAGCCAAGCGTTAACTGTTCTAGGCTATCTAAAATATGCAACCAACGTTAATTTTGTATTTACTCATGAAGTTATAAACCTTTGTTGACAGTCACGTCCTTTACTTTCAAAATCAATTCAGTAAATGCAACTTGTAGTGGTATTTTTTAACAGGATTAACAATTAGCATATTGTTCTGATATTTGTAGAGTTCTCAGGTTTCGGTTAAAAGGAGATTGACACCTATCTGCACGTTTTATGAAGTGCTCTTCATAAAACCTAGACCCGCCCCCCCCCTGAGACGGATAAAAAGGTAGGGGCTTGAATGAATTGAGTGTTATACTTTGTAGAACGTGTGCAAGTTCAATGTTAAAGATATAACTAAGCAACTATTACTGTATGAAATAAACGGTGAACCAAGGTTCACCAAGGTTTCAGCAAGCTCTGAAACAAGCTAGCTGAAATCAGGTTAGCAATTCAAATAATCTTTATTGTAATTAATAAATACAAATTTTATTGCAAACGGCAATTTCTTCTTATATTATAATTTATATCTAATGAGCCTATAATCAGCTAACCTGCTTCAAAGTTGTTCAAGGCTGTCACCTTGACCCAATGTTTCTAATAAAAAGCTTAGGGATGAATAAATCAAGGTAAATTTTCTTCAAAGTTTATTAATAATTTAAAAATGTTTGGTGTATACTGAAAACTAAGTGAAATAGGTTGTTTGAATATTGATTAAAAATAATAGTTCTAACAAAGAACTACAAGATATCATCTTAATACCCCCGTTGCAGCAGACCTGCATACTCAGCGAATTTCAAGTGCAAAACAACATATTTCAATCCAACATAGCGAGATTTGACATGTTTTTGTAAGCTCCATAAGAATAACATGGGGAATGAGTATGTAGGTTTGCTGCTACGGGTATATTAAAACTGGGTGGTTTTAATTCAATATTTAGTTGATCTGAACTAGAAGAAGCCATTTACCAAGTTTTATCAAGATATGTTGAGAAATAAGCGAGATAAAGAATTTTCTTTATTTCCCATAAGGTTAACATTGGGACAACGTACTGTGTTTACCACTTTCAATATCTCGGAAACTAATGGACATAGAGCAGTTATTAAAAATACTAAATTGTTTGTTTTTTTGAGCTGAATTCAAAAATGCTAGCAAAAATTGGATAATTTTTAATTTTCTATGTAAAAAACTCAAAAAACCCATTTTTTGGGGGTTTACCCCCCTTTACCCCCCCTCAGGTGGTCCGATCGGGCTGGTTCACGAACTCGTCCGAGTGATTACCACTTTACACGTCTGTACCAAATTTCATTAAGATCGGATCATATTTACGGCCGCTATCGTGTTAACAGACATATATATAGATATATATATAAAAAAATCGAACGAATACTGTTTTTTGCCTCTGGGGGCCCCAAAATGAAAAGGTAACATGGTCTCGGGCTTAGGTCTTACCATGAGACCTACGGTAATAGCTTATTCCTTTAAAGAAATTCGCTAAAAATAAGTTATTCAAAACTATTTGATCGTTTAACTATATTTTAAGATTATCTTTGGTCTTAATATTTAAATCCATGCTATAAACTATGTATAATGGAAGCTAAATCTATCTTACACAATAAAAAGGCTATTCTATTTGTCTATATAATAAATACTAATTAAGAAAAAAATTAACATAATTAACTTAGATTTTTGGTTGAAATTAATTGTAACTGTCTACAGTTAAACCTATCAGAAGTTTTAAATGCTATAATAATATAATAAGTGTTGGGAAATCTAATATATTAAGTTTTGTTCTCTGTATTAAATCAATAGTATTATTATTTCTTAGTATCCTGACGTTGTACCCTGCCTCCCTTTATGATGACCCATATGATGATCATTCTTATGATGATCTATAGCGGTTTAAACAGAAACATTTTATTTCATTCGTTTAAAAATAATACTGTATGAGGTAATGATGATTTCGTAAAACGTATAGTTTTCATTAAAGTAAATTTTATGGTATTTATTTATATTAAAAGGCAAGTTCCCTTTAAATCTTTTTAATATGCAAAAATTAACATTATTTAATTGAAGTAACTGCAACCATATTGAAACGGATGGGTCGGAAATTTTTAATATTCATACATAGCAATAAGTGAAAAAGTATTAACAGAAATATATTTTAGAAAGTATTGCACATATGCCCATTTTCAAATAAACAGTTATTTACTATGAATAATGTATTAGCTCATTTATTAAAGCCCCTCCCCTGTTTTGCGATGGTATTTTTTTGATTGGTCCGAAATTTAATGCTAATGTCAAGGTACACCGCAAGTTCATAATTTTTTAAGCATTTGTCAAGCAATCAAGAGCTTAGTCTAAAAGGTCTAATAATTAATATGTGTATGCTTAGTCTACGTTTATCCACTTTCTAAAACTAGATTATGGTTTACACTTTTAGGGTAGTAAATACGCATTAATTCCCTGTAGTGGAATCATATTAAAAAGTTATTCGTATGCCCCATCATCCTTTAAATGACACCTCACTGAATATCAATCATGCGAACCTCACTTCCCCTGAGAGATTCAAGTGCCGCTACTGCAGAACGTCGCTGTTGCCCCTGGCCTTCCACGCCTTGCGGTTGACGTAGACGTAGGGGTGGGCGCCGTCGTCGGGCAGCTCGTCCACGTACTGCAGCTCGCTGGAGTGGGACATGTGGGCGCGGAAGGGCGGCGGCGGGGGCGGCGAGCGGTAGGCGAAGGCCGGGGGGGCGGCGGCGGGCGGCGAGCCGAAGCCGAAGTTGGCGCCGCCGCCCCCGATGATGGTCAGCACCAGCGCGATGATAGACATGGTCAGCGCCTTGCTGATCAGCGCCGACAACACGCTGAAGGCTATCGTCAGCAGCGCCGGCCCCATGTACTTCCAGAACTTGGACTTCCTCCCTGGAGCAGACACGCTTTGCTCAATGCTTGGGGTTAGATGGTTAGGTGTCTGCTATATTGTTGAGGTTTTGGTAACAAACGTGACGTTAACAGAGATGAATGGCCTTTTTTAAGCAAAGATCGCTACCTAATTTGTAATTCTTGGATAGTCACGTCTTTAGTGTGTGCCGACGAGTTTCCTTAATAAAAGATAAATTAATACCTATAATTTAATTGTGAAAGAGAAAAAAGTTAAATATCAAATACCGTTAGTGAACATATATTTACACGGTCGTAACTTATAAATTTCTTGTGTATAATTATAGACAGCCAGTTTTTTTTTATTTCAAACGGATCAACAGTAGCATCTCTAGAAATTTGCTTCCGACAATATGATGAAAATATTGTGAACGAATATGCATGAATATGACACAACTGTCAACCGAAAATTCAAGATCACACTACCCGTAAGAAGGATGTTCTTTACCGCTGTATAATTCATAAGTAGAGTTTCTAATATTATATAGTGGCATCCCATTCAAGTCACTCCAATAATCCATTTAAATTAGCTTTAAATAATTGAAGATGGTCGGTACTATAATTAAACTGAATTAATTTGTACGCATTGTTTTTATTAATCACATTTCGAAACTATCAAGTCACCATGCACCATCATGCTGGTACTTACAGCAAGTGGTACAAATCTACTGTCAGAAACTTGGCCTTTTCTCATGATAACTATAACTTAATCTCAATATGGTAAGATCCCACGTAAAAACAAGGCCCCACGTCCAAAATTATACCTTATAAAAAAACATTTATTTTACATTACTCTGTATATTTTAATTATGAACCAGTTGTAATTAATTGTAAATTAGGCAGCACCCTTTCAAAATCATACCACGCAAACTAATAAAACGTCTCTAAATTTACGACTTTAATTCTCATCTGCAAATGATTAACTTTTTTTGGGTTGCCGAAAAGTATGAGAGAATACATTGATTGAGTCATTTTGGCATTACAAATTGCAACTCCTCTTTTACGTTAGTCTATTCATGTTCAATCCATGTATGCAGCAGGGGACATCTACCTAAGGACCAAAATCTCTACGAGATGGTCATGGGAGGAAACGTTTGCTCAGCCACGAAAGAGAAAGAGGGAGGCTATGATTTTTGTAGTAGCCATGCAATTTTTCCCAGGTACTGATTGGCTATTTTACCTATCGCACCCTCTCCATCCTGATGGTCACAACTCGAGCGACACCAGAGGCCCCTTACCTTCCTGCAAGTCTTGGCCGTCGCTGAGGTAGAGCCGCATCATGTGGCGCAGCTGGTGCAGCGTGTTGTTGCTGAACACGGGCACGCTGAGCGACCAGGTGCGCAGCTGGCGGAACAGGCGCTCGGCCACGAGGGGGGTGAGGGCGCGGGCGGCGCTGTCGGGGTCGGCGCCGCGTGGGTCCAGCCCCGGGGGCAGCGGCGGCGCCGTCGCGTTGCCCCGCGTCAGGAACACGCCCGGCAGCAGCTCGTAGTCCTGGGTCGACAGCAGGCTCTCGAGCTGCGTGAGGAACTCCAGCTGCATGCAGCTGGGCGTGTAGAGCCCCCTGCACCCGCCGCTCAGCGACTGCGAATGTTCAACTTTGCTCAGAATATGGCTAGTATATTTTATTTTTGAGAAATTAGAAATAGATCAAATTTAGGTGAATAGCTTGCGAGGCTAGTCGTAAAAAGGGGGGACACCCGAACCGCACCGGCATTTTGGGTACTTTTGAAAGCACCGAACAGCGCCGGTCATTAAAGAGGATTAGGAAGGGTCGCCTCGCCACCCGGTCAGGTAGTCGCTACGGGACTGGGGAAAAGGGAATTATTTTTGTCCCTGCTTCCAGTCTGTGACTGCTGCGCTGCTGTCTTATAACTAACTGCCACCAATATAAGGAATTACTGGTTGATAAACTACCGCTTTGTTGGCCTTGAAAAAACTATTAACGTTTTAAACCGCGTCGTTGGTGTTTAAACTTGGGAACTCGAAAAGGAAGTGTAAAATTAAAACGAACAATATTTCCACTTACAGAAATTTTCTAAGATGAATTTTTCATGTTTTTTTTTCCGGAACCTAATATAACACTTTGAAAACACACCAAATATTAAGGTCCATAAGATAGTGTAAAATTGACTAAACAACTAAGAAAAGAGAAAAATGATGTCTATACCGTTCAACTACATAAACGTTTTTCGTCCCATAAAATAATTATTTAATTACTATAATATATGTAATTTTTCAATATAGACCGAATATTATGTATTTTAATTCTACATAATATTAAAATATAACTTTTAAGACAAACATAGCTGTGTTTCCCTTTAAAAGGTGTAAAACTTAAAAGAATTTAAATAAATTATATGTTATCATATAATTAATTTTTGTGTCTAATCAACCAAACTTTTGAGTCAATTGACGCAGATTTTTACGAACTTAACTTGGGTCTTGTGGGAAAATCGAACATAGCCTATAGAATGAAATTAACAACAGATCATTTACATAGTACTAATTGTTTTATGCATCCATTTTGGACAAATTATCTCACGACTCACCTGAACAGCGTGGTCAAACAGCTCGTCAGTGTCGGAAGCGTTGATCCCTCTGCAGCCGAGCCACAAGCCTGTGATCTCCAGGAGAACCAGCAGCCACCGAGCCATCGTGCCCCGGACCTGCCCTGACACTGACTGCTCTCAGACACTCAGACGTCGGGGAAGCGACGAATCTTCCCACCCACTCAGCTGGATCCCGTGTTTACAAGATCAACCGAACCGAGTCATCGATGCACCTGTCATCCGTGATTTGTGTCATTGATCGCGGTTTAGGCAGACTGTCAAACAATTCCGGTCATCTGGAGGTTAATAGGGGCATGGAAACTGGCGCGTGACAGCTCTAGTAAACGTGTCGCGGAAAAGTGCGCGGTAACAGAAGGCGAGTTTAATGCTCGATTTCACCGCTGGCAAAAAAAACAATAGCCCGTCTACTACATTACTAGTTTTTGTGTGACTTCATATATGTTACTCGGTAGTTGGCAACATTTCTCAACTTTGAAAAAGTATAATGTCTTCTTTTTCACAGGGTTATACGTTAAATATGTTTTATACGAGCTTGCGGTCCACATATAATAACATCGCTTGATTACTAAGCTTTTGGTTTATGATTCTAGAAAATGAATCATCTTTGCTGGCAACAAAGCTATCATTCCATTCTACACTCATCTTTCATTAATAGTTCATTTAAAATAAGCAGCCAATATTGTGTTCCAGGCTTATCTGTAATATTATGATAATTCAATTTGTTTCAATAACAATACTCTGTACACATTGTTACACTACGCGCCAAAATATAAACAGAATATTAAAATTAAGTTGAATTTATTATGTAATCAATTTTTTTAAGGAAGACCACTTAGGCTAGCTTACTTCTCTTGAATTACTGAATTGTGATTTGTTCACGAAGTGTGAAAAACAATACGTATTCTAAATAGCCTACCTTTTTTTTTCTTAGGCCAAGGAGAAAACTTATTATTAAAATTTAGGTTATTACCTATAATCTTTCAAATGACTAATTGAATCCAAAAATACTTAATAAATCAATTTTCCGAAGAAATTAACGTTTAAGGTTTTAAAATGTTGTACAATAATTTCAACTTTTCAACTTTTGTACTTTCAACTTTTTTTACTAACATTTTTAAGATTAGGTAGTTACTTTTCAAATTAACTCGTTTATTAGATGTATTTTCAGGCTTTAATACTTTTACCGTGTTTTCTTAAAAATGCTATCATCCAGTGAAAACGTATTTTATATTTGGGACTTTCTCCGTCTTACCTACTCCTGAAGCAATACTTGGAGTAGTTTTCAGTTGACAATGTATGAAAAATCTTTACGAAGAATTAAAAGTTTTTTGTGTATAGGATGTACTAAATGTTTTTCAAAGGTTTTGAGTGTTACCAAAAACGTCTTCGTTTATTAACTTTAACACATGTTTGAAATAATGTAAAACACATAAAACCGGCCCATAAAACAGCCTATATTTCATATTATTTATGATTGCCTTTGCGTGCATTTAAAAATTAATTTTATTTCAGTTTATACATTTTCAACTGTACTTAAAAGTCCACCGCGAGATTGAAAATGAGAGGATGAGCAAATAAGACGAATGGAATCTGAGGTTTAATGAGAGCTGGACGGATAACTCACATAGCTGAGTGTTGGGCCACAGGATGTTGGTCAGGCACTGGCAGTGTTTATAAACCCCAGCGCGAGCTCTGCACATCAGATCATCCTCCTCCTCACTACAACATGATCACCCCGGTGAGTATTAAAAATAAACTATTACCATTCCCAAATTTTATGAAGCTTTACATTCCTAGAAGTAAATTTCGTAGCATTATAGCATCTTAGCATTGTATTAAAACTGTAATCAGTAACGCACCTTCGGCTTGCTCGGGACTCCCAGGGACCTTTTGCGAGTCCCGGATATGAAGGGAGGGAGATTTTTAAAAATCACGAGACAAAATGTAGAAAATCAATCCAAACTGTAAATAACTGTTCAAAAATGCTCGTCACGTAATATCTATGGAGGTAATGGGCTGAGTGAGGGTGTAGGGGTGATATGCGCATAAGAATAAGGATAAATTATTTGTTTTAAAAATTATCACAAAGTAAACCGTTCAAAAGTAAACCAACTAAAATCTTAAAACTTGTTTATATTGAATATTAATTAGTTTAGCTTAAGCATGGCTTGTAACAAATAATTAGAGAAGCCGCCTGTTAAGGCAAACAAATCGTTTTCAGCAAGTATAACCACAAAATAAACTGTAAATTGATGAACATTCCAACTTTTAAAAGACCTTTTGAGGGTTTAAGCGGATTACCATTAGGAAAAGACATTTAATAATGACGGAGGGGTACATAAACAAACTCAATATAAAAAATATGGAAAATTATGTACCCTAAGTAAATGATTCTGTATTATATACGTCATTTTGTGACTCACTTGCGTAGGCCTATAATAACTATGTTCCACTTCCAGATGAGGCAAAAACTTGATAGTTGGCATGATGACGCTTTAAGGAATTTCACTGGCAAAAAAATGAGTCAATGCTAAAAGTTTTTACCTGTGAATTTTTACAGTGAATTCTAAGACTACTTTTTTTGCTATAACAAAGTATAAACAAGTTGTCTTGTCAAAAAACGGGAAGCACTTGAAACAATTTGCATGACAACACAAATTAGGGCTTGAAACAATTTGCATGACACTATTATGAATTCTGGTGCATCTCAATATTCCTCTCACCAAAAATAGATTAAAAAGGCAAATTTTCATAAAATGTTTGTATTATCGCAAATTAAATTTTATTGAGTTTTTCAGTGTCACAATTCACATTTACATGAATCCATTTTAACTCGTTTCAACACATAAGTTGGACCGATAAATAATGTAACAGACTGAAAAATTATAAAGACTAAACATTTCTATCCCTCCCCAACGGGGGAATTGTCAAACTCATTTCAGAGGGAGGATTTTTTCTAGCTTTCGAAACATCAAGTTCAATGATCAATTCTCTTTTAACCTCTCGGAAAAATTACAAATGTAATCAATATCAATATCAATATAAATATATGTATATATAAAAGAAGAGTTGTGTGTTGGTATATTTCGGGCTACAGCCAAAACTACATGTCACAGATACTTGATCTTGGTGTCAAATTGAAAGCTTGAAATGATGTGCACTATGGTGGTTTGGTTTTAATAACTTTTAGGGCTTAGGCCCAGGATCGTTCTAAAGGGACCTATGTCAAGGATTTTGGGAGTGCTCAAAATTGCTGCTATGGTTACCATTAGAAATAGCTACTGTAGCTATTAACAGAATGCAGCACAAAGAAACAACTAGAATACAGCAATAAAAAATAATCTCCCGGGCAAAGCCGGGGTTATCAGCTAGTAAATTTTAAAAAACTGATTTGGCCCTTGGTTCCTTAATGTCCTCAGTTTTTCTGGCTTTGTTTATCATTCTATTTACTTTGTAAAACTTGTAATAAAACAAATTATGTTTGGCTTAGGTCTTCTTGGTATTCGCTGCCCTCAGCACCAACGTCGCGTACTGCAGTCACTACCACGGACCCACCGCCAAGCCTGTCGTCCTGCACAACGGCTACCTGGCAGACACCCACGAGGTAGCAGCAGCCAAGAACGCTCATCTCGCCGCCTTAGCTACAGAATCCCATTATGGTTATGGAGGAGACTACGGCTACAGTGGTTATGGAGGCTACGAATCCAGTGTTGGCCAAGAACACAGCGGATCTTATGGCGGCCATCACGGAGACTTCAGATACCATGGACCTATTGCCATCCCACACGTCCTACATGACGGACACATCGCAGACACTCACGAGGTGGCCGCTGCTAAGGCTGAGCACTTCGCCGCCGTAGCCAAGGCCAAGGCTCACGGAGGCTACGGTGACCACTACAGTGGCAGATACGCCTCAGGATACGGCGCCGACCATGGTTACTCCCATCATGTGGTGCCTTACCACGGACCCCTCGCCAAGCCCGTGGTGCTCAAGTCCGGATACCTGGCAGACACTCACGAGGTCGCCGCCGCCAAGCATCACCACCTGGAGGCCCTGCATGAGGCCACTCGCCATGGGCATTACGACTACCACCATTAAATGTATACATGCAATAAATAAATTTTAATGATTTAAAATATTTAGAGTTTTATTGATTTTATAATAAATACGTAATGTGCGTGTCTTCATTCCATGCTTTAAAGCGTCTAACAAAATCATGTATCCACCCTATAAAAGTTTATTGTTATTGTGTAGAAAATCTAAATATATGTGATCACTACATCATTAAGATAACTAAGACCACTGATCACTATTAAAAAATATATATATAAATTAATATTACCTTATTTTTACAAACATATATATATATCTCATTGATATATATAATATATATATATATATATATATATATATATACTGATTTATATTGTTTTAATAAATACTTTTATATATTTTATTATTTTTGTCTAAACAAAAAAAGATAAAATATCAATCACTACCGTTATAGGAACATTTTACTTAATTTTTGTTACATTTTTTATTTTTAAGAATGGTCTCCCAATCGCTTGAAGAGTGAGCTTGGGAAGGATTAGTGGACTGTCGACCGAACCAAATCAGAAGTGGAGCAGTTTGGTTGTAACAGAATAGTTTTGTTCACAAGGGACAAGCGGGACAAGATAATTGCCCTATTGTCACTGACAGAGGTAAAAAATGTGGGAATGATAAATCAAAAATACATACCATTTGCTTTATGCGAATTACTTCCGGTAAAATTAGAAGAAGTTCCGTGAGGTTCTGTATCGTTAATAAGTTCAATTATACATATTTTGTACACTGTTAGTACACACTGATTTATTGTACTTTTACCAAGAGCGAGAATTTTTCATTGTAAGTTTTAACTGGCACTGTTTACTGTTAACTATGAACTGATATATTCTGTCATGAAAATATTATGTTATAACTATTTCATTGCACATTAAGTGATAAAATATCTCTTTTTCTATCCCTCGTCCTTTCAATATATTTGTATAAACCTTTTTTTGATTGCACAACAAACTGTAACATCATCTAGGTCGAGTCTTTTTCAATGCGTAGAGAAAAAAACAAAACAATCTATGTGTGAAGTAAACGTTTGTAAAACTATTTTGCTACAATGTGACCCGGCCCTTCACCTTATTTTCACGATGTGAGGCCCTTGTCATTTCCTTGTTGAGATGGCATTGACCGTGTCATGAGATACAGCACATCAGAGACATCACGCGGATAAACAGGGGGAGAGGTAATGTCAGGTTTACATTGTCTAGTTCAAGATTTGCATTCCACTTAGAACCATCCATTAGTGAACTGAGGCCTCACTCGAGGAACATTAATAATGTCCCATTGTAATTTGAACCTCTCCGGTGAGATCTAACGGTTCCATCAGTGATTCTTGTCGACATCTACATTACGTATGGAGAAACATTCAGCAACCTTACAATTAAAAAGATTAGATAAAGATTTCTAAAAAGATTAGTTAGTAATAAGAATTATTTTAAATAAATAATTCTGTTTCTTTTCACTATACAGTAAGACAAATAGCATTAAAAATGAAACACATAAAAATACATGCATATGATAAATCTGAAAATAAAATATCTAATTTTACAATTCTATTGCTATCAAGTAAGAGAAACGTTCTATAGGTTTATACAAACATCCTTTGATATATAGTTTCCTTATGTGTTTAAAGTAATTTGCCACAATGAGTGCATGCTTAGCTTTTTAATTAATCTTTTTTGGAGGGAGTGGTACAAATTTGCAAATGTAAATAACTCAAAGCAGATAAGTTTCATTTAATAAGAAAATATAAAAACAGTCATTCTCTGTTTTTTACCTTTACAATTCAAACTAAATTTATGGATTTATGGTCAGATTTTTTTTACATACTTTCCAGTATTCTTTCGTGAGAATAATTTTTTTATTTAGTTAAAACCCAGAATCTCTTTATTGGCTGACCTCCTAAAACCTGTACTGAATTTGCCGGTATTTACGATACATCACAAAATGTAGTCGAATACTTCAAACGCATTGATTAATGAGATAAGAATCCTTTGGGAGTCGCCACCCACGAATATCTTAGCTCATGCAGCAAGCACGTGTGAGGTGTCGAAAGTGGCATGTTACACACGAGTCAGCAGACGCATAGTTGATGAGGTGATGAGGCGATGATGATGGGTTAGTGCCTTCTCCCGCTCTAACCTTCCTCCCTCCCCCTCTCCCATGTACACACACTCACTGAAACACACTGACTTGGTCTCCAAGATTGATTGTATGCTAACCAATCAATATTGGTTTGTCAAGCCCAGACGTCACTCTCATCCCCACTAACCTGGCAGAAAGAGAGGGAGCCTCATCAGCAATACTTAAAGATGACACAGAGCGCCCGGTGAGCCTCAGAGAGTGTCAGCGATGATCTGTCTCGGCCTGCTGGTGGTGTGCGCGCTGCAGGGGGCGGCAAGGGCACGGACGATCAGCCCGGAGGGTGCGGCGACAGGGGTGGCACATGATAAGGACTCTGTCTTGCTGGGTGTGAGCAAGTACGAGGGTATTTTAGGACCGGGTGGAGAGGAAGTGCTAGGAAAGGCTAAGAGGATCGCAGAGTTGTTGTTAGAGGGCGTCGAAGGGGTACTAGGGGCGAACGCTACGGGAGATATCAACGCCGGGTTAGAAGAGAAGTCGCTCGCTGCGTCAGCCAAGGAGTTCGCCACGGAGCTCCAAGAATGGATCAAAGATGGCGGGGAAGGTACAATAATTTTGCTTGTAAAGTTATAGTACTATTTAATATCTTATTTGAGAAATTGCTGTATAAAGCTTATACGTGTTTGCTTGTCCAATTAACAAAAATAATAAACAAAGAAATCACAATTGTTTACAAACTAAAGCTTGACAAGTAAAATTCCATTTCAGCGTGTGTGGTCAAGATTTCATTGAGTATTGAAGTCATGTATATAGATACTCATGTATATAATGACACTGAAATATTTTAAAGTGGGAACCAACTAGTAGAATTAAATAATTATAATAATTCAAATTTGAGCTGTTGAAATAATAATCATAATTATAATTGCCAAGTAATAATTTTTAAGTGTTAGATCACTGGATGAAGTATTCGAATTCGAACAAATGTAAATACAAATTTCTTTCCTATATTGTAAAAAGCAAAATAAGATATTGTAAATTGATATAAAATGCAACGAACTAAACTATCAAAGTTCTAATTTTAAACCTTTATATCAGAGATATTTTTTTGTTAAATATTATGGAAGGTAGGTCATTACGTGTGGACTGTACTGTTTGGGTCTGTTAATGATGTGAAAACAAACTAAGGATTTATTACGAATACATATGTCAAAATCTGGGGACCGATCTTGGCTCAGAGGAAAAGAACATTTTCAAACGTAATAGTTCATATTGCTCCCCAAAGAGGCAATTAACTTTGTCGTTAGATTTACTTACGTTTCCATTTTGTTTAATTATTCGATTTATTCGGTCTGTGTCTTTCTAATCGATGTCACGAAGCACGGTGACGCACGTTGTCGCAGACCTCCACGGAATGTTCATTTTGCTGAACACTGCCACCCCATAATTGGTTAATCTCGCAGAAATTTCAAATTATACATTTCTTCACAAATAAAAAAAATTTTCTAAGCTTCTAAATTTTGCAGCACAAACCGAAGTGGATTTGTTTGAATAATGCAACGTTTTTTCACTTTGCGAAGTTAGATAATATTGGTTTGAAGGATTTTCTTCGATGATCTCTTAGAATAAACCTTGTCCTAATAAAATGAAGTTTAATTTGCTCTTTGTAGATTTTCTAGGATTTCCTTATCTCTATCACATAAATCGTATTTGCAAACTTTTAAAAGCATAAAACCACAGAGAAGTAATATACAGAGGTCAAGATCTTATGGAAATGCTGTAACGGGTATGGATTAGTTCCCACTTGCGCCGTAGTGTAGCGTGAGCGTCGCAGAATCTGTTCTACAGTCGCTATCTTAACTGGAGAAGTCCTTATCTTATCTCGACGCCAGATGTCATATATACAAACACCATTTGGTCTTGACCTAGACAGAGAGCTTTTCTGTCAACCACGGTAACCTATTTATTGGATAGTAAGGTGACCACACGTCCCATTTTGAACGGGGCAGTCCCGTTTTCGTTTTTTAGCGACGTGTCCCGTGACTCGAAGAAATCACTCGGGACGACCATTTATCCCGTTTTGGCACATTTAATGCAAAAATATTGTTTAAATGTCATCGACTCTTAAATAAAGTTTTCTTCGGTTTTTTTGTAAATAGTTTTTTGTATTTTTTTCTTTAAATTGGTATAAATTGATAGTTCAAATTACAAAACTAGTTTGAAAAATAAAATCTTATTATATTGAAATTAATGATATTTAACTTATTACGATCTTTATGATAATTTTTTGTAATAGCTTCACCTCGTAATCTTTAAGTTGATGCACATTTAGTTGTTCAACTTATCTAATACAAGTTTAATACGGTCAAGTAAAAAATTTAAATGGTAAATATCAACATGAAAATCGCGTAAATGTACACCAAGTGTCTAAGAACCCACCAAAATCCTCCTAATTTTCGAAATATTCCCGGATTCTCCCTCTCTTCGTAGGAGTTAAATAACCCTTTGTGGGAGGTCGGCTAAAAAAAACAAACGGCTGAATTATTTGTTATGGGTAAGTTTGCCCATAATTACAGGGCTGAAACCGGATTTTCTCATTCTCGTCACCAGCTCCAATCCAGGGGTTAATTTTAGCCGGAGCACACCGGAGCGCAGCTCCGGTACTTTTTAGGAAACCGGAGCTCACCGGAGCGCGGTTTCTCAAATCACCGGTACGGCTCCGGACCATTTTTCTGGCCATGTAATTTATTAATACTGTTTAAAAAGCGATTTTATAAAAGTGTACACCTCTTTCTGATTTGGGAATCCTCTAAGTCAATTTAACAACTCTATTTTTCTTTACATAGTTTCACGCAAGGTAATAGATCGTAGTTTTTTAACCTCCATTCTAGATACTTATCACTTGATAAACGCGAGATATAATTTAGCAAGTGATGGTGGAAGTTTACTATCTTCAATCAAGGGCAAATCCAATCCAGGCCAATACGAGCGTGTACTGGGTGCGTTAGGCATTACCATACTCATTTCTACGTCGATCTTATAAGGCCTCTCGCGGCAAATAGTTCGTCAAATGTTTGGACAAATCAGGTGCGCCCTTGTTCGACAATAGTAAATTCCCACCATGAGTCGTGAGTGGCGCTAAACACACGTGGCGCTGGAGATCATAACCAACGACCATTATGGCACAAGTACACTCTAGCCGTGGCAGGGCAAACCTAGCTAGCGCGAAAGTGAACACGGCCTAATTGTTAAACTGTGGTCGTAAACGTTAAATACCCCCGTTGCAGCAGACCTGCATACTCAGCGAGTTTCAAGTGCAAAACAACATATTTCGATCCAACATAGCGAGATTTGACATGTTTTCGTAAGCTCCATAAGAATAACATGGGGAATGAGTATGGAGGTTTGCTGCTACAGGTATATTAAAACTGGGTGGTTTTAATTCAATATTTAGTAGATCTGAACTAGAAGAAGGCATTTACCAAGTTGTATCAAGATATGTTGAGAAATAAGCGAGATATAGAATTTTACTTATTTCCCATAAGGTTAACATTGGGACAACGTACTGCGTTTACCACGTTCAATATCTCGGCAACCAATGGACATAGATTCATGATTCAAAATACTAAATTGTTTTTTTTTTGGGCTGAATTCAATGGTGCCAATAAAAATTTGAAAAATTTTATTTTTCTATGTAAAAATCTCAAAAAACCCATTTTTGGGGAGGTTTACCCCCCTTTACCCCCCCTTCCGGTGGTCCGATCGGGCTGGTTTACGAACTCGTCCGAATAATTACTACTTTACACGTCTATGCCAAATTTCATTCTGATTGGACCATTTTTGCGCAAGTTATCGTGCTTAAAGACACATATATATATATATATATATATATATATATATATATATATATGTGTGTTTATGAAAGTGAACGAATTGTGTTTTTGGCATCTGAGGACCTCAAAAAGAAAAGTTATGATGGTTTTAGGCTTAGGTCTTACCATGAGACCTACGGTAACAGCTTCTTCCCTAAAGGGGAAATTCGCTAAAAGGCATCTTTAATCGCAATTCAAAAAAAAATCTGGGGAAGGGCCCCTGGACCCCCCCTTCTGCTGGGGGGTTTTCCATACCCTCCCGTCGGCCACTCGTTGTGCCGACACAACGAGCTCATCAACGAGCTTTTTCAACGAGCTTGAAAAAGTACAACGTGCTCGTTGTACTTTTTTCTTTACAAATTAAGCCCTGCTCCAATCGATTCCTTGTGACCAAAACCCCCGTGTAAAATAAAATATAAACAAATCCTTGGACGAAAAAATTTGTAGCCCGTACAAACAGTGTTGTTTCACAGTATAGAATTACAGTGTTGGTGGAAATCATTATTAAAAATATCAGTTTAAATCAGAGTAAATAATGACAACGTTTTTTTTCAATTAAACGACATCAGTTCATATAGTACTGTACATAATTAATTTCAGAGGGTGTTTTACGCATTTTCAACCGTACAAAAGCGTAACTGTGTTTTTTTAGAGCAAACTATGAGTACATTAAAACTATTTTAGCTAACTAACAATCGTAATATTTACACTAAAGACATAAAAAATACAAAACAAATATTTTTTTGGTATCGGCAAGGGGCAACTTTTGCGTCTATAAAAAGGAACATAAAACAGATATTTCTGTGTCAGTGTGATGAAAAATGAAATAGATCGATTTGATAAGAATCTATGATAAGATCATAACAGCTCAAACCGAATATAAAAAATGAAATTCAATCATAAGTTACTGTTCCTCAAAGATTTTAGTGTAACAAAATTATGTAGAAGCTATTTTATCTATTCCAGACTTTTTTCCGAACCCTGTATAAAAATCAAATGGTAATTTTGTGATCACATGCTTTGGGTGCAATAAACAAGTGCAAGCAATAAAATAATAACAATCTCCCATGTGGACTGTAAGGTGAATTTGGAAAGTGAAATGAATTGAGTTCAGCCATGAATTAAAGAACGTTGTTCTCAGTTTATCAACAGCTGTTTGCTGTGGAGTGCTGTTATCAATGGGACGTGATAATGATAAGGGAGACTGGGGTGCTCTCTGTGGGAGTCTCTGCGAACTACTACTGTTTAGATACATTCCGTCTAAACACAAACACTCTTCAAGCGTAACATTGTTTTTACCTCTGTATATTACTTCTCTGTGCATAAAACAGATATAAATTAAATCTAAAGCATCAAAACACCTTTATGTAAACAAATTCATGTTTTAGCTTTGACATTATTTCTAACAAACCTAAAACACAGCTGTTTGCCTATTTGTAATTTTTGATGAGGGTAGTATTTGAATACTTCATGAGCAATCTTTACTCAATTAATTGTATTATCTTAGTTCTATTCCACTCTAATTGCAACATGTTATAAAGTTTTAACTGGCTTGTTTATGAACAGCTGGAAGATTATTTTGTTTATATTACCGTTGTCATTCCGTAACCAACATGGCAATTCATAAGACCCCGTGTTAAAAATTATCAGCTTTAAATTTCTTCTTTATTGCGCTGCTACAGAAAATATTAACCACATAGGTGAACTTATTAAAACTACACCTATAAGCAAAATTATATTAAAATTGTTAGAGCCGTTTTCAAGATAGGATTTATATACAAGAATTGCTCATTTAAAGTAATAGGATATTGCTTAAAAACAATTTACATAATGAGAAAATGGCTATTGTTTTATCTTATTAATTTGATTATTTACTTCTAGTTATATTCATTTTAATTAATTAAGTTAATTAATATATATTTAAACTAAACTTTACCTCATTACTACCTATCAACCTTAATAGATCTGCTGTTTAATTATTGCACTACCAACCGGTAAAAAACTAAACATTAATTATAAATATATAACAAATTTATAATTCAAGTAGGTATGTATATTTTTTATTTTACTATATAATTTGAAACTTTGCTCACTCCTAGCTGACAAACAATATTAATTAGGTTTGGGCCTTCGTTACTAATAATCTAAGTAGTAGAATGTAATGTAAATTAATCCGATATAGTTGGGATAATCAACGAACAATTTTAAATTACCAATACTCAACCAATTTCCTAAAGGCTACCAATTGAAGCATAATGAGTGTTTCTGTTTGTTGTATTATTATTGGAATAATTGATTTTAAAAAGGTACAGAAACTACCATACACAAATTAATATATAAAAATCGAAATATTATTTAGAAACAAATATTTCATAGCTGTTTGCTATCTTAGTTTTTCTGGCCCTAAAAAGTGACACATAATTTGATAATCCGTTAAATCAAACTTTAAGCAGGAGCTTTTCTACCATGCAATTCCAATATTCTCTATGTCTTAAAATGAGTGATAGTGCGACTTCTGAAATTTGTAATCCTAGAGGGTGGTGGGGCACTTGACTTAAATTTAATAAACGACATCTAAGAATCATCCCTTTGTAACTAAGCATTGTCCGTATCAGTCTTTCAATAACCCGTTCATGCACAAAAAATGCCATGACTCAGCAATTTTTAATTTTTATTTTATTGCAGGAAAATTTCTATCACCAGTCATACTATATAAAATCGTCAAAACTCTAATCCCAAGGATAAACACCTGGCTAACCACGTGAGGACTTTCATGTCTCGCTATTCCTTGAGGGGACTTTCATGTTAGCATCAGAAGAAAAACGTCACTATCCTAATTGATCAACTGGCTTTCGTGGCTTGTTAAGGAAAGGTCCCTTTAAGTCCCTTTTATATTTGTCGAAAAGAGGTACATTTTAACCAGCCATCAGATGATACTTTTTCCCACATAGGAAAGAAACATTTCATGAAAATTGTCATTTTAGTTATGATATTTGTCCTTGAAAATCTTATTTTTCTCCCTCTTGTTTTTGTTTTATTACAAGGAATTATATGTTTCAGTGTCAGTTTAACAAATTTGTCGCCTGTGTTAACTGAATCAATCTTTTAAATTGTTGTTACAGTTCAAACTTAAATTTAAAAGCAAGTATCTGTTATTTAAATCAAAACTCATCAATCTGTTGGGCATTTTTGTACCTTTCATGAAAATTGGCAAAAAGGCTGTGCGCTCCGCAATGCCCAAGGACTAACCCGCGAAAACTTTCTTTTCAGTGGATATTTAACCCAAATAAGGAAAGGGTAAAAATTTATTTGAATAAAAAGCTGTAGACAAGTGAATTAAAAATATATCAAGAAAGTAAAAGAAATCAATAGACGGGCACACAATCATTAGAAAAGTCAAGCTTAGTTAGCTAAATCTAGGAAAACAAAACTGCGGTTAACATAACTGCCAATATGATAAATCAAAAAGGATACTACAGTACTGTTCTTACTAGGAAACGGTCACTCCGGCATTTTGTGTCAGAGGAACACCCATCAATACCCAGTTTAGTGTAGGGACTTATAATTTGTTTGTTACAATGTTTATGTCTACCAAAAAATAAAAATAAATGTTGATTAATATACTAAATTTCTTTAGTATTTTCACTGTCTGTTCTGTTAATTTTTAGTTTGTTATTTTAATTTCCTAAGAATGCGCTGATATTCTTTTTATGTGAAAAGTGGATCACTGCTGAAGAGACTCAGTTCTACGCACAGGTAATTTTTTGACCTTTGTTGGACTTATTATTTCATACCAGTAATATGATATGTATTTATTTTGTATTTATTTGAAGGAAATAAACCAATTTTTGATTTGATTTCGTTATTAAAGGGCTTACCTATTTAAAAAGCTTTTACAGTATTTCAATCTAGAACACTGTTAAAATTCTTAATTTTATGATACAAATTAAAAGTACACATTATGAGTCCACTAACTGTACTTTTTTTATTTAATTAAAACCTATTAATCTTTACTCAAAGATAGTTAATTTTTAAAAAATAAGCAATTTACAAGCTATTGAAAAATATCGAGAACTCTGAAACGGTCTCCGGTAAAATTTTCTTTTATCACTCGTGACATTTTTCTTGTGCTTTTTGAGCAAACTGCCTACGTTTGAGCGGCAATGTTTTAGCACACGCTATAGCAGGGATATTTATTATAACTAATCTCTAGCGATAATTTGTCTGCAGGGCGGCACCTGAAGCGGCACAAGCTGATGGCGCGCGCGGCGCTGTGGCTGCGGACGCTGCTGCTGGGCGTGGTGCTGCCGGGCGCCGTGGCGCTGGCGCTGTTCGCGGCGTGGAAGGGCATCACCCTCAGCCTGCTGGCGCTGCTGCTCGCCGGCATCATCGGCGTCAAGGGCCTCGTCGCCTCCGGTAACCCGCACAGTAGTTCTGGACTATGTACATTATCGGTTCGGGGCACGCAGATGGCAAAACCACAATTTCATCAAAACTTTATGTGTAATTTTGTATGAACATTTTTTGTTATTTACTGGACAAGTTGGTCGGGGGCAAATCAGAGCACCCCAAACACTTTTGGGGGGGAGGGGGTAAATGCCACATATTTTGGGGGGGGAGGATTTGGCTCTGACGGGTCTTTCTAATCAAGCCCGCGAATAGTCATTCAATTTGTATATATTTTGCTAAGAAAGAAAATAAAAATGCTAAGCCCTCTCCCTAATATTTTAACACAATAGCTGATTTATCAGCATAGGTATTTAATAAACGCAGTACGTTTGTTTTGAACGGGCGTTGCATTCATGTGGAGCATTATCATTCGATTTGCTTTAAATCTAGTGAAGATCTTATTTTCTATAGTCCTATTGACAAGTTAGACGCGGAATGAATCAGAAGGCCCCTTTCCCCATTTTTTGGGGCCATAAAGCCCATAATTTGGGGCCTTGAGTCTATAATTGAAATGCGCTCCCTCATGTTACACTTGACGTATTATATCGTGTCCGTGTCCGAGTCTGTCGTGTATTTCGTCTTTTTTTAAATGTTTTTTTTATGTGGACTGTACGTGTTTCTACTTTCAACGACGTACAACAGACTGGATGAGGATTTTCGTAGCCTGATGATGGTACAAAAGTACTGAAACCTAGGTCGCATTGAAGACCATTTTTGAGCTGTATGACATAAGGTATTTACACCACTAATTTCTTTTGTATTTTACTTAGCTGGAAAAACCGCTCGTATAATGTAAGAGGTGTACCATGCACATGAGTGTACAGAAGCCTCAGGTGATGCTTAGTAGGGCTATAAGTGTACTCCAAACTACTGCGGAGCTAAGAAGGATAGTGTTGTCCTGATGAAATGCTAAATAGCTTTTGAGTGTACTCCGGAGAAAAGTTTGAAAAAAGTTAAAAAAACTGAATCCATTTGTTAAGACTAATGGCCTACAAAAATAAATAATCCTCACAAATGGTTTTGTTAATTAATAGGCCCAGCTTCCGAAGTAAAGCAATCCTGCCTACAGCACACTGATACTGGTTCACAATGATAATTACTATAATTCATGTGTAGCAAATCAAAGTTAACGTATTGAAGTAAAAATCAAGAGATCAGCTTGTTAAGGGTCAATTTCCAAGATATTTGAGTTTGTGTAAGAAATTAAGAATTCCAACTATCGCTTTGGTCACAGTTCTATGCCTAAATAACAAAAAACAAATCCAGCAGATTATTTCGTGTTTGACTGTTTCCAGGATTTACAACAAGGATAAATATTTCTTCTGCTGGCCCACCTATCAAATTGTCTCTTGATTGATTTTGTCTGAGGGCTTATTTAGGTTTCAAAACCAAAACTAACAATTTTAAAACGTAATATATATTTAAATTGCGTACCTTCGATTCTGGAGGTGTTTGACAACATTAGACAGATGTATTGCTAATGTAATGTAATGTAAAAGCGGAGCCGGCACCACCGGTAAAAAACAGAAAAAAAATATCTCTGTTTATAAAATACAAAAACTATTGACTGACTGCCTGACTGATCACAGTTTCTCATAAACTATAAGGCTTTAAGCTATGAAACTTGGCACAAATGTTCTTCCCAGTCTCTAGATGCGTACTAAGAAAGGATCTTTCAAAAGGCTTAAATATGGTGTATTATTAAATCTTACATGACGGCCATTTTTAGCTTTCGAAGCTTACTTTCCCAAAAATTACAAGACTTTGGGCCATGGAACTTGACACAAATATTTTCTTTATCTTTAGTTGCTGAAAAAGAAAGGTTTTTAAATAATCTCTCTAAGACGGCTAAAATAGAAGATATTCTAAGATTCAAAATGGCGGTCAAATCAGTTTACAAAACTATAGATGGAAGGCCTATACAGTATTTTCAAGAGTTAGAAAAGGTACAAGATCCAATCAAACAAAAGAATAAAATGTACAAATTTATTACGGCCGCCTACCTGTTATTTGTCAAATGTCTCTTAAGCTACTTGCGTCGTACGACTCGCCCGAGGTAATTAATTGTATTACCACTTTTTTTAAATGGGTTGCCCGTCTAATAAAAAAAGTCTAAAAAACGCGAGACCGAATTTTGACAGAAATGTCATACGCGCGGTCGAAGAAAACCCGGGACTGCCAACGTCGTGAAAACGCGTGACCGACGCGAGATGCGCCAATAAGTCTCGCGTTTCAAACCTCGTGTTGCTGAACGCCACAATGCATAAAGCCAACCTCCTCGAAAAATCCTGTGCAAATACAACTCATAAAATGTTTATTCACAGTTTATAGGCCTATAATGAATGGAATGTCACACTGCTTTCAATTTCGTCACATTTTATTTGCAATACTTATTTAAACGTAAAATGCGAGACATAAATGGTTATTAAGCAACAGTTATGCTGGTTTTCTTTTTTCTTTTTTTAGGATCCATTTTCTTAATTTTCCTTCTCACACTAAAAAATGAATTTGCAAAGTTCAGTTCCTACTTCGATTTTTAATGGATTTTTAGCGAATTTCCTTAAAGGAATAAGCTATTACGGAAGTACTCATGGTAAGACTTAAGTCCGAGACCATGTTAACTTTTCATTTTGGGGTCCCCAGAAGCAAAAAACACCATTCGTTCTAATTTATATATACATATATATATATATATATGTCTGTTAACACGATAGCGGCCGTAAATATGGTCCGATCTTAATGAAATTTGGTACAGACGTGTAAAGTGATCACTCGGACGAGTTCATGAACCAGCCCGATTGGACCACCGGAAGGGGGGGTAAAGGGGAGTAAACCCCCCCAAAAATGGGTTTTTTGTGTTTTTCACATAGAAAAATAAAGTTTATCAAATTTTTGTTGGCACCATTGAATTCAGCTCAAAAAAACAAACAATTTAGTATATTGAATCACTGCTCTATGTCCATTGGTTACCGAGATATTGAAAGTGGTAAACACAGTACGTTGTCTCAGTGTTAACCTTGTGGGAAATAAGTCAAATTCTATATCTCGCTTATTTCTCAACATATCTTGATAAAACTTGGTGGATGGCTTCTTCTAGTTCAGATCTACTGAATATTTAATTAAAACCAACCAATTTAAACATACCTGTAGCAGCAAACCTGCATACTCATTCCCCATGTTATTCTTATGGAGCTTACAAAAAACATGTAAAATCTCGCTATGTTGGATTAAAATATGTTGTTTTGCATTTGAAATTCGCTTAGTATGCAGGTCTGCTGCAACGGGGGTATTTCAGTGTAGGGAGGCACTTCTACACGAAAGATATTGACAATCCTCCTTCCACTCCTTCGTCAAAATCTTCAAGGTTAGTCACTTTATTTCAATATTTTTCTTCTCTTGTACAACTTCGATACCCACATTTCGTTCGTCCAACATTCTCTTTTAATTGACACATCAACCGGGATACTGATTTAATGGAGATTCCACCAGCCTCTGCAACCCGTTCTTGCACCTTTTCTGGGTTAATTATGAATGTTGGCACATCTTATCTCTTCATAAAACTAAATACCTGGGCAATAACCTCACGAGTTTGCACGTTTATTTTTCTTACGATGTCGACTGCGAAATTATTTAGTTTTAACAACAGAGTTTCAAAAACACGTTAAAATTATTCACCAAAAATAAAAGTGAACAAATATTGTTGTAAACAAAGAATCGCATGTTTCGACAGTTAACTGTACCGAGACTGGCGGTAGGGGAACATTATTCCCTATTGTATAGCTTTATTTGCCTTTAAAAGTGATAAATGGCCAGGCAATAGTCTGTAAAGTAGAAGTTAAAGTTTGGGAATTAGCCCAGCACCAGAAAATTTAACAACACTACTCTCGAAAGATCCCATAGATCGATTTATTTTATGATAGAGGCACTTCAGTTGAGCGTAAATCAAAATACACTAAAACCCTTTTTTATGCTTATATTTCAGCTCTGAAAACATTTATGACACATGTTGAATTAAGGGCCACACGGTTACATGCTTACTCCTAAAACAAGCACTTCAATGGGTAAACTTTTTTCGTCCAAGGATTTTTTAATTTAGTTTTTTTGTTGTATGTTGCTTTTGGTCACGAGAAATCGATTGGAGCTAGTCACAAGTCTGAGAAAAATCCGGATTCCGTCCTACAGTTCTTCAATAAGCCCATGCTATCGTTATGTAAAATTTAACCAAAACAGCTGGGTTATATCACAGACTAAGGAATTCCTTTGTCTGTGGTTATATATACTTGTTTTATCCTAGCAAAGCTCGGTCTCCCGTTACTTTAAAACAAAACATTAAGTAACATTGTAAAATGACTGGTTTTATTTAAAAAGTCAAATTAATTCATTAAATTCACTATACAATATAAAATCATCAAGTTTTATAGATTCAATATCCATATATTAAAAAATTTGGTTTTTCTTTTCCGAGTCCGTTTGGCTCTTCTACTCAACCGATTTTCATAATTAAGATCTTAAATTAAAGGTATGTATGAGCAGATTTGCCATCAAGTATCCGCATTCATTTATCTGCCGTAATACTCGAGTTATGCATAAAAGCAACTTCCTCCCTGTACACTTCTTATGGGAGTTAAATATGATTTTCCATTTCCGAGTTCGTTTGGCTTTTCTACTCAACCGATTTTCATAATTAAGGTCTTAAATTAAAGGTATGTATGAGCAGATTTGCCATCAAGTATCCGCATTCATTTATCTGCCGTAATACTCGAGTTATGCATAAAAGCAACTTCCTCCCTGTACACTTCTTATGGGAGTTAAATATGATTTTCCATTTCCGAGTTCGTTTGGCTTTTCTACTCAACCGATTTTCATATTTAAGGTCTTAAATTAAAGGTATGCATTAGCAGATTTACCATCAAGCATCCGCATTCATTTATCTGCCGTATTACTCGAGTTATGCACAAAAGCAACTTCCTCCCTGTACAGTTCTTATGGGAGTTAAATATGATTTTCCTTTTCCGAGTTCGTTTGGCTCTTCTACTCAACCGATTTTCATAATTAATTGAGGTCTTAAATTAAAGGTATGCACGCACAGATTTGCCATCAACCATCGGCATTCATTAATCAATTGTATTACTCGACCAAAAACATAAATTTGATTATTTCCCGAATTTTGAATTCAATTGAAGATATATTTCCCAAGTTCTAGTTACGTAAGTCTATATGTTTTGGTCTAAGAACATTCAGTGAAATATCAGCTTTCATTTGAGCTATTGATTATTATGATCGGACGTACCTGAAGCACTCTGCTGAATTCCGAACAACACAAATCTTATTTATATATAAATTGGGTTTTTCTCTTCCGAGTCCGTTTATGGTCTGATCTTAATGAAATTTGGTACATAAGTGTAAAGTGATAAGCAAACGGACGAAGTTGTGAACCAGCTCGATCGGACCACCGGAAGGGGGGATAAAGGGCGATAAACCACCCCAAAAGTGGTTTTTTTTTTAATTTTGTACATAGAAAAACAAAATTTATCCAATTTTTGTTGGCACCATTGTATTCAGCTAAAAAAATAAAATAGGCTTTTGAATCGCTGGTCTATGCCCATCAGTTAATGAGATATTGAAAATGGTAAACACAGTAGGTTGTCCCTGTGTTAACCTTATGGGAAATACAGTAAAACCTCGATTAACCGTCACTCTCGGGACCGGGAGTGTGACGGTTAAGAGAATAGACGGATAACAGAAATTTAGCTATAAACCTGTTCAATATATAGATATAAAATATTTTGGAAGAAATTAAACCCTGTATAATTGGATAATACAATTTATATTTGAATTACATTCATATAATGGTAATGGCAGACCTTCTAAACTGTATGTTGTGCTCATTCAGTGTTCGTAAGTGATTTACATAACCTCAAATTAAAAGATAGTCCGTAATCTTTTAAATGAGTCCGCCAACACCATACATCAGCGCGATACTTGTAGCTATCTCGCCCTTCCTTAAAAGTTTAATAATTTCGATCTTTTGGTCAAGCTCTAGTACGACTCGTTTTCGTTTTTCAGCCGTCGTTAACAATCAACAGTTACTGTACTGCAATTGATTAACAATACGTATCTAGCTACACACTGTGTAACAGCAAACACTGTGTAACACTGAACTACGAGGCGGGCCGTATAACCAAAAAAATCAACATGCCAATGAGAAATAAATAACTCGCTCACCCTCATACCACTCCTTGCGTGGGAGTGGTGATTTTCGGCGGAAACTCAAAGGTCATCAGCCGCGGACTGTCGCGTTCGATCACAATGGCGCTTGCACTTTCTTCCGTGCTTTGCGCGACGCCAGTTTACAACATATTGCGAGCCCGGAGGCAGTGACGGATAACAGAGAGTGACGGATGAAAGAGTGACGGTTAATCGAGGTTCTACTGTATCTTTCTTATTTCTCAACATATCTCGATAAAACTTGGTTTGTGGCTTCATCTAGATGAGATCTAATAAATAATAGTCTAAAATCCCCGATATTTCCATTTTCGTGGCAGCAAACCTGCATACTCATTCCCCATGTTTTTCTAATGGAGCTTACAAAAACATGTTGGCTTGAACTATGTTTTTTGCATATGCGATTCGCTGAGTGTGCAGGTCTGTAACGGGGGTATTTCAGCATGATATATAGTTAGTTTGAAAAGTCGTATGTCGCTGTCCCGAAAACTTAAATACAGAATATCTCATTAAGTTCCTACTTTTTCCTTCGTGGAACAAATTATTACCAATTTCATAATAAATCGTGGTACAATTGGTTTTCTGAAATTCCAACATAACCTTTTTTCCACCTTCATGCACCTCTTTTTCAACTTAGGCAAGTGCCAGGCAAGTCACATTGAAGTTGTGAAGCATTTGCATTTTGTGCATGTATTTCAACGCCAGTGGCATTTTTAACGTTTTTATCGGGAACGGTCCAAAAGCATTGCATGTAACATTAATTTTGTAATTGAAGAATTATTTGATTTGAATTATTTTGTGTCTTAGTACCAAAATTTACTGCTGCGGAGCAGCGTGGGTCCCCTTAGTAATTTAATAAAATAATAATAGAGCAAATCCATAAAAAATTATGAAATTAGAATGTCACAGATAATGCGAAAAAGACGCACATTGTAGTTATTTATGTTTATGGTCATGAAAATCGACATAGAGATATTGAGGACATGGTGTACTGCTATCTTACGGCGTATCTGCGAACTACAAGACTATTAGTTTAAATAGCATCCGAAAGAGTGCAGAAGAATATACTTATAGCGGTAAAAATATATGTTTTTTAACTAAAATTACCTTGATCAGTAAAAAAAACTATACAAATGCAAACTGAATGAATTGCGAAATAACCAAATACATGGTTATAAATAAATATGTTCTTTTCAAACATCTCAAACCTTATTAGCGCCTGCAAAAACACAAATGCAGCAAACAACTGGCAACACTGTAGTGCATATAGAAGAACCAGATCTGAAGGAGAACTTTTATGTGGCTTATACTACTTGCCTTGAGCATGATCCTTCTAAATTCTTTACTTAGCATCAACCTAAAACTTGTTAATTGACGTTTATCGGTGCGGGGAATTAATTTTCTACTTTTCCGCAGTTGAAGAGGCTGACCATTTTTATTTCACAAAGCTTATCTAATCATAGACAGTTGTCAAAAGAATAAATATGAAATTACTTTATTTTCTTTACAATAAGAAATATTTTGTATATACAATTTGATAGCTTTAAGCATTTTGCGTGCGCTTTTTTATGGCAGTGTAAGGTTTGTTGGGCTGATTTGCCGCCCAAATTGCACTGGTATGAATGTAATTATTAGTTATGTATTATCTGGTTTGACAAGTAGTTAATTTGTCTGTTGCAGCGTCCAAGGGAGCGACGGTGAGCCCCCAGCACGAAGTGGTGTCCGGACTGCCGTCACACCACCACCACCAGTGGCGACGCGACAATATCGCAGAGCTCTCAGGTGGCCCACTGTAGACAAGTAGTGACGGAAGTGTTGTCTGTTGCAGCGTCCAAGGTAGCGACGGTGAGCCCCCAGCACGAAGTGGTGTCCGGACTGCTGTCACACCACCACCACCAGTGGCGACGCGACAATATCGCAGAGCTCTCAGGTGGCCCACTGTAGACAAGTAGTGACGGAAGTGTTGTCTGTTGCAGCGTCCAAGGGAGCGACGGTGAGCCCCCAGCACGAAGTGGTGTCCGGACTGCCGTCACACCACCACCACCAGTGGCGACGCGACAATATCGCAGAGCTCTCAGGTGGCCCACTGTAGACAAGTAGTGACGGAACTGTTGTCTGTTGCAGCGTCCAAGGGAGCGACGGTGAGCCCCCAGCACGTAGTGGTGTCCGGACTGCCGTCACACCACCACCACCAGTGGCGACGCGACAATATCGCAGAGCTCTCAGGTGGTCCACTGTAGACAAGTAGTGACGGAACTGTTGTCTGTTGCAGCGTCCAAGGGAGCGACGGTGAGCCCCCAGCACGTAGTTGTGTCCGGTCTGCCGTCACACCACCACCACCAGTGGCGACGCGAAAATACCATAGACCCCTCAGGGTGGCCCGACTCTGCCCACCACCTCGCCTACCGCGCCTACTCCGCCTCCAAGTAGAGTACCATCAACGCCTTCACAATTTCGTCGTCTTAGTATTTATTTTTAGTGAAAATAAATCTTTTTTATGATAAATGATTCAAAACTTACTTAAGTTATGACAAAATCAAACTCAGTGAGGACAGGTCTCGAGAGTCCTATGAGGGTAGAAATAACCTTACAGGATTTCAAATGGTTATATAAATTTGATTTAAAAAAACACTTCAGGTCGGCAATTAAAACTGAATGTCACATACCTTCGTACTTGGCTTAAAATACCTACCTGGGTAGGGTAATCACGGGTTTCACGAAATCTAATGTATCTACCTTCAAGCTATGTTCATGAAACGTCGCTTCGTGTCTGATCATAGATTTATAAAAGCCAATCAAGGGTCGTTAATACAAATAAGTACTTAAAGTCATTAAAGTTGATTGATTTAACAGCATGTACAATACTTGATATTAAGTGATTTGAATTATTTCCGTCCACTGTGGAATGTAACTTATTTTTGATTTAAAATGCATAATGATAACTAAGTCCTACAGTTGGCCCAAAACTTGTGAACGCACGGCCGATACAGCTGCCTGATAAGGGAAGAGGGAGAGGGAACACTTTTATAAAAATATTTGTAACAAAATAAATGTTAAATGCAACTAACTGACGGAATGTCACCAGCACTACTTTGCTTTCGTCAACAATAATAACCCAGCTGTATTCTAGCTCTTATAGTTTCTGCTTACATGTAATTAGTGATAATAGTGTATATAAACTTTTCCTTTGTTAATAGTAACTATTTTTTGCGTCACAGGCACTTTGGGCCAACTGAAGCTAAAACAAAATGGTGGATAAAGAAAATTATCCAAGCAGGATGCTGAATAACTTTTTTTTATCATTAAACGGACACCAAACCGTCAGTATAATCTTTACATCATATACTACACCGAAACATCTGTTATCCGTGCCTTACTCTTGGCTGGAAAGTTTACTCTTTGCCGATAACTGCGAGGTAAATTTGCCGTGCACTGGGAAACGGAACTGTTGGAAGTAAACAACCAAAACAATTAGCTGATTACAGCAAACTGACGTTTAAAACACTTTTATATGTTACTTTAGAGGAATGTAGTGGCAGCACTGGTAGCAGTAAAGAAATTGTTTGTTTGTTTACTATAGGCTGGGTTTGAAAATTTGGTAAATGTAGCAGTTTTATGCAAGAAATACGTTAAGATTTAAAAATATGTTTTTCTGAGTAGTACATTGTGAAGTTTCGTACGTTGCACGTTACAAGCCCGGTAAGTTTCACCGTACTCGCGAGAAAATCCCACACTCGCCTCTGGCTCGCAAGGGAATTATAAAGCTCGTCCGGTAAAACAGTACTTAACGTTCTGGTAACGAAACATACTTTAACCGCGTATGTCCTTGGAGGATGTTTTAAAGGCAACAAATCAAGACCAACCAAGAACTATACTAATGATTAAATCTAGGCTAGTCCGGTGACAAGCGGAGATTAATTTCTCAAAACGAAATGTGATTCTGCAGCTTATTTAATGATATAAGTCTCTGGAGTGATATTTTATGCCGACCAATTAATTGCTAATTAACTTTTCATTGTCATAATATTCATAAATACACTTTTTAATACTCCATGCAATCGTCGTCCCCCACGCAGAAATTAAACTTGCCCATCAGATAGAAATAGCATAAAAACCGTTGTTATGATTTTTTTCGTTTTTTATTTCGTTGTTAATAATGTAGGAACCTATGATATGATAAATTTATTTTTATTTCGAATTTTTTTTAATTATTTGATTAGAGTAAACTTTTTATCCCCGCCGTTCTTTTCTTGTGTTTCTTCACTAACGATATTCCTGTCGTGACGTACAATTCGTGATAGTCGAAGGGAAGTTCAATAACAAGTACCTTGGAGCAGATCGTGCCTCTTACCTGGACGTCGAAAACTTCCCTCCCTTGCTGCTGACAAACGACAGTGGTGTAAACTATCTGTCACCAAGACCACCGATTCAACTAGGACAAGGTATACGTGTATTTTGTTCCAATTCGTAAACAAATGTTTCTTATTCTAAAGTTGATGAGATAAACGATAAGATATAGATGACTGTGGTTCCAGAGATTACGATTAGGATAATCTACAAATTAAGTATTTGCAGATTGAATATCACAATGCCTGCACGAGCAGGAATTTTCAAAAATGTTTCATTTGCAAACAATTAAAACTTCTTCAGTATCATAACCCTTACTGGTATTTTATATGGTTAGCATATAAAAACTTTGAGTTTAGCCTCGAAACATGTGTATAGGAGATATGATTTATATAAGTTCGATGAATTCTCAAAGAACACCCTTATAATAAACTTATATAAATTCATAAATTGCCCAATAACTCCGCTAATAGAAATCCAATCGTAACACACGTTTAACTTTTGAAGTATTTTAAAATCATTACTTTTTAATAACATTTTTTCTTAAATTAATGACTAATTCATTCATTTGGTATGTTTGAAAACGATATTTCGCACTTAATAACATGAGAAAGTCCAATTTCTTGATAAAATTATAATATGATCAATAGACTGAAAACTTCTACAAACAGTTATTTTATCCAAAATGGTCAACCAGTACAAAAATATTACCTCAAAAAGATATTGTTATAGCAGTTTTCCGAGTTTTTCGGTATTTTATCAAGTGAAATAACCATAATTTTGCTTAAAACTAAATATAGTTAAAGATAAATAACTAACAAATCTATAAAAATCGCTCAAATATAGGATAATTTCAAGTTTCAAGATGTTTTTTGTGCTTTTTGACTGATGTTCTAAAATAAGTAAAAGGCACTTTCTCTATACTGTACTAAAAATTTTTCCACTAGTTCAAATTTAACAGAATTCTTGAACTTCAACTATCGATCATTTTGACGATATTACGCCTAAAAATCGTATATAAATAATCACAATGTTTAAGTTGTAAATTTTCAAGAATTTTATCTCATTTCTTCTTGCTTATAAAGTTTGTCTAAGAAAAAACTCTCAGTCAATTATTTTTCCTTATACTTAAGAGGGTTCCCTACCAACAGCAGTTTTCGTTTTTCTGCGACTCTAGCGGCGAATTTTGGAACTGCGGCTCCATAAGAGCTCATGTTAAATTTGTGCACTTTTCGCCGCGCAAGTCGGTGCAGGAGAAACGCGGTGTCATTTAGCGAGCGCCTCCAGTTCTTAAAATAAAAATTATCCGGATGTAGCATTCTAAAGATAAAGAGTTTCAGAGTGTTTATTGCTTCTCCAAAATCGTTTATGCTTACATTAAAAAGATACATGGTGTTAAAGTTAGTCAACTTCAACAGAATGTATCTTCGGAATACGTTAACATGAGCGATTTTGGGTTAGCAATTAACATTCTAAAACTCTTTATCTTTGAAATGCTATGTTAAATTAAATTTTATTTTGAAAACTGTAGGCGCTAAATGACACCGCGCGGAGCGTTTTTTAGGCATGTTTTGGGGTAGGTAGGGAACCCTCTTAACAAGGGACAACCAAAACAACATTAGGCTCTCTAATTAGGTAAATATCTATTGTGTATCAGACCTGCGAACTCTGCGAATTTCAAATAAAATCATATTTCCATCCAGCATTATCGAGATATGACTTTTTTTGTAATCTCCATAACAATAACATGGGGAATGAGTATGCAGATTTGCTCCATACTGCTTTGAACAAGTATGTAAATATTTGGTAGTTTCAATCTACTGCAGTAGATCTGAACTTCAAGAAGCCTATACTAAGTTTTAGCAAGATATGAAGATTTTTTTTCCATTAAGGATAACATATGGGGTATGCAGGGTTATTACCGTGGAAATGTACAAATTGGGGGTTAAATGCAATCTTTCTCAACTAGACGAGGCCACAAATTAAATTTTATTAAAATATGCTGAGGAATAGGCGAGAAATCGAATTTTACTTATTTCCTAGAAGGATAAGGGAAAGTATGCTGTGTATACAGCTTTCATTAAAAAAAAAAGTTGTTAGCCAATTAAAAAATAGACTGTATGTGTCTCAAGGTCGATTCTTAGACAAAAATGCTTCTACTTTTACTCTCTATACACCAAGTAGCTAAACTGCATTAAAGAGTTAAAGATTTTGGTGACCACAATAACCACACGTACTATATACCAGGAAATGCGTCTACAGTGAATGGTAAAGCGGAACGGGATAAAGTAGTCAATTAACGCCAAATCTGAAGGGACACCCTCCTGAATGCTGAGACAACTTGTCTAATCGGTTATCTAACATCCAGATATCTTTCACTCTTTCATCTAACCGGCTGTCGTCTCCCTGTTGAACTAGACCTATTCATCCATGTTCATCACCTAGGTAAATATAATAGCTCACCACATGTATAATCGGTCTTTCTCTTGTTCTCAACACAGCGAACCCTGCGAGAAAGACCGATATTTTGGACGGGAGAAGTGATCCAGATAGTACGGAAAGATCTTCCAAAATCTTTAACAACTAGTTAGATTACGCAACTGATAAAGTCATTTTTATGGCATATTATTGATTAATGATTAATTAAGTTCATTCAAAACTCATTTACTTGCATACTACCAAAAATGATTTCCATCGGATATCAGCACATAACTAACCGAGAAGTTTTGGGAACATTTAAACTCGAAACAATGTAATCAATAAATATTTTACTTAATTAAAAGTGACTGCGGACAGAGCTACTGTGTGGGGACCACGGCCCCCTGGTCGTCGCGGGGGCGGGACGCGGTCATCATGCGGCCGTAGTCGGCGGCGGCGGCGGGGGCGGTGTAGTAGTGGTCGTGCTCGAACGCGTGGCCGCCCTCGTAGTGAGGGGCGGCCAGCTCGAAGTGCGCCGGCGCCTTGATGATCTCGACGTTGCTGTACTTGCTGCCGCCGCCGTCGCCGCCCCCGCCGCCGCCCCGCAGCGCCGTCATGCCCGCCAGCATGAGCGCCATCAGGGACGCCATCATCGCCTTGCCCGCCACCGCCGCCAGCGAGGCGAAGCCCACCGCCGCCAGCGCCCCCGCCGACCACAGCATGGCGCCACCGTAGCCCTTCTTGCGACCCTCTGCAACATACCGGCAAATGTTATCGGAATACATACAAAAGGAGCAAATTGTCTTAATTTCTTTCTAACAATCAATCTTATTTCCGCATTTACCCTATGCGCTCCATGGCCGTTATGTTAAATCTTTGAGAGTGTATTATGATGTTTGTAAACTTCAGTAATTCCCTGAAAGGTTTATCGGTAAGCCTATGAATTCAGAAAGAAAACAAAACATTTTTCAATAAGTTCACTATATGGACTGCAAAGGATAATTTTTATGTCTACGTACAGAATTTGATACCTGCAAATTTACGCACAAGGATGCAAGTTCTGTATAAATTTTTAACAGAGTTCAATTTAAAGAAAGATCATCAGCATTATGAATCTATCGCTCTGAATAGACTTATATTTTCTCGGTTGTCATCATTGTATATGCACTTACACCAAATATTTAATATATTTTGCAGTCATTGCTTTTTAAATTTGTTTAATGATTTTTTTTTAGTTATGGCTGAGCAACAGATTTTATATTAAGAAACGTTTATAGTTTTTCGTGTTCTCTGTTTGTTGTTAGATTTAGTTTAGGCATGCCCTTCTTGTACACTTCGATGTATCAATGTCTAAAGAGAAATTGACCATTAACTATTGGCTAACTATAAAAAAAAATCAACGCAATAACCATTTCATTTTGTTTCAAGGAACATATACCTATATTCATAACGTATAGTAGTTTTCATTACTAGGAGCGAAAGTGGCTCTTTTTGGTACGAGATCGTAATTTACAGGCGAGGCGCAGCCGAGATTGGGAATGCGATCGAGTATACCAAAGAGAAACTTTTGCTCCGTGTGATGAACAACTATTTTCATCATTATGTATAAATAACCATCTAATTTAATCGTTAAAAATTAGACTACATAATTTTGAGGTTTTCCAAAATAGTCATCGTCATTTATACGTCTGTTAGTTGTTTGCAAACACAAGTTAGGAAATCGTTCAACCTTTCAAACGTAACATAAACAAATTTGACATTAGAGTACGGCATAATTTACCATATGTTTTTTCAGTACTCCTATTCGAAGTGATCCAAAAACGATCATTTTGCATACGATTTAGAGAACTAAAAACGGCTGTTTTCGGGACAATATGATGAAAAAGAGATTTAAGTATCGGAGATAAACCCTGAAATTGCCGATTATGAATCCCATTTGCTTTCTCCGAATATGAGAAATTTTTTGACAGCAAATTAACCGAAAATATAATCAAACCCACAGGAATTTGAGCTGCTCGCTGAGAAAGGGAAGAGTTTACAGTAATGACTGGTAACAACCTCCGCGTGGTCATTATCGTGCTGTTGGCCCTGATGACGCGCGGAATCGCGGCGTTTCAGCCGTGTTTGAACAGCTGGGCGGAGCAATTAGCGAAACGACCGGCCGATTGTGGCTCGGTAACCAACTTAGCGTCTCTGGATGTGGGCCGCTTAATGTCAGGTCACCACTAGTACCTTGTTAAAGGTCCATGAAACTCGACGAATCATCCATCAGTAGTAAGACCAGAAAAAAGTTGAATGATTGCTGTTTTTACACGATTTTTAGGTTAATATGTCAAAATGATGCAGTTTAATAAGCCAATATCATGTTAAAACATATGATACTAATATTAAGTGTTAAAATAGCTAATAAGAATATTAGCTAACAAATATACCTTTGCATCACTTTGACATAGAATGTAATAATATATTTCATATTGATAAAGCTTAACAGGTCAGTTTGCAATTAATGGGGGTTGGGGGTGTACAAAATGTATAGACAGAATTTGGATTATACTTTTTCTCCATCTCACTGTTTCCCTGCTTTCAAACCACTGTTTTGGTAAAATGTAAGTGCATTGTTTCGTCACTCTTGTGATATGGACAGCTAAAATTAGTTTAAGCTCAGATTATAATTTGTCTGTTTTTTTTTTAAGCCAGTACTTTTTTCCGTTACTCGGTCATAGTTATTCATTATTACTATTAATAAATAAATAAAATTATGACTTAGTTGTAAGACGAGATTATTCCCTTGCCTCGCATTAGAATTCCCAGTATTTAGTAATGAATACATGTAAAGTTTTAGAATGATTCAGTAAAATTATGTTTTTTTTAAGAAGGTAAGGGCACCTTAACAAAAAATTAAGAAAGCATTTTAAGAAATACGCGTATTTCCTTTCCCTGTCATAAATGTATTAAAATACCAAAACAATTTTGTATGGTAACATTTTTACGGAGAAACATTTTCTAATATCTATTTTTGAACCCATCAAAGTTATTATAAGGATTATTTTTAGTTAGGAAAAAATATTAGGATTATTTAAATACCTTTAAAAGGTACCTAAAGCTGACACTCAGATTCGGCATGGAACCTAAAGCTGACACTTAAGGAACCTTAACCTGACACTAAAAATATTTGTATAAATAAATTACGTTGTTGAGATGTTGTAATATATTATTTTTTGAAGTGCGATTTACTTGTCAAAATCCAAAACAAAATAAAATTACAACTGATTGTTATGGGAACAACTGAACGCTATGGGAGATAAATAAAAAATCATGTTTCCCTTAATTCTCAATATAGCTTGATAAAATTCTTATAAAGGAGATCTAGCGGGTAATGGGTGAAAATAAGCAACTTTTCCATTCCTGTGACAAGAAACTTGAATATTCAAATGCCATATAATTGGGATTGTAAATATTTTTAATTGGATAATTTAAGAACAGGCTATGATGATAATTCATTCATACAAGGCTTCAACTTGTGATGAAATATTTGTATATGAATTCTTAATTTTCTGATTATGAGGTCAGCTGCTACGTAGGTATTATCTTTTAAATCGTTAATCTTTCACAATTTCTTCCATTTACGATTATTTAAAATTGGAATGGCTGGGCCTATGTATTATGCGTTCATTTATTAAATGTAGCCACAAATATAATTTTGTAAAAATTAAAATTTTGTGTTAAGTAAATCGAGTCAACAAAAATACATATGCTCCACTTGTGCCAGGTTTAGGGGCTGAGTTGAAAGATTAGAACCTAAACCTGACATCCCTTGTGTAGCATATAATTTCAGGACATAGGGTCTATCTAAATGAGTTGTTGGATTGCATTGTATTGTAAAAGATGATGTGGAACTTGCATAACTTATTCATAAAAGACACAGCTAAGACCTTATGAAAATTAAGTTACCTCTTATTGTTTTAATCAAGCTGGGAGTATATTCAGAAACGAGTTAGACATACCAAGATAATATTTCCCTCCAAAAGAAAAATGAATAACAACAGGCTGAGGATTTCCTTATTTTCCATTATTTAAATTTAAAATGTTAGCTTTAGGTGCTGTGTCAGGTTTAGGTGCAGTTACCTTAGCGATCTAAGCGCATTTCGATAAGTCTGTGGCCGGCCACACCCTTAGAAAGTCTTTCTAACCCACACGGTGTCTGTTTCAATATTCCAAAGCTTTTCACACCTAATTGTCTTGTAAAATTTACAACGCCATAAAAATAATTCCGTTTCAGTATCAAGCTATTTTTACTACCGGCGCGGCGGTAAAAGGTTACATCTAACCTAGAGCAACGATAAAGCATTGAATAGGTTGAGGGTCAATTGAGTCGTGAGAACAAATTCTCCACATTTTGTAGAGAAAGTCGCTTTAGCTCGGAGCTTTGTAATCCAGCCTCATAAACAGCAATTCAAATTACGTGGGTCGCTCGCAAGTAGTTAGCGCCGTTTAAGCTCCTTTCACCGAGGAAGATCTCTTTATTTCCATAATCCATCTGCGGGAAAAAGTTTGATTATAAAATACAATTATTGTGCAGTAAGCTGTAGAATATCGTTAACATACATTATTTACAAGCAAAAGGAACTTCCTAAAAAGTTCAATAGCAAATCCCAAATTAAAGTGAGAACTACTGTGCCTACATTTCTATGCATATGGTTATACCTCATAAGAAACAAGTTAAAGCTTGGGTGTTTACAAACAGAGGATGTTATGAACCGGAGTTTAGGGTTTGGGGATCAATTAAAAACATTTTTCCGTAAAATTAATGTCAATTAATTTAATTCTGTCATTTGTTGTCTTTGAAAAAATTCAGTTCAATCAGATTTTGTTAAAAAAAAACTCAAGCCTTAGCATGTTCCTCATGAGGAATCCTAAACTGACTGCAGATAAAGGATACGAGATCGTAGGCGCACTTCCCCATTTTAATGCACTGTGAAACATTAAATGAAAAATCCTTTATTTACACTGGCAAAGTTAGGGTCACATGGCCCTTTCATATACAACCTGGTACAAGTGGAGACGGATGTATTAAAATCTACTAATCTATACATACAACAAACAAAACTAAAACTATATTCACATAAAACAATCTGCAGTCCTACCCATTCACCCAAACTTTCATTCATTAGCAATCACGCCCCAGACAAACCCCCTACGACACACCCACTAAGGTCATGCGATGTAAATACATTTTTCAGTGGCGCCACAAACAAACCGACGACAACTTTCCAGAGATTTAAGGAGTTCTACAAGCCATTCCAAAGATGGCAAGCAACAACAACAAACCCCCTGTTCTGTGATGAGGTGTCCGCAGTGTGAGAGAAGCTGAGCGGGAATTCCTCATTCTAACTTGAGACACTAATTTAAAGTAATTTATTTACATAATAATTAGGGAAAATACTTTTAAAAATTGAATACAAACAGTTTAAATAACGTTAAAGAACACGTGCCCGTATTACTTACTGTAAAGGAATCACTAACTTCTGTTAATCCTAAAGATTTAATGAAAAGATGATGTATAAAGTATTCCTTTAAGATATCTTATCTAACCTCTATCAAAATAACCGTTATTTTGGGTCATCCTCGATTTTTCAATGGGCTTTTAATTAATCGTCTTGGCAAGGGCATCATCTAGTCTTTGTAGCAACAAAGGCCTACGGTACCTAACCGCCTGGTCTAAATTGGTAATTGGCCCTGCATTGTCTATTTTGTTCTAGCCAGGAAGTTCACTGACCTGATAACAGAGTGCACTGATGTCAACTAACAATCCATACCCTGGGTGCAAGTTAGTATGCATTTACACCTCCCTACTTCACGCATTTTCTCTCCTTCCTACTATATCTATACTGCTTTCTTTTCTTTTTAGAACGGATAATTAGTTAATAAGTTGATAATCCCTCAGCATTACTTCATTAAATTCTGGCTTATATTGCATTAATTATAAAAATTTTCACATACTTAACCACAGCTAAAGTAGGTTGACAGTCTTTACGTTACATACTTAGGAGCCCCAAGTCGCATTTTACTTAATCGGAACTATTCGCCCTTACTGAACAGAGTCCCGTGGTTCTTTCTAGACAAAATTTCATGATGTTATTCCATGAGCCACGATTTTTGCGAGTTAAACGTTATCTCTCATGCCTCTTGTTCTACTCGATTGACTAAACAGAATTTTTTGTGCAAATTTGTCACATCTTGAAAACTTCAAGATAAGTCGACTTCGATTACATCACGAGTTCTTAAAAGAGAGATTTCATTATGAAGCTTTAACTTTTTGTTTTCCATCAAATTATAACAACCCCATAACCTCATAACCTGAGGGTTTCCGAATCAATCGTGAGAGGATCGAAACTGGGTCCAGTTGCCATTTGTGATTGTACTATGAATTATTGATGCTATCTAACAAAAGGTCACCGTTAAATAGTAACAAGAGCCGGGTTTGGACCGTTCCCGATCAAAACGATAAAAACTGCCTCTGGCGTAGATAAACACAAAATTAAAAAAGGTTTTATACGAGAGTGTTGAACTGACCGCTCTCGCCGGTGGAGACGAGGCCGTCGACGACCTCCTCGCTGAGGGTCTTGACCCGCCTGAGCAGCGCCGGGTCCTGCAGCCGCACGCTGACGGTGACGGCGTCCAGCAGCCGCCGCAGCCGACCCAGCAGCTGCAGCTGCGGCTGCGTCACCAGCGCCGCCGCCACCTCCGCCAGCTCCAGCGACTGCGACGACGGAGCCTGAACCGATCAATACGTTTGCATAAGCGGTGAATAGATTAGTTGAGGCAGCCCAGAGACAGCCTTATGGAACGCAATGGACGGCTTTTTTAGTTCGTGGCCTAGTAGTAAGATGTCGTTGTTCAAGAGAGCTCTTCTTCTTCTTCAGAGCGACAACCAATCAGAGCAACGACAGCAAAATGCCAACTTCCTTTTCCGTTCCCTCTACTTCTGTATGAAAATAAACAAAAACAAGTCGAGTTTTGATTTCCTTAGTATAATTAAGATGCCTCAGCAACTCAAATCTTGTGCCGTATTTGGCTGTAAATCAAAAGAGATTAATGTTGATCATAGTTATTATTTAAACTGTGTACCTAATTTTTTCGTCTTTCCACTAAATATTGACAGGTAGGCTAAGCATTGTTTTAAAAATGTTACCTTTATATTATCAAACTGAAAGGTCTTACAGCCTAGCCTGACTGACTTTTCGGTTTTGTAATGTCCATTACAAACAAACGATGTTTTGAATAGCCTAATTGAATTAAAGTAGCCTTATCTTATTTAGCATTTCCTACTGGAACAATTTAGAGTGATTACAGCCTTGTCAATGAATGGTGAAATCATTCGTTGGCTTGTACCTTTAGGCCTTACAAACCAAATCATATTTCCAAACCAAGTTTATGTAATGAAGAGAGATCTGCTTTTTCTAATACTCAATTAATTTTATATCTGCTTCCGTTACAATATATAAATTTAAGGTTGGATTTGATTTTTTACAAAACATATTCCTTTTATTGTAGGAAAGAAGCTACCAGTAAGCTTACTTACCTACTAAATGCTATTACGTTATGGAAGTCTTTGATGTGCTGTGTACCTCAAAACTATCAACTACGTCATCTGATATAGATTATTTTAACTTTAAAGTTGTAATACCAGCCACAACCTCTTGAGGAGTTGACTTGGCTGTCAATCAAAAATAGGTATTTGAGGAAAGTACCTCACTGAAAAAATTGGGTAGTTAAATTGTTGAGAAAATAAATAATGCCGTTATTGATATTGGTAAGTACAAAATAGGCCATGATGTTGCCCAAAGTTATCTCATAAATACTTGAATAATATTTCTTTGCTAACCTTTTTATAAATGATAAACTAAGGCCTGCTCTCACCCCTGAGCAGGCCTGTGTTAAGGCCTAGCCGATATTAGGCCTAGCTGTTAACACATTTGAAATTACTACCATAATTTATGTACCAGTAACTTTTTCTTTTGTTGCATTGAAAAAGTATTTTATTTGAACAAGTATAACTTATATGTATGTTACTTTTTTCATTGATAAGTTATTTGAGGCTCTTATTGATACCGATAAAAATTTTTGGATTTTTATGAATGGAAGGAAAATGACATTTATTGGCTCATGGCTAGCTTAGTGAAAAAAATGGTAATATTATTTCTATGAGAATAACGCAAGTAACTTGAAATGTTTCGAAGACAAAGCTGATTACACAAAAAGATCTAAGATCAATTTAAGAAATCATTTGTTTGGTATATCAATTGTTAGATGATCAATTAAAAGGCCTATGGGATCTGAGAACATTTATAATCAGCCTTAAATATTAATAATATTGAAAATCAGCCTGTTTTCTGTAATAATCAGCCTTCTGTAACAAAACCTGGTCCATGATAAAGTCCTTAAAGTAGTTTTAGCCGTTCAAATAACATAAAACATCAGGTTATATGGGTAGTTAAACTAATTTATAGGCTATTATTATCATTACTCAGAATTTTGATATTGTTTCTTGAGCTTCCTATGGCCCTTGTTCCTTGAACAAGGAACAAGGGCCAATGTTTTCTATGGCCCAATGTTTTTCTTGGATTATTTCAAACTAAACTGTAAACAGTAGAACCTTGATAGGAAGACATTTATAACACAAAAACCTAATGAACAAGAGTATTTTTCAAATCCCCTTGAAATTGTCATGACATTATTTGTCTTGATAACATGAAGCTCAATAAGAAGAGTTCCTTTCAAAACCATACTGATTTTAATATTTCTTTATATTGAAGCTCTATGATAAGAACTCTACATTGATAAAAAAATCTGCTTACTCAACAAATTAAAAATAATTTTATAAACATTTCAACACAGCACTAGCGAAAAAAGCTCTGACTCCATAGCCTGTAGGCTAACTTTGTGCTTAAACGTGATAGCTTCTTTTTCTCTGTAAGGAAATTTAATCAAAAAATTTAAAAGAAAAGTAATTTTAAAATTTTGTTGGTGTTATGATGTTACCTACTTTAAACTCAAAAGCCCCTAAAATTGGTGCCCCCCTAAAATGGAGGTAGAATGTTCCGAATTATTCCTCAAATTAACCTGCCAATCAGATAATGTAAGAAAATCACCGTAAAATTTAAAGGAAATTGGATTATAATTGTGGCCTCTAAGAGTGTAAAATCCCCTTATGATGATTTATTTAAGATTTATCAATCCAGTGACAAGACCTAACAGTAACTCTTGACGGTACAGTAGAGTCCCGCAAACCCGGACTTCGATAACCCGGAATTCTGGATAACTCAGAAAGCCTGCCAGAGCAATAAAGTGCACTGAGATTCAAGGCCAGAGCACAGTGTGACACATTTAAAACAGTTTTTGTTTTTCTTTAAGTTTTTTTGTATTTACTATAGTTTTATATTTTTTACTATTCAATAAAGAAATTATTTCTTATAGATATAACATAAACTATTCTTATTTTTCCTTATTTTTACTTATTTCCCGATAACTCGGAATTTTCACAAACCCGGACACCATTCGGTCCACATTAGTCCGGGTTTGTGGGACTCTACTGTATGATGTTTTCGTGATGGTTTTATTAATTTTCGAATAAGACTGATGTATAGTGAAAGCTTGCGATTGGTAGGGGTATTCTCGACGCTGTAGACATTAGGGTTCATACCGCAGGGATGAGAGTAAATGTATCTTAAAGTTCATGTAAAGGTGCAACTTTTAAGCCCAAATTTATTAGATTCGGTCGGTAAGTACCTAAGTTATTAGCAATTTAAAATTTGTCAACCAAGTTTCCTCAGAATCGTATAAATGTATACATTTTGGCTAACAGTAAACGTATTAAGGTAAACCTTAGTATATTTTAATATATAATCCTTTGGTTCGACTAGTTAAAGGGTAATATACAAGTTTAAACCTTTAATAACATATAATTTTACTTTAACAAGGGCTAATAACGGCGCGAAAACTCATTCCAACAGAATATGCCACAAGGAAAAATTTGTGAAATCCATGTAAAGTGTGTGATTAGGTTATGAATGTAATTTTTCTAAACTAAACACTATTTAAGACTAGAATAATAAAAATTTGAATCTTACAGCAATCATAATGGAGGAAAAATTCCCTTAATAGCTCATTTTTAAACATTTCTGACACGTATACTAACCATATACTCTGTGCATGTATGCAGATGACACAAACGTCATTATTTCAGGTCAAGCACAAAATTCCATTGAAGTTTTAGCTCACATTGGATTATCAATGATTAAAGAATTTTTAAATGATAAAAATCTATTATTAAATCCACAAAAATCTAATTTTATATCTTTTTGTACAAGACAAGCCAAAATTAAGCTATTTCCCAATATTTTTATTAATGAGGATGAAATCCTTGACCAGGTACAGGACACAAAATTTTTGGGATTGGTCATAGATGAGAACCTATCTTGGGACAAGCATGTAAATTTAGTTATTAGTAAAACATCTAGTGGGCTCTATGCGTTAAGGCGCATGGTAAATCAGTGTGATTTTGAAAGTTTAAAAGTAATTTACTATTCCTTAATACATTCACATATTGCATACGGAATAAGTATTTATGGGGCCACAACAAAAAAAATATGGATAAAATCTTGATACAACAAAAAAAAGCTCTAAGAATTATGTTTAAATTAAAAACTTTTGACTCAGTTAAACATATTTTTTCACAACTGAACATTTTAACAGTTTACAGTTTCTATATATTTGAAACAATAAAGTATGTGTTTACCAATAGCAATCCATTATTAGAAAATAAAAGACACCAATACAACACAAGAAATAATTGTATGGTTGAGAGACACAGGTTAACATTTTACGAAAAAAGTCCAGATTATGCAGGGAGAAAGTTTTGTGACTGTTTGCCTGAGCATATCAAAACTGTGCAAAACAAAAATAAATTTTTAAAATTAACAAAAAATTACTTGTCTGATTTGGCATTCTATTCTATAGATGATTATCTAATCAATAATAGGTAAATCTAAAACAGTCCCGTATATAAAAATGTTACAAGTTGTAATACAGGCCTTATATTTTAAGTTACCTTTCAAGATTTGTGTCTTATATTTGAACTATATTACTTGTACTTACTTGACTCTATTCATTGTATAGTTATACAATTATTGAATAAAGATTATTTTGATTTGATTTGATTTGATATATGGTATTAGTTGACATATGATACTATCGAAGGTAATCAATTGAAAAAAATGATAGTTACTGACGATTTATACTCATTCAGACTATTTAATAAGAGTTTTACTAGATTAGGGATAGTATTTTCGGTCCAACAAATAATTAAAAAAAAAAATTTAATCCTCAGATTTTTTAAAGGTTTTAACATACCTGTTGTAGCAAATCTGCATACTCATTCTCCATGTTATTTAATGGAATTTAATTTCTTTACTTTCACATTTTTAACATTGTTTTATAACATTATTAACCCCCCACCCAAAGGCTGCTTAGCAAGTAAAATTATTTACAACCCCTCCCCTCCATTTTTCAATGACACAATTTCAGTGATAATCAACCCTTTATGGCTCCCTGAAATAAAGTGAATCTTCACTGATAAAGAATGCTTAAAGTTAAATTGAAGTAAAAAACGACCTATAACTTAAGCCCTTCAAAAGTTTAGGCCTGATCAACGCCGACTCTACTACTGCGTTACTATAGCATAGATAGTAGTAGTAGGAAGCAGTAGCAGTAGAGGCAGCCTACTACAAATTTGTTTTTTTCCAGCAACCTAACAAGAACCATTCTTCATCATGCCCTGTAAAACCTTTTCCGAAATACCACAATAATGGATTTTTTTAACACTATACCACAATAAATCTATAATATAGAGGAATTATTGCTTGAATTCTGCTCTCCATTTCTCATGATGACTATAACTTTGACACCAACAATGCATGTGAAGGTAAGCTCATAATTATTTACACCTTAATAATAAACCAATTCTCTGTTATAACTGATCATTATGCAAGGCAAGGATTGTTAGAAAATGTTTTCATAATTATCATGAATCGTCACGTAACACTGGTACTTTCCCAATGTGTAGAGATAAGATACTGCAGTGCATATTCCCAACTTACTTTTAAATACCTTATTTTTAAATAAATAAAAAATTATAAACTGTTTTAAATTTAAAATACAGGGGTTGGCAAAAGTCTGGAATATATTAAGTAACTTTCATTTGATTTTGCAGAAAGTAATGAAACTTAACAGTTGTGTATCTATTACAAATACAAATATTTTGGCCTATTTTCTTAGTTTTTCGCACGATGAGGGGACGGTCCACGCTGGAAGTTTTGAAATTCTTAAATGTAAGCATACCTCTAGCTATACCTCATTTTAAAGGTCTTAATCAGTAGATCATGACAGCGCAAGCCACGCCTCAAAAGGTTAATCCAATCAGAAGTTACAGCTCCTCAACGATTTTAATGTTGCCCACTAAACTGTATGCGATAGTTAAGAAAAAAAGTCTATTAAGCGCTCGGAACTATATAGGTGAGTTTTAGATACATGTATTTTTCATTAAAAAGGATACTTTGACGTATTATAAAATCTACAATTAAATTAGGCTACATTGTTTCGAGTGCTTTATTAGTAATTAGACTGTTCTCCTTACTTTTTGCTTAGAGTTTAATGGCCAGAACATAAAATCATTGAGGAGCTGAAACTTATGAATGGATTGACTTTTTGAGACACGGTGTGCGCTGTTATGAATTTTGAAGACTTCCAGCATGGGACGTTATTTGGTCTTGCGAAAAAATAATAAAATACGTGAAAATATTTCTATTTATGACTGATAATGCACAGCTGCAAAGTTTCATTACATGGACCAAAATAATTTAGAAGCTATTTCATATATTCCAGACATTTGCTGAACCCTATATAATTAAGTTAGATTAATGATATAAAAGATTTTAATTGTTTTTTGAGTAGTTTTTTTTTCAAGTGAATTTGTGAAATTGTATCGATATCCTCGTCCAAGATTAGTAAGTGTGAGCAAGAATGAGAAACGATTACGGTGATACCGTACATTAACCCATCTGTGTGGCACACTTATTACCATAGTTTTGGTTTAGCTTAAACTGACAAGAGTACCATATTTTCGGTTTAGCTTAAACTGACAAGAGACCAAATATTTCCTATAACACATAAAACATACAACAAGTGGCAGAAAATGAATGGTAATGCTTATAGCAGGTCTACACTCTTGTCGAAAAAAGGTGAGATCAAACGAGGGTGTTCATGATATTTGAAAATCAGCATGATGCACTTGGCAAGCCTCGTTCTACCTTACTCTTGTAAGGCCACATACTTCAAACCCACATATTCCTATGTCAATTAACAATTTATACAGTACTTAGTACAGTTATTGTCATTTCATAAATCATGGTAATTATAATCAATATAAAATTGTTATGTGAGAAAAAATGTATATTTAAAAAAATATTGTAATACATCTGTGTTTTTTACAGTAAACAACAACCACTTTCCTGGAAACATGATCAAAACTTTGAAGACGTTAGATGTAAACTGATCACAGAAAAAGAAAGTCTTTGAATGCATCAAAATGAAGAATAATATAAAATGTTTACGTTCAATGAAAAATTAATGATTAAACTTTTACTTTTGTAAAAACATACGTTACAATATACTCATTATACGATGATATATAATATAGGCCTATACAAAGTCAATGCTTGTGCGCTTGAAAATATACTTTTTACTTTATCAGCTGCATTTATCTTCTGATTTTCTTTTGTATCTGTATAGAGACATCCCCTTCTGGTGATATTTTAGAAAACCCATTTTTGGAGAGTTTCATGCCTCAAATCTGGTTTTTAAATCTGAAAAATAATCCCAAAACAGATCTCAATAATGTATTAATACATGATAAAAAGATTAGCCTACCTTTTCCCTGTACTGGCATAAATATCTAATAATTAATTGGTTCCGATGTTTTTTTTATATACTATATTCTGTTGATTTTATACTCAACACCCTACTTTATGAAGGTTAACATAAGTTTAACGTTTTTTACCTAAACCTTCTTGAATTCATGAATGGTTTTTCAATGTATAATAAACATCAAAAGTAGGCTATCTTTCAATTTGCACTAACAGATAAACTTAGAATATTACAAAACTAGAATACAGGCCACTGCCTGTAATTGTTTTTTTTTACTTAAAATTTCCATAAATCATGACAGTTGCAAATGCTTTGAAACATATAGTTTGTAATTATTGTTAATCAGTAACGGAATGTTTATAATTAGAGATTAAATAGTTTAGGCCTACTAGTCAAAATTCAATTAGAAAATATTGAGGGTTTGTTTTCAATCCTTCCTGCAATAAAAAAAATTTTAATAGATTTGGCTACATTTTGTTGCTATTCAGTAACCAACAAGGCAATTTTTGGTACAACCATAAAAACTGAGTGGCTGCAAAAATAATTAAATTGTAGGAAACTGTGTCTTCTTCCAAGTTGCACCACTTGAGTTTTTTTCTGTGGGAATAATAGTAGGCCAATTCAAGATATCTGCCCAACACACAATATAACGCCAATTCAGTAAAATGATAAAAAACAGCAAACTTAGTGGCCCCAAGCTCCAATGCATCCAGCAACATGAGTTAGGGCCTATGGAAATTCAACTGATATAAATCTTTTTTTTTTTGTTACCTTAACGATTCTTTGACGTCTTGTATGGGACTAGTCTGAATAAGTCATTTGCTATAACAATCCTATTTAATTTTTATGGTCCTTAACACATTCGCTGCGTACCACATACCAGTATGTGGTCCGCGTCGCGACCCGAGTGCGGGCCACATACCGGATTGGGGTTACACCATTCACAAGGATTCAGTTTACCGTGTCCCAGCACTTAGCTCGGGAACGTTGATTCGTTGCCCGCATGTGGTTCGGAATACCTGCTTTTCAGTTGTGTACTTCGCTGTATATACCAGTATGTATATATGTGGAGTATGTACCTATATTTATCCCGGCACATATAGGTATTTTGCTGCCGCAGTGAATGAATGTGTTAACTATTAGAAATTAGATTCAAGCCTAACTTAAACGTGCTGCCATTAATATTTATTTCATAATAAATTAAAATAAGTTTTATTGTTGATAAAAACATAGTTGGTCCTGGCATGTATATACATAGGCTAGATTTGGCAGTCTGAAAACAAAATTTTGGCTCTCTAAAATGATTAATTTGTTAGACTCAAGCAATTAGATACTCTCTGCACATTAGGGTGTCTCCTTAAGTGATGGCTTTTTTGAATTAAGGTTTGAATCTGATGGTCAAAATCTATCAGACGCATCAAGAAATTTCCCTGACTTAAAGGAAAAAGCAGCCTTTGTGCAGATGGGCTAATAAGTCAAGTTCAAGAGTAAGTTTTTGTTAGGCGAGGGCAGGACTTTTTTCACTTTAATGCGATGCTTCACTGATTAATTAAATTAGGAAACTATAATTTTTTTAAGCACAGAAAGATGACACGGACATGTGAACTTTAGAAACTTGGTAGATTATGACGGCTATAGTCAGGATTTAAGGACTCTGTAATGTTGCAATGAGAAGGGTCCTAAGAGCCCTCGCGAGTCCGCTGTTAACTTATTCATCAGATAATTTTTAAGGAATCCATAGTAACAAGAAATATAATTAAAATATTAGCATTTTCTCTAGTTTTAATCTTGATCCAGATGAAGACTGGTTGGCCCATCCAGGGATTACTTCGGAGGAGTTGACTTTAAAGTCTAGTATTAAGATTGTACGGTAAGTATGTAAAGAATGTAGGCAAAAGTACACAATGATCATGTAGGGGGTATGCCTTTTATATCTTCTACTATCATCACTTTTATTACCCATTTAGCCTGTTGTTTTAGGGAACTAACTTTCATATTCAATTTAACCTATTACAAAAGTAACCTAACTTATGACACTATACTTACAGTTTGTTTTTTAAAGAAGTACATATTATGCAGATTTTAACAATGCCATATCTCATCCAATTATATTAGGGATTTTATCGTGATCAAAACTTTCAATAACCTTTGTTGATTTATCTTAAAAATAATATCACGCTTCATACTAATTTAACTATCATCCATTCATCCGATCCATGAAAGTATGAAATCAAAAGTAAACAATTAAAGTGAAGCTAGGCAAAGGCAGACGACAGATGACAAGAGGCGCCGTTTTTTTTGTATTTTTTGCTAGATTAGTTCGTGGCCTAGTTGCCAGGCAGCGCTGCTGATTGAGCCACGGAGTTAACAAGGGACTGGCAACTCTTAACGAAGTTATTATTATTACTCTATGGTTGAGGTGCAACAGTAAGTCATTTGTTTGGCCAGATTAACAAATTTGCATAGACCGAGTCAAATTATATTTGATAAAATTTCGAATCATATAAAGTTACTCAAGTCAAACTATATAAAGTTTATTTATCAAACTAAACAATAAAAATACCTCTTAATTTGAATATGCTTCGTCTTATAGATAAAGAGTTTCGTACTTGTAGGTTACGTTTAAGTAAGATGTCTTCTGTTTGAAGGTTTACTTTTTTTACGGGCCCTCGTTTACAAATACACTTCTCATTAGCTTACTAGTAGTCATAAGCATTGACATTCTTGCTTATATTTAAAAGAAATGTGAATCAATTTTTGTATCTTATTTTGTTTATTATCGTTAATTAAAATATACACACCAATATCCCCCAGACACCCCTGACTCCTCGCTTTTGACTAACGTCTTTACAAAAAAATTTTTCCTACAACCGCTCGTAAAGTGTCATTTTACGCACCAAAAACTAATCGTAAAACATCTGTGTACTGAGGAGCGAGCGATAAAGTCTTTGGAGCGAGCGTTAAAGTCTTAACGGTCACCACGTGATTACTTTAAGGCTCGCCAGCTGATTGCATTGTTACTCGGTGCGTGTTGTATTGTTAATATGTATTCAATAAATCGTGCTCGTTCTTGTAAAAGTCTTTTTATTCATTTTTTATAACCTGAAAATCATAATGGCGCATTCAGCTACAATGGACGTGAGTAACTGTGGTTATTTATCGTTTGGGAAATTAAACCTGCAGTTGGAGGAAAAATTTAGTATGAATTTCGCGTGTAAAGAGTCTTTCTTGCTTTCGCTAAAAATACCGCGCTTCGCTACGAGTCGCGCGGTAACTGTTTAGCTCGTGCTGCGAGAAATACCTACTTTATTCTCTCAATACATAAATAAATATTTGTAGCTGTGGGTTTGTTATGTTTTTGCTATTTTTATGACGAACTGTTGAACTAACTGTCAAAATTATCATATCACCAAACTTTGTTCACAAACGTTTCATTGTCAGAGGAAATTTTGCCGTTCTGGGAGGAAACTTGTATTTCTGTTACTTAGAGTTAACTGAGTACATGAGAGTAGCAAGATAAAAGAAAATATGCCTCTACATATAACTGGAGGATTTTATCTAGCATTTTATTAATCATCAGGTCATTTGGTCCATTACTTAAGAGTTTCATCGAGTTCAACAAAAAACGTTTAGCTTTAGATTAGTTTAATACTTTAAAAGGTGCGATGTTGTGAATCATGTCCCTACACCTGGAGAGCCAGTATCTGGTGGCGGTTCATTGACATCAACAAATGATTTTTTACGCATCTTCCTAAACAGATAAACTACACAAGTTTCTTAAGAGGGTTCCCTACCAACGGCAGGTTTCGTTTTTCTGCGACACTAGCGGCGACTTTTGGAACTGCGGCTCCATAAGAGCCCATGTTAAATTTGTGTACTTTTCGCCGCGCAAGCCGGTGCAGGGGTAAACGCCGCGCCGTGTCATTTAGCATCTCCAATTCTTAAGATAAAAGTTATTCGGATATAGCATTGTAAAGATAACGAGTTGCAGAGTGTTTATTGCTTCTCCAAAATCGTTTATGCTCATTTATTTAAAAGATATATGGTGTTAAAGTTGGTCAACTTCAACAGAATGCATGTTCAGAATACATTAACATGAACGATTTTTGATTAGCAATTAGCATTCTACAACTCCTTATCTTTGAAATGCTATGGTAAATTTTATTTTGAAAACTGAAGGCGCTAAATGACACCGCACAGAGCGTGCTTTAGGCATGTTTTAGCGTAGGTATGGAACATTTGTATTCCAAGATGTTCGTATATTTTATTGTTAATTCTATATTTGTGAGTTTAAAACAAAGTTTTCTTTTAGTTTAGGCTATATCACACCTAAACTACCGAATCGATTTACCCTTTATTTGGTAGAGAGGAGTTAATTATGTGGAGTAACACGTAGGCACATTTATAAACTTTCCTTAAGATGCGGCTGTGGCGATATTGCCCCGTCATAAAAAGTGTCAGGTATGATAGTTGACAGACGTTACTTGACATATTTACAGTCCTAAAATATATAATGTTTCACGCTAAGTTTCAAAAATTTCCAATTTTTATAAAAATTGTTTTACAAATAAGTTGTTGAAAATGTTCCTATGTAAATGTTTATGAGACTGATTTAAATTTGAACTGATCCCTGATCTTCTAAAGGTTTTATGTTACCCTTATTTAAGGATATAAACAAACAAACATATTCAGCAGAAAAGAAGAATATGTGTTTCGAATTATTTATTTTTTTAGAAGCTGAAAGTATTCATTATCCTGTCCAGCCCGTACGGAGAAGAGGTGAAGCATCTAGATTATTCACATGCATTGTCTAAAAGCTTTGCCGGCCGCACACTGCCTTGTCAAAACGTTTTTGCCTATTTTGTCTTTAGAAGACATAAATTTTGTATATAATCTTATGGACAGAGCAGTTACAAAAATAGAATATGACATAACAAGAATCGAAAGTGGGCCATTGCGTTTTCGAGACCAAATATTTTAAACACGTTCACTCGTGTTTTGAGCAATTCTTTTCACTACACAGCTTACGAAACAATAACAAATAGTTGTTTGTTTGTATCGAAAAAATATCAAAAAGGATACTAAAGACTACTTTTTATAGTAAACATAGTTCTTTCGTAGCAAACAATGTAATGATGGAATTTTTGCATGAGATAAACACATAAAGAAAATAGGTAATTTCATAGTAGTATAGCAAAAACATAATTTTAATCTTAAAAATCAAAAGGCAAAAAACTAAAGACAAAAACTTTTGTCGCGGCAGTGTGCGGGTTTACCAAATTTTTTTATATCCTGCAGTCTTAGTGAGATTAGGTAACATGTTCATGTTTACGTTCCTTTATATAAAATCACAATATGCTAAGATTTAATTTTATTTATTTCATTAATGATTTGTTCATTTATTTATTGTTTATTTCTGAGTCGGTTGACCTGCAGCGTGATGCCCGGCGCGATCTGCAGCCTCGCCTGGGGCAGGTGGTCCACCAGTCTGCTCAGCAGCACCTTGGCGCATTCGGGGGAGAACTTCTGGAAACACCTCTTCCACGTCTGTAATCATCAAAGTTGCATTAAGGGCAAATTGTCGATCAAGGGTTAATTGATCGCAGGAGTTAATAATTGGAAGAAGTAGTTTTTACAACATCGCTTGCATTGATAACTAAACAGTAGCCTATGTTTAAATCTTCCTTTGTAACTTCACTCAAGACCGCCAGATAAACAGAATATATTCTTATATTTGTCTTCCTTTTGGAAACACCTTAATCAAAAAAACTTAATTGAGGTCTCTGAATTAATGCTCTCAATACTTATTAGGCATCGACTTCATTTTATTTTGAATTTTCAGTTCCTTTACCTGTCTAACTCAATATAAACTCAGGATTACATTAGTAATGTGGATATTAGAGCAGCCTAAGGACAGTGGTTCCTGTAAGCATGGTATTCAGGAAAAGGACGTCAATACGAATGACATGTTATCATTAGCATTTAGCCCGTCATGGCTTATTAACATATTCATAAAACTAATAAAAATTGGTGAATTTCTTTACTTAGGGAGATAAAGAAACCAAATTTATACCCACTTTTGCGATTTCAAAACCAAACAATCATTTTATTTTTTATTTAGATAGATCTTATTCCTAGTAAATAGCGTTTGTTTTATACTTAACGGTCCTCTCTGTAAACATAAACTCCGCCAAATTAATTCAACTAAGACCAAAAAATAAAAGAGCTACATTTTTGTATTTCTGTGTTCAAAATACAAATAGCTTTAGTTCAAAAGGTTGATGAACAAAATTTTCTATCATGCGTAGGGTGAGTGCACTAGAGAATGACCACCTTCAGAGAATGACCGGTTTGCAGAAAAAATCCATAATAAGAGTTTCAGTTGAGTAAAAATAATGGAAACACATGTAAAAATTAGCTGATATTCTTTATCATTATTTAATAATAGCTTAGTATGATTTATTAATTTATTTACCTTTAGGTGTTTTTTTTTTTACTGTTTTGAATATGACCATCAGAGCCTCGATCACTATAGTGTGATTCTATGTAAGACAATTTTTATTTTTCAAAATCACGGCTAAATACTTGTTTTTGTGTTAGGTTTGTAGTTTAAAACTGAAATGAATAGTTTACATTATGTTTAAATTGTCCTCCTACGATCTTTAATCAATATTAATAACGTTTTCGAGACCGATCATTTACTGAATCAAAATTTTGGTCAGAACTAGTGAATGACCGATTTGGTCATTTACTCTGAATTATGACATGAATAATTATCCAATTGATCTAAAGAAACTTTTTGTAATAATTTACTTTGTTTCTTCATAATAGTAAACATTTAAAGGGGTTTCTCGTCCTATTTAGTAAATGACCGCCGGGACTTATATGTCCAACATTATTTTTGGCTGCACACGTCCAATCGTTTGATTTTGGTAAGGGAGCTATGGCAGATACTCAAGTAAAGAATAAAAATTCTGATTTTTGGTGGGGGTATTATGCGGAAAAAGATGAGCACAACTTCAAGTATTTTTTTAAGAAAACATCCCCGGCAAAACTGCATAAAAAATAGAAGAAATCAAATAAAGCAAAATATAAAATAAAAATGGAAGTAGAAGGAGTGTACAAAAGTAAAGCCGATGACGAAGAAAGAAGAAGAGGAATACGCAATGATGTAAGAAAGAAGCAAGCAAAGGTTTTGAGTGTTGGATACAATAACAAAATTATATATAAAAATTGAGAGTTATAAGGTTATAAACAAAAATAAATAATGCATTTAAATTAAAAGTAACTTCATGAAATTGTTATTTATTGTTATTTTTACAATTGCTATTTGTGGTTTTGTGTTAAAATTACGATCCAGTCATATTTTTTACCAATATCAGTATAAATAGACCCAGTCATTCACTAAAATATGACCCCGATCATTTACTGATACAAGACCGGTCATTCACTGAAACCATGACATAGTTTTCTTCTAAATCTATTAAAACCTTTTTCTTTCTATTTAGCTTTATAATTAATATCCTATACCAATATACAGGTACATCTTATGCAAGAGTTAGACAATAAAGAGCACATAAAAAACTATTTAGTGTGGGAGTAATTTTAATTTGATCCGGGATCTCACCCTTAACCGGTCATTCACTGACAAACTCACCCTATTTTGAACTCGATTTGCCAATTTGAGCCAAAATCAATCGAGCTATCATTAGTATTACGTATTTGGTTTAGCTGTTTTTTTCCTTTATGCTTTTCACAGGATCACCGAATAACTAGTGGGTAGTACGATTTTAGATTGTATTTAAATATAACAAATTTTCAACCATGTAAAAATGGAATGGATTACTATTTTTAAGTAGTTTTTGTCACAATGAGCTAATATTTTTTGTGCACAAACGTGTTTTACATGTCAGGCAAAGGATACTGTAGTAAGCTTTTAACCGTGGCTATTCTTACTATAAATTGGTTCTTTAAGGTTAACTGCGTCATTTACAAACTCAGCGTTAAGTACAGCGTCATTTACAATGTTTACATTTTTGTTTATAGTAAAGTTTATAGTTTATAGTTTTGCTCATAATAAAAATTTAAACACGCTGTATTCAAAATTGCTGTCTGTGACTCTCCGGTTCCTCTTTCAGCGTATATAATGCAAACGAGTAAAAAAAAAAATATATTAATGTTTGAGGCTAGCGCATTGAACAAATCACAGCTGATTTTCCCTAGTACTGATGCACCAGTTAATGCAGTCTGCGGGGTATTCGACCTACTACCGTTTTCGAAGGAGTAATTGTTACTTTATGTCTCATTCTATTTGTACTGTTCTGTTATTGGAAGAAAGTGTTATTTTACGGAATTTGAGAAAAACAATTACTTTTTTAGTATGAAAAAATATCAGTTTCAAGCTAAAAATCAACCCATAACAATTAACTAGGTAAAATTAAAACTATCTAGAGGAGGCCTGTTTAAAACAGATTTGTGCGTCAAGCGTTAAGTTTTCAAGGACTATATGTATCTTGTTGTTCATTGTTTTGGCAATTTGATACCCTTAACTACTGACAATCTGAAATTACATGCTGTAGTCTTAACTGTCATTACATTTGTCTAGCTATTCACAAAGGTCTATCTATACCACCGTTCATGGAACCCTTGAGTTTTAAAAACTAATAATCAATTGCAAATTCCTTCCTTATGATCTCTCAACAGTGGCAGCTGAAGAAAATGTCATTAAGACTTTGTTATACATATAAACTGTAAACTATGATTTAATCGGTAATAAGAAATTAGTTGTAAAGAACATTAGTTGTAATCATTTTTTATTTGAATCAGTATTCTGCATTATAAGCTAACCTGCCTAAAGTCCTTCTCCGAACCATTTCTGTGACTCTCCGGTTCCTCTTGGGCAGCCGGCTTCTGTAACACGTCCTCCTGCACACTCGTCGTCGTGTCTACGTCAGTCCCCACGACCACGACCACCACGCCCATCGCGACCACGACACCACACGGCAGCCACATGGTTTCTAGCCCAGTGACACCTCCGGCTCTGGCTTCAGCACACTCCACTGCCAAACTGGGCTGTCTCCTGGGTCTCCAGTCTTATACTGAAGTTTTTCCAACAAACAAAAACAGAATGGAAACTGTAGCGAAAGGTGTGAATAGTCGATCAGCTGTAATTAGTGGAGCGTGGTTCGAGATGTACGTCAACCACGGGCCACTGGGTCCAATCAGTCGCAGGTTAGAGCAAAACAATACCGTCCACGAAAGTGAGAAGCCGGTAAGAAACGCATCCGATTGTTCTGATTGAAAGGGTTCATAGAAAATGTTTCAAGTAGAATGCAGCAGTAGTGGAATGCATTCGGCGTGAAGAATGCACCAGTTAATGCAGTCTGCGGGGTATTCGACCTACTACCGTCTTCCACTATTTGGTACTGTACTATTTAGGTGGTACCTCCGTAAGCTGAGAAACTAGAAATTATTCTTGTTATTCGCTATTGACATTTCTGTTACAATACACAGATCGCAAACTCATAAAAAAGAAATTACGTTTTCTTTTTCACTCTAAATACCCCCGTTACAGTTGACATGCATACTCAGAGAATTTCAAATGCATAAAATATATTTCCATCCAACATATGACTTTGGTCTTTATAATCTTCATAAGAATAACACGGGGAATGAGTATGCAGGTTTCCTGCGAGAGGTATTTTAAAACTGGGTGGTTTTAATTCAATATTTAGTAGGTCTGAACTAGAGGAAGCCGTATACCAAGTTTTATTAGGATACGATAAAAGATAATGAAAACATAGAAATTTGTTATTTCCCATAAGAATAACAGGGGGAAAGAGTACGCAGGTTTATTGCCTCGAAAACGGAAATTTCGGGAATTTTAGACTAAAGATACATTAGATCTAATCTATATGAAACCAAAAACCAAGGTTTATTATGATATGTTGAGAAATAAGCTTGATATAGATTATTACTTATTCCCAACGTACTGTAATAATAATAATATTCTTTTTCGTTATACTGCTTCAAAAACAGATGTTTTTAATGCATGTTTTCCGGACCTAAATACACTCTTTTTAATCCTAGAAATTAAAAACTGATGTACTCGATAGCAGCTGACTCTTTATAGTCCTAGGACTATAAAAGTCAAAAAGTGCCTTGTACGTCGTCGTAATAATCGAACAATATTCATTCGATTACAAATAATCGAAACATTAATCGTTATTATCGAAACATTCATTGTTGTCCGTTTAATCAATTTGTGAAACTCGCTCATTTCACCAATCGATTATGACATGCGTTCGATACGTCGTCGATAGTTGTTCATTGTTGTCAGTCTACCCTAACACAAATGAAACAGACAATCAGCTGATTGCTTCAAATAGCAAGAACAAGACGGTGACATCTTTTGAAGGCATCTTTAAAGGTAAACAAGCTGTAACATTTTGGTTTTCTTACGTAGTTTACGTATTGTATTGAGCAATATAACGAAAAATATAGTTCATCACACGGACCTAAAGCTGCTTTTCGTTACTCGGTCATTTTTTAACCTCGGCTTACAGCCTCGGTTGTAAAACTTGACCTTGTATGAAAAGCGTCACTTTAGGTCCTTGTAATGAAATATACTATTTTTGCTGTTGGACAATACAAATATTGTATAGCATGCGTAAAAATCTTAATTTTTAAAATAATTTTACTACACAAAATTACATTAATCAATCACAACACCAAGTTAAAAATAATCTTTAAATTGAACAGGTAAAAAATATAAAAGTATGAGTTGTAGCTTGATTATTTAGAAGAAATTCTGAAGCTCAAGCCAATGCTACCCCTGGTGAGTGGTCCATGAACTCGTTCACCGAGTAGAACACGTTCGACACTGAAAAGCGCCTTGATTTTATTTTAAATTTTGATTTAAAATTTTTCAAATCGATTGCCTTCTGGGGCTTTGTTCAGAATATTCACCCCCTCAGAGAGGGTAGACGTCCCATTGCTCCCAACCACTGCTGTGCTGATCTGATGTCATTTCTGTATCTGATGTCGTACTCATGCACATCCCTGCCCTGGATCGGGTGGCTTTTAAACTTGCAAAAGAGTGCAGTTTCCAGAATGTACAGTTCAGCCAGTTGTGACGGAGTCCTTTATCACCGTTACTACGGGATCTTGAATATATTATTTGTAAATGCCTTACAGGGGAAAGGCGTACTCGCTATGAGAGGTACAGAACATAATCAATAGTAAGGCATTATTAAGTCAAGATATTTTATTATTTAATCAAACAGAGGATCGCGTTAAATTATCAGCTTAACTGTCACAAGCTCCTTTATTTAATATAGGAAATAGTATTAACTTATAAGTACTTTGGATGCTAACTATAAGAAAAGGATTTGAATCGCTCAACAGGACAAAATAAAATATTGGAAAATATCTAGAACAATTGAACAGAATATTAAAAGTTGTAAATAATTATTAATCAATAAATCAATGATATAATCTGGACAATCATAATATTTTAAATTGTACATAACAAATATTCCGTCTTACCTCAAAACAGATGGTCGTTGTGCCCCCAAGGAAGTCGGGGGCAACACTGGCTTCTCTGAACTAGTAACTAGGCCCTGTCGAAAGAGCTAGTAACCAGAATCAGCAGAATAACTGTTGAGTATCATCAAATACCGGACTCTATGTGCCAATTACACAAGACTGGTTGGGAATTGAGAAACTCCTATAACAGGTCTCAATCTCTAATGAACCAATTAATTTAGATAAATAATTTTGGAAAATGGTGATTATCGTCTCACAGTGTTATCAATCCCAGTTCACGAAAGGCATTTCGGCACGACTCTAAATTTGAGTTTTGCTATGATTCTTATGGCTTTTTTCTGAAGAAAAAAGATACGGTTGAAGTTTATCTGTGAGCATCATCCCCACAGAGCAATACCATATTGCAAATAGAATTGAATCAAGAGGTAATAAGCCATGAGCAATAACTCCTTGGGACAGTGTTCAGAAAGCCTTCTGAGCAGGAAAATCCCTGAAGAGACCTTCCTACAAACACTGTCGACATTATTATATTGACCAATTTTCTTAACGGGACCACTTTTTGAGATACTGTGCGAGAGAGATGGAGAACTTGTGAGGGGAAGTGATAACCCCCCCCCCCCTAGTGACAGTCCCTAGTGGTGACATGCTCGATCACGATTGGCTGAAACAAATATGTTTTTTTGTTGTTTTTTTTTTTAATTTAACAGTTTCGTGTCATCTGTTACATACGTCACTTTGATACGATAATCCCTGAACCTAATACTTTGTAACTTGTATTAGATACATACATTAGATACATTAGATACATTAGTTGAAATGGCGATATGATACATTAGTAACGAATATTTGTTTTCATATCGTCGGGAGAAGAATAAAATGGTTTTCAAAATAAAACAGCTGTTGATAGCTTTTAAAATTAAGGCTATCGGCAAAAAAAAGAAATATCTATAGCCGAATACAAATAATGTTATAAAAATGGATTATTTACACATTGTATATGTGAATGGTTATTTTTAAGTGATAATGTTTTGTACACAATGGCTGTTACAATTCTTATCTCAAAAATAATCAGAGCATAATTCAAGTATTAAGTTATATTAGGTTTTTCATTTAATGAATCTATTATTAGTTTATATTTTTAATTATAAAGTAAACTAGGCGTTTAGCAGATCGTATATAATGATGGGATAGGGTTCAAATTAATAGTATTTGATCCTAGAACTCGGTAAGAGTAACAGTAGCCTACCCTTATGTTCTCAGGCGCTCACTGTAGTTCGCTAGCATTCACGCATGAGAATGGGTGCAGTCACACCAGACCAACGTAAAGTGCCACTAGTTTAACGATTCAAACTCGCGAACCAATAAACATATAAAAGAAGGCATCAGTGTTAAGGGGATAAATTCACGTTGATTTGCAAAACGGTGCGGGATTTTCTGAAACGTGATGTATAAGCTCTAGTTCATCTTTAGGGCTTTAGGCCTACTAGATCGAGTTCTGACGAGTGCGAATGCGATCTTTAACGAGCAGGAGTGAACGCCAAAAATGGTGGGAGTTCACTATTGTCGAACCAGGGTAAACCTGTCTTGCCCTGCAAACATTCGGCGGATTATGCTGCTTGAGGCCTTGAAAGAGCGCTTAGGAACGATCCATGCTGAAAATTTGTTTAATAAATGAAAAGAGGCTTTTTTCAAAAACTTTTAATTGGTGTTGAACAACAAAATAAGCTGTACATCTGGTATTATAACTATGTGTGTTACAGTTACATCCTAACTTCTGATATTTTACATATAATAATCTAATAATTGGTTCATATTCGCATTACCTAATTTGTTCACTAATAAACCTAAACCAGGCAGATACCTAACGTTCAGTTTTAACTTGTTCGTTGTGAATGTTTTCTAGGCCTAGTAAACACGCAGTGCCAAGTTTAATTGTGAGTAATCTTTACATTTTTGTTCTTCACCACTACAAAAATGGAAATATGTACCATGCACACTCTATGATTGTTAAGCTAAACGTTAAAAAATCGGTTAACATGAAAAAGTACGCCCTTAAAATCTGCTATTTCATATAGTATGCACGACAAAAAAGCCTTTCTGCACTCGTAATTTTTCCTTTTCATCCTCTGATCTAAATAAGAAACCCAACAATTCTTCACAGCTGTCTTTTGAATAATAGTGGAAAGAAACTGTTGCAACTGCAACCGGTAAATGAACAGTTAACATTAAAAACATGTTTCTAAATAGCAGTTGCATACGAAAAAGTAATAGTTCCTCTAATCCGTTCCGTAGTTTGAAGGGGAAAGAGGAATGACGGGAGGGGTTTTACTTCCCCTACATGCGCGGAAATTTTCTGCGCATGGACTCGATTCTTGCGTATTCTTGCGCATGGAAAATTCAACAATAGTTTGATTACTGAAGCTTTGTGCGGCGAGAGGGGTGGAAATTTGAGGGGAAATGGCGGGGAAATAGTGACGTGTAGAATATTTTTTATGGTCGTCATGACAACAACCAGTTTGCCACTCCGGCTAATGTAAACAATGCTTCTGTCAGATTTTGTTAACCGTGTACATCTCAAACATACATAACCTCATTCCTTGAACATTTAAATCGCTGTTGTTTTATTGTGTATTTTAGATTTAGTAATATGAAAAACCAATGCAAAGTTCAAGTACAAAGTGCAATATAACTGTGGTTACCTCGTTGCTTTATGAAACTTCACCCTGCTACGAAATCATCGGGAAAGGACGAGGAGATGGCAAACAATGGAATAAGTTTGCAACGTATTTACCTTTTTTGGGGTATATAATTTGTGGATTGTACCCCTTTGCTGCTCAAGAGGACAATCGTTCTGCAGAAGTCATACAAATTTACCGAAAAACAACCCCAAGGATTTAGTTGGGAAACAATTACGGTACAGTCAAAGAAAACGTCATTAGTTTTGGAATCGTAAACCTATCTTGACCGTCAAAATCGTAACAGCGTTAGAAAAGAGATGAATGGACAAGTTCGACAGAAATCGTATTATTCGTATTATTCTAAACGTGTCTAATTGCTTAGGAGAGACGTTAGTGAGTGTATAGCCTAATAGGATAAAAATTACCTTGGTTTTCTACTAAAAACACTTATCTCAATTTATTTGAGTCGCTGCGACGAATTCATCATAATTCTATAATACTGTAGTAGAATACCGTGCGAAATATTTGCAAAAAAATCTGGTCATCCGGATAACAGACACTGACGATAAAATTAGCAACGTTATTCAAGCATTTACGAAAAATCCGAGGGCACATGGGGTCGCTAAGAAAATATCAGTAGTTATCAGTCTGAGGGGAAATTGAGGGACTATTGCAAAAGTTACTGTAGTAAAAGGGGAAGTCAAGATGACGATGATAATTAATTATGTCGGAGAAGAACCGCAACATGAATATGACCCGGCACTCTAGAAAGTGTAATGGAGGACAGTTATTAAATGTAACAATAGAACAATAATATACTAAAACCTATGTGAATGAAAATTTTGTGAAGTAGGCTACTCAAGAAAGTGCCACGAGAGTTTCCTCTTACGTATACGATAAACGTACTGTTATATTAGGTAATGTATTTGAATACAAAAAAGATTTTTGTATGTAATTCCTCATGTAATTTTCAAATTAAACTGTAGATCTTGCAAATACAGCAATTTTAGTATTATTTTATATTCTGGAATTTTTTAGTTGATTTTAAATAAAATAGGCTTTTAACATTTATTTTTTAGGAAATAATTTTTTTAACAATAGTAGTTTGTTTTCATTATGCCACAAACCTAAATACCCCCGTTGCAGCAGACCTGCATACTCAGCGAATTTCAAATGCAAAACAACGTATCAATCAAACATAGCGAGATTTGACATGTTTTGGTAAGCTCCATAAGAATAACATGGGGAATGAGTATGCAGGTCTGCTGCTACGGGTATATTAAAACTGGATGGTTTTAATTCAATATTTAGTAGATCTGAACTAAAAGAAGCTATTTACCAAGTTTTATCAAGATATGTTGAGAAATAACCGAGATATAGAGTTTTACTTATTTCCCATAAGGTTAACATTGGGACAACGTACTGTGTTTAACACTTTCAATATCTCGGTAACCAATGGACATAGAGCAGTGATTCAGGATACCAAATTGTTTGTTTTTTTGAGCTGAATTCAATGGTGCAAACAAAAACTCGATAAATCTTAGTTGTTTATGTAAAAAACTCAAAAAACTCATTTTTAGGGGGGTTTATCCCCCTTTACCCCCCCTTCCGGTGGTCCGATCGGGCTGGTTCACGAACTCGTCCGAATAATTACTACTTTACACGCCTGTGCCAAATTTCATTCCAATCGGACCATTTTCGCGAGCGCTATCGTGCTTACAGACACACATACACACACACACACATATATATACAAATTTGAACGAATGGTGTTTTTGGTATCTGGGGGCACCAAAACGAAAAGTTATGATGGTCCCGCGCTTAGGTCTTACCACGAGACTACGGTAATAGCTTCTTCCCTATAGGGGAAATTCGCTAAAACAGGTTTATGTTTTACTTTGTTTATTTTGTTTTTTTAGAACGTGTTTCGGAAATAGACCGCTGCATTAAACATAGATTACTTTAAGATTTATAAAGTTAATAATGATATAGGTTAAATGCCACAAATTATACAAACAATCAAATTCCCAAAACTTGAAAATTTAATTTTTACTCCCTAATGATTACGCCGATTTTGAGTTGTGCGTCGGTGATTTCAGGGCGTTCATCACGTTGGCAACACTGGTGACAGCCATAACTGCATCATCAGTTAGGTCGTCTGCATCTGATTTTACCTCCCTTATCGCCGCATAAAGCTTCAGAAATCAAACTTTTTTTATAGTCCACATCAGCTCATCATCAGAGGAATTTTGTGTGACTCACTTCCTCAATGATAGTATTGTCTACCACTGCAGGTGGGCGGCATGTGTTTAGAGCGGTGCTGCCTCCAATCACCCAAACACCATGCAGTTTGATTTTGATAGATTTACTTGGAGGTTTTTGTTCTCAAAGTATTGGATGCATGAATTTATTCCTTCAAAGGAAGACATTTCAATTTACTCAGTTTTGTTTGATCTTAAACAGAGAGTCGTGTCATCTGCGTATTGGACAATTTTCCCACTTTGTATGACAGAGTTAAAATTGTTCACATTCACCAGTAATAAGATGGGGCCAAGAATCGATCCCCGAGGGACACCAAATCTCAATTTGGCTGTATGTGAAATCACGCCTTTGACTTGAACTCGCTGTGACCTTCCGGAGAGGTATGACTTCAACCGCTTTTGTGGTAAGCCACGAACCCTGTAGTTCCACAACGTGTCAAGGAGGATATGTGCTCAACACAATCAAATGCTTTGGATATGTCGAGAAAGACACTTAGTGTCATGTTATACTTATCCAAATCACTTACAATAATTTCCACTAAGTGGATGATTGCATCAACAGTTGATTTGCCTTTTTGGAAACCAAATTGTACATTTACCAAAATTGGGTTTCATCAAAGAAATTCAGCATCATGCGCATGAAAAGTTTTTCAAAAACTTTACTTAGCACTGGCAGGATTGAGATTGGTCTGTAATTGTTTGGTTGTTGTGAATCTCCTTTTTTGAAAATAGGAATCATTTTTGCAACCTTGAGAGAATTTGGAAAAACGCCTGCTTTGAAAGGAAGATTGATTACTTTTGTCAGGGGGGCCACGATGCCATTTTGTCATTTTTTCAAAAGCCATGTAGACATGCCGTTCAAGTCTGCCGATTTCTTTGCTTTCAATTCGTCAATCGCCTTTGACACTTCGAGCTCGGTGACATCGCTGAGGAACATCGATTTGGCCGGACTCAACTGACCAGGGACAGCCGAAGATGCAAGTGTGAGGCCAGTGTCTCCAGTATTCGCAAAAAAATTATTTAAAACATTCGCTACCTCCTGCGGCTCCCGGACAGTCACACCCTCCACCTCCAGTAGGATGTCTTGTGTTTTTGGAACGGCCACCTTAGTAATATTATAATAGACTATGCTTCATATGGAAAATTTTCTGAATTTAGGAATTTCTATTTATTTCATAACTTGTTGCAACCTTTAAGACTTTCCTGTACATTTTCTTTTAAGAATTAAAATACTTTAAATTCAGGGTTGTTTGTTGTTTGCAACTGTTTCCAATTAAATTTCCTCTAAATACTAAAATACCTTTAGTTATCCAGGTATTTTGCTCGCGTCTTTCTTCTTTTAGCGAATTTCCCCTATAGGGAAGAAGCTGTTACCGTAGGTCTCATGGTAAGACCTAAGCCTAAAACCATCATAACTTTTCTTTTTGAGGTCCTCAGATGCCAAAAACACTATTCGTTCACTTTCATAAATATATATATATATATCTATATATCTATATATCTATATATATATATCTATATATATATATGTGTCTTTAAGCACGATAACTTGCGCAAAAATGGTCCAATTGGAATGAAATTTGGCATAGACGTGTAAAGTAGTAATTATTCGGACGAGTTCGTAAACCAGCCCGATCGGACCACCGGAAGGGGGGGTAAAGGGGGGTAAACCCCCCCAAAAATGGGTTTTTTGAGATTTTTACATAGAAAAATAAAATTTTTCAAATTTTTATTGGCACCATTGAATTCAGCCCAAAAAAACAAACAATTTAGTATTTTGAATCATGGCTCTATGTCCATTGGTTGCCGGGATATTGAAAGTGGTAAACGCAGTACGTTGTCCCAATGTTAACCTTATGGGAAATAAATAAAATTCTATATCTCGCTTATTTCTCAATATATCTTGATAAAACTTGGTAAATGGCTTCTTCTAGTTCAGATCTACTAAATATTGAATTAAAACCACCCAGTTTAATATACCTGTAGCAGCAAACCTGCATACTCATTCCCCATGTTATTCTTATGGAGCTTACAAAAACATGTCAAATCTCGCTATGTTGGATCGAAATATGTTGTTTTGCACTTGAAATTCGCTGAGTATGCAGGTCTGCTGCAACGGGGGTATTTTTGTTTTGTTTTTCGGGGCAAAAACAGTTGAGGTGAAAATTTAATCAATCGTTTAAGGAGTCAAAAAACTGTTGGCACATTCCGTTTCTACAAGGCAGTTCCAATTTCCAGTTTGAAGTTTTTTAACTGAAAAATATTTGCGGGCCTAGTATATCTGTTTTCATTAGATTTGCACTGGAGATGAAGTGGTGCAGACCATAAACAAAAAGCGCTTCTCCTCCCACATAAGTCTTGACACCCGCAATTTCAAAATGTTTTTCAGTCAATTGTTTGATTTGCAAAAATGCAAATATGATGGTGTTTTTTTTTTAAGAGCGACTCCCCCCACTTAATGCACTGAGAAAAAAGTAAAGACGTGGCGTCTTTACATAAGCCTACTCCAAACGTAAATAATGTCATCCGAGGACAAAGGTACAACAGTGTGGAACACCGTTACTAGGAATGTTGCATGTCAGTCTTTATTGCAATGATGTGCCTTCTTTCAGCAGTAGACATGTCAGTCGTCTGTTGGTACGGTGTCGCGCCTACAGCAGTGAAGATGTCTGCGACGTCCTTATCTCGCAGTTGCCTGCCGGCACGGCGCGCGGCGTTCCGTCCGTTCAGCAGTGAAAATGTCTGCGACGTCACGTTCATGCGCAGCCTGCTGGCACGGCGTTCCGTCCTCTTAGCACTCAACATGTCTGTGACGTCATGACTACACGGGGCCTTCTGCAGGGCCCTCCTAACTGCCGCAGTACACCACATCATTGCTTTACATTTGAATTTCCATTATACAGGGTGTCCGGAAATTATGGTAAAACATTTTAGTATGTGATAGTAGAGGTAAAAATAAGAAAAAAAGTTCATATCAACATAGGTCCACATCGACATAAGTTTGAAGTTTATACGATAAGTGGTTCATGAGATATATTATTAAATATGTAAAAATCACGAACAGACACACAGACGGAAAACGAAGCACTTTAGGACCTCCTAATATGAACTTTTTTTCTTATTTTTACCTCTACTATCACATACTAACATATTTTACCATAATTTCCGGACACCCTGTATAATGGAAATTCAAATGTAAAGCAAGGTTTTGGTGTACGCCGCAGTTAGGAGGGCCCTGCAGAAGGCCCCGTGTAGTCATGACGTCACAGACATGTTGAGTGCTGAACGTTTACAATAGAACCTCGCTAGTCCGACCTCCGATAGTCCGACTCCTCGCTTAATCCGACCATGCCGCCGGGGAAATAGGCCTCCGCTAGTTCGCCCTCAGCGGGGTTTTCTCATCGGTCAGTCCGACCACGCAATTGGAAATTGATGTTTGTTTACATTTCCGGTGCATTCCTCCGTTCGGGTTGGCTCATGTCGATGACGAATTACTCATTGAGAGTGCGTATATCGTTCAGTAGAGCAATAACATTTGGTGCGGTTGTAGTTTTTTTGGTCCTAATGTCGTTTTTTACAGTACAGTAGCTTGTTAAACACTCTTAATGCAATTTTTTCTGATCGAAATACATTTTTTGTACGTTTTCATGCCAATAAAATGAGTTCATCCGATAATCCGACCTTTTTGCTGTTCCAACCATGCCCCCGGTCCCGTAGGTGTCGGATTAGCGAGGTTCTACTGTACTTACTTCTGAAATGATCTTTCAAGTGGCCTAAGCCCCACAAGTCTAGGAGATAGGCAGTATCTTCATCGGCCATTTTAAAACAAAATAAAACTTTGAACAATGTCAACTTTGCACATGAGGACACTAGGAACACACATCCAGCAAAGCAGCATAACGGTACGTCCTGAGTGCACGCCGGTTCCGATTCCGATTCAGTTTCAGATTATCGGCGCCTGTTTAGTCTGATTCAGATTTTTTGTAGGTGGCCATAGTGGGGGCATGAAAGGGTTCGCCGACTCGGCGAGCAGGCAATAGAGTTGCCAATGTTGTGTATATTATTTCACCAGTACAGCTAATGTAATAAATGCCTAATTGTTATTCATTACTTTACACGGCAAATTGGTAATTTAGGAGGCCTCTGCGGAAAAGATGTCGGGGAGTGGTAAAAAAACCACGAAGCAATTATTTTATAATGGTAGCCTAAACGGCAGCAAAGCAAGCTTAACAATAAAGATAATGTACGCTCGCAACTTTGACATAGTCAGGATTTAATTTGTGTACCTTATCTCAAGTATTTCTGGTTCGTGGAAATCAACTAAAAATATATTGAGATAGTGCGACGAGCAATGGAAACAATATGGAGCACAAGCGATGGAATGGAGCAAGGAAACAACAATGGACTTACAAATAGTTGCTTGGAGGCGCATAAGGAATATTTTAACGCTACAAACCATTTTAGCTGACGATATAATAACCTATTATTTCAAATTTTACATTTAGTTCCTGTGACTTGAATCAGACCATTTTTCTTTTAAGTTTGAATAAGCTGCTTTATTTGTAAAAAATCCTTATTTTGTCTTATCCACTAGGCCTACAGTCATTGAACATAAAAGAGGTATTGTATGAATGATCTTGTACAAAGGTTGTTTTACTAACCTTCAACGCCGAGCTCCAATGAAATTTCTTTCTAACATTTATCTATTATATCTCTGTTTGAATATGCTATGAGTGTTTAATCCCAGATTAGTGGCTTCCTTACAATATGAGAAGTTATAGCTGCTAAAGGTATTAAACTGCTGAATTAATTAGATTTCAAAATTAAATGTTGCTATTAAAAATGGCTGGAGCAATCGGAAACTGGAATCCGCAACCGGAATGAATAATACATTCCGGTGAGCAGGCACCTGCGCGCAAGCTCTGCTTCCGGCTGCCACAATGGCCACTTCCGTTAAAATACAAGTGTCATTCCTGACGCCGAAAATCTTAATCTGAGTCGGAATCGGAACCGGCGTGCACTCAGGACGTACCGTAACACTGGCTGACGCAATCATACAATCATATGCACCGCGCCAGTCAGACACACCCAACTTTACGCTGCTGTAATGTTGTTTCACCTGTACGCCCTGCACATGCGCTGCGGCAGTAGCGTACGCCATTTTACTTTAACAATACGCTGCTGTAATGTTGTTCCACCCTTATGTCTGCCGCTTGGCACACAACCTGCTGCAGTAGGAATCACCATTACAATAAAAGAGACGTGCGTCCCTTCATTACTAATGTTTTTACAACGTTATACGGTAGTTAATCCACGATAAAGAGATTACAGTAGTAGCTTCCCGAACAATGGTGCAACGTCCTGCTAAATATTATTGGGTACGCATGTTCCAAACGTACACATGGTATTCCATCCAGATTTAAGGGTATACCGTCTTTATACTGTCTATACGGTTTTACCATTACGGCAGGGCAAAACATTTTTCTCAGAGTGTTAGTCCGAATAAAGTAACTCCCCAGTTTGTAATTTTTAATTTTTGAAAATTGCACATTTGTTTCATTAAATCCAAATTTTGTCAAAATTAAAACATCAGGTGTGAGCTCCTCAGAAAGTATTTCCAATAATTCTAAAGATTTATTTGTGGCAATCTGTATGTTTTGGTGCAAGATCATAATCTGATTATTTTTATTTGCGGTCTGGCTGATACTTTTACACTCTATATAGCTCCCTCTAAAAAGCTGAATTGTTTTTGTTCATCTGGTTGAGATCCGAGGGTACCGCGTTGTCGGCTGGCGTCACTTTGACTTCGTCCGCGAAGGTGTCAATAGGGAAGGACTAGATGTTCAGCGGGTGCATCCATTGGTGTCTGTTCTACTCTGCCAACTGTAACGACATGCAGCTTTGCGTAGTGGTGCCGTCAACAATTTTTTACTATTTATTGAGAGATGCATCCCATGGCGAGTGAAAACCCTCCTACCAATTTCATTAAATTCAAAAACATGTAGACCGTCATACTGCCTACACAGCTCATGTATGTAGTGATTGACGAAGATTACCCGCATGTTGACAGAATGGCTTGCTTGAAGGTCGTGTCGATAGGAAAGTGTTGTGTTGATAACATTACTTAAGATGTATTTAGTCGTAGAATTACTTGTTGTTTAAGCACTGAAAGATATTACTCTGCTATCCGGTGGCAACATAGTTTGTACCGGATATAAGAACACAGCAACTTCCAGGTGGTGGTGGGCTTCCAGACGTGACATCCAGCAACTTCGTGTGCAGCCCCGGGCTTGCAAACTCCGGTCCCTTTTGTGGTAGAGGGAACGATGTGCTGAAGAAGCCCTGCTACGTGACGGCCGTGGCTGTCACTTTTTATGTGGATAGAAGGATGCATAAAACTGGCAGAGGCAGCGAAATGAGGGATCCTACTTTGTTATTATCAGACTTGTTTATCGTTTGTTTATTTCTGTGCTTATTTATTTTTCGTTTCCTAGCCTGAGGCTGCGTGGAATAATTTGATTTTGTTTCAACATTTGTTCTTATATTTGTTTTTGCCTCCACACTTCTTTCCCTAGGCGTAAGGCATTGAAATCTGTTTTTAGTATTTACGCAGGTTGACTTTTCTTGTCCGCGACAGTCCATTCTGTAAAGCAGTTTTCTGATGTTGGATTTTTAGTTTTTAGACACCTAATTTTTTTATTTTAAAGAAACAATAAAAGAGCTGATATTATTAGTCATGATCACAGTGCTAAATTGTTTACATAACCTTATTCTATCAACTAAATAATAGTATATTTCATTACAAGGACCTAAAGTGACGCTTTTCGTACAAGGTCAAGTTTTACAACCGAGGCTGTAAGCCGAGGTTGAAAAATGACCGAGTAAGGAAAAGCAGCTTTAGGTCCGTGTGATGAACTATATTTTTCGTTATATTGCTCAATACAATACGTAAACTACTTAAGAAAACCAAAATGTTACAGCTTGTTTACATTTAAAGATGCCTTCAAAAGATGCCACCGTCTTGTTCTTGCTATTTGAAGCAATCAGCTGATTGTCTGTTTCATTTGTGTTAGGTTAGACTGACAACAATGAACAACTATCGACGTATCGAACGCATGTAATAATCGATTGGTGAAATGAGCGAGTTTCACAAATTGATTAAACTGACAACAATGAATGTTTCGATAATAACGATGAATGTTTCGATTATTTGTAATCGAATGAATATTGTTCGATTATTACGACGTACTCGGCACTTTTTGACTTTTATAGTCCTAGGACTATAAAGAGTCAGCTGGTATCGAGTACATCAGCTTTTAATTCCTAGGAATAAAACGAGTGTATTTAGGTCCGGAAAACATGCATTAAAAACATCTGTTTTTGAAGCAGTTTAACGAAAATATATTTTTTAAATTTAATACAACTGTGACTATTCTATTCTTTTATGGTGCAATTGCAACCTAAATATTAAATTTAAATTGTTATTGCTCTTTTTCTTTGTCTACTAAATTTGTCTTATATCCATTTACCTTTGCTAGCATTTTTATTGTTTCTTTTAAAGAAATAATAAAAATACCAACAATGGCACCAATATATTTTCTTTAAAATAAATTTTTTCCCTTATTTATAAACTATTTTCATCATATGGAGTTCTTGAGATATTTAGATTGAAATTCTTAAGCAGCAAGTATTTTAAAAATAAACATCGCAACTTCTTTATGTGATTAAGTTTTTGAAATATAAAGCTGTTAAAGGATCATGTTCGTATTGGATTTTTAAATGTGTAATGTCTCAGGAAGCTCTACAAACTGTGTCAGTTTTAGTCTGAGTATTTTCCCAAGGACGGGAACTGTGTCTAAGATATGCACATATTTAACACCATAATCCAGATGAAGTGGGAACATCCTCCACGCCCATACTAAGAGGCAGCAGAAGTGGGATATTCCAAACACAATCTCCACGATTACGTGCTAATTTGAAATCTGACGTCTAATGTTCACAACTCGAACACAAATAACAAATTACCAAAGTAGTTTTTTTTATTAGCGAATTTCTCCTATGGGGAAGAAGCTATTACCGTAGGTCTCATGGTAAGACCTAAGCCCAAGACCATGATAACTTTTCGTTTTGGGTCCCCCAGAAGCAAAAATCACCATTCGTATATGAATGTTTAGAAATATATAATATATATATGTGTGATGTGTGTGTGTGTGTGTGTGTGTGTGTGTGTGTGTGTGTGTGTGTGTGTGTGTGTGTGTGTGTGTGTGTGTGTGTGTGTGTGTGTGTGTGTGTGTGTGTGTGTGTGTGTGTGTGTGTGTGTGTGTGTGTGTGTGTGTTATACGATAGCGGCGATTAAAATGGTCCAATCCTCACGAAATTTTATACAGACATGTAAAGTGGTAATCGATTAAACGAGCTCGTAAACCGGCCCGATCGAACTACAGGTGTTTTCGAGTTTGTCAAGGTGTTTTCGAGGTGTTGTGGAGTTTTTTTTTTATAAAAATAATTAAATTTTGGTTGGAACCATTGAATTCAGCTTGATAAAACATACGATTTATTATTTGAATCGTTGCTCTACGTCCATTGATTACCAAGATATTGAAAGCGGTAAACACGGTTGCCCTAATGTTAACCTAATGGGAAATAAGGTATTTATATCTCGCTTATACAGGGTGAATCTTCTAAGCCGTCCACAACAGATTATAGACAAACGACTTAACATACAAAGACGAAACAAAACATTTCCCCACTAATTCATACCTAAGGAACAAAGTAAAAATATTTTTAATCTTTTTAAAATACAGGGTGTTCCAAAAACTGGAGGTCATGGGTTCGAATCTCAGATATTTTAAATATAAACATATGTCATATTATACATCATTTTAAAGCTCTAAGCGAGATAAACAATTTGGTGAAAACAGAACTCAATTATCTTTATTATTTTCAAAATGGCGGCCATTTTTGTGAAAAATATTAGTATTTACGGAATACCCTGTATCTCGAGAACTACTGAAGGTTTTTTCGTTCTGTTTGAAAATTCTTAATCCTTGATAACTCAGCTTTAATTTGATATGCAACATACCAACATTACAAGAAAATAAATATTTTTTAAAAATATGTTTTACCATATAACGCCCATGTTAAATGCGCAGTACTCAAAGCATTTAAATTTGCATCCTTTAATATTGAGAACAGCAAATTTAACATGGGCGTTATAGGGGAAAATAGAGTTTTTTGTATATTACTGAAAAACTACTAAAGATATAAGGGAAGTATAAATTGAAAATTTGTAGGTTTTTGCAAGACCTTTAAAATGATATACTATTTAACATATGTTGCCATTTAAAATTTTTGATTTTCAGTGCTACCAACATTTTTATAAAAAATGAAAATTTTTAAAAAATATTTATTTTCTTTTAATGTTGGCATGTTGCATATCAAATTAAAGCTGAGTTAACAAGGATTAAGAATTTTCAAAGAGAACGAAAAAACCTTCAGTAGTTCTCGAGATACAGGGTATTCCGTAAATACCAATATTTTTCACAAAAATGGCCGCCATTTTGAAAATAATCAAGATAATTGAGTTCTGTTTTCACCAAATTGTTTATCTCGCTTAGAGCTTTAAAATTATGTATAATATGACACATGTTTATATCTAAAATTTCCGAGATTCGAACCCATGACCCCCGGTTTTTGGAACACCCTGTATTTTAAAAAGATTAAAAATATTTTTACTTTGTTCCTTAGGTATGATTTAGTGGGGAAATGTTTTGTTTCGACTTTGTATGTTAAGTCGTTTGCCTATAATCTGTTGTGGACGGCTTAGAAGATTCATCCTGTATATCTTTATCTATATATCGGTTATTTCTCAACATATCTTAATAAAACTTACTGCATCTATTTCACTTTTTATATTTATTTTTAACTTGAAATTCACTCAAACCCTCAGGCCTACATAATTTAGAAATACATAGTATGTAATTTTTAATGCACAACATTCCTCGACCCTTACAACCCTAATTAATGTTGTTCTTTTTATTAATAAGTTTGTTAAAATGTTAAAATTTCAAGATTACAAGATCGCACCACAATAATCCTTCACTCATCTGTCATTCATCCTTGGCTTAAAATACCTACCTAGGTAGGTCGCCATTTCAAGCAATGTATAATGTATATGAGATTATTTTTCATTTAAAAATAATTTTTCCATTCTACTTGATCATTTAATAAAGGATGTCATATTGAAAAATATGTTAATAATTAATTTTTATTCTTTTTTTTGCTTGTTCATTTAATAATTCACAAAGCTTGCATTAAATTGATTTCTTTTTACTCAAATTATTTAGTTTTCAAATAGTTTTGTAGCTTGAATTTTAAATATACTAGTATTGAACAAACATACCTTGATATACCGGGTGTTAAAAAAGTTCCGGATCTGCTTCGTAATTTTTTTAATATTAAATATTTAACTACGAAACTTATAACATGTCTCTTGGTCACAAAATACTATTTTAGCACGTATTCACCGTGCCCTTACCTCCTCAGGGGGACGGCCCACTGGAAGTTAGAAGAAAATCTTAAACGTAAACATAGGTTGAAATGTACATCAAATTAAGCATCTTTTTGAGTGGAATACGATTCCGCAAATCCGAACAAATTCGGGACATCTACTCCAAAATGGTGGCCGTTTAAACTTTTTTCTACTGTAATTTTTAACCTCGATTCGAGGTTAAAAATTCGATTTCAGACGTTCTAATCGTTCTTTCGAGATGCAGTTTGCACCATTTCGTCGAGAATTTCATGTCCTTCAAAATTATGTCCAGCACAACCTATGCTGGTCATCATCCATCCAAGACATCCTTTAAGTCCCTCATGGAAGTGGTTTATACCATAGGCTGTGCATAGGTCGATATGTATATCATTTTGAAGAGGTAATAAAGCATAATTTAATGCCGCAAACCGCATCTCGAAAGGACGCTTAGAAGACTGAAATCGAACTTTTAAGGTAGAAAAAATTGGAGTTTAATAAAGTATGAACGGCCGCCAATTTAGATTGGGTATTCCGATTGAGCTCGGATTTGTGGCACTGCATTCTTCTCAAAAAGAGGTTTAATTTGATGTACATATCTACCTATGCTTACATATAATATGTCCTTCTTACTCCCAGTGGGCCGTCCCCCTGAGGAGGTAGGAAGTCACTGAATACGTGCAATACGTGCCAATACAGTATTTTGTGTACAAGAGACATGTTATCAGTTTTGTAGGTAAATATTTAATATTAAAAAAATTATGAAGCCAATCCGGGACTTTTCGAACACCCGGCATAACTATTGATTTATCTTTGGTTTTGAAAACTACCATTCAAAATCTCGATATCCTTATTTACATTTTTGCTGTACTGAAAGGTAATTTTAACAGGATTATTCTATTTTATCCAAACCATGTGTTTGAAAATGTAAATGACTCTTAATTTATCGTTTGCAATCATTTAACCAACTATATTGCCACAAATATTATTAACGTTCACGAGCAAATTTTCTAACATTTTTGACTCAAGTATAATATATCAAAGTATAATCAACAAATCTTGTGTTTTTCTTTAAGTGTATTATTACATCTTGAACTATTTTAGTCATGATAAATTTATATTATTATAGGCGAAAGGTTTTTTTATTAATAAATGCAATATGGTATCAACGGTATTGTGATCAAGACTAATCTTTGACTTGAAAGACAACGCTAACTATTCCTGAATATAAAAGATGGTCAAATACATCAGTGGATTGGCTTTGCAGGTTTATCGAGTAAATTGTAAATTTGTATAGTGGGTGTGCTTATGCACAATTGCTACCTATTTCATTATAATTTAAAACACACTGCATGCAAACTTCATTAGAAATAAATACTTGATAAATAATTAAAATGGAAGTATGTTACTTTGTAGCATTATTTTTTATTTGGGATCGATTATTTCAATTATTATTTGTACTCAACTGAACTAGTAATGGTCATAATGAATGTTATGGCTGTTTGCTCCATGAATAGCCTCCAGATGGTGTTCCCTGGCGGCGGCGACCTCGTGAGTGTCTGCCAGGAATCCGGACTTGAGCACCACGGGCTTGGCGAGGGGTCCGTGGTAAGGCACCACATGATGGGAGTAACCATGGTCGGCGCCGTAGCCTGAGGCGTATCTGCCACTGTAGTGGTCACCGTAGCCTCCGTGAGCCTTGGCCTTGGCTACGGCGGCGAAATGCTCAGCCTTAGCAGCGGCCACCTCGTGAGTGTCTGCGATGTGTCCGTCATGCAGGACGTGTGGGATGGCGGTGGGACCGTGGTACCTGATGTCTCCATGAGAGCCGCTGTGTTCCTCACCGTAGCTTCCCTCATATCCGTGGCTGTGTTGTTGTCCCAGAGCGGCGAGATGAGCGTTCTTGGCTGCTGCTACCTCGTGGGTGTCTGCCAGGTAGCCGTTGTGGAGGACGACAGGTTTGGCGGTGGGTCCGTGGTAGTGGCTGCAGTACACGCTGTGTGTGTACAGAGCCACGCACACAAAAACTGACTGCAAATAAAACATGTATGACAATATGTATTTAACAATGAAATTTTAAATATATTGTTGGTAACCCTTGCAAAGCATATTACTACTGCTTGCTACACTACGAAACCTTTTTACATCCTTAGTCTATGGAAGATGTATTATTTAAACAAAATAGTGAAAACCTTTTTCAGTGAATATTCCATTAAAATAGAGTGAAAAATCCTGGAACGGCTTACTATTTTTTAACCAAGATAGATACAGTAATATAGTTTTATATCCAGATATTTATCATAAAACCCTGCATTTTTAAGCGGTTATCAATTTCCCGCTCCTCCAGGGGGAAGGCCCACAATGAGTAAGAAGAAAATCTTTAATATAAGCGCAGGTTGAGATTTGCATCAAATTAAAGGCCTTAATTAGTAGAATACAACGCCGCAAACTGGACCTCAAAAGGTTCGTCCTGGCCCGAAATAGCAGTCATTTAAATTTTCCACTTCTATACTAATTCAAATTCCCGGAATGGTTTCCGCGAACATAGGTAATGATTCTTTCTATTTAGATACCTTTCATAACCATCTACCTTTTCAAACCTACCATCCCGGGGGACGGCCCAGGTGTTAGAAGAAAGTTCTTAACATAAGCATAGGTAGTTATGTGCATCAAATTAAAGGCCTTAATGAGTAGAATACAGCCGGACCTCAAAAGGTTAATTCTAAAAAAATAGCATTGATTGAAAATTATTAATGCGTAGGGCCTACGTGAAATAATCAAACTTCCAGTAGCATTTGAAAACATGCGACCATATGATCAGAACCTTAAGTTATGAATGAGAAAAAAATAACCATATGTTTACAACAATGAATATCTTGCCCTGATTATAAGGTCGCATGATTTCAAATGCAACCGGAAGTTTGGTTATTTTATTTAGGCCCTACTCATAAATAATATTGAATCACTGTCATTTTGTTTAGGACTACCCTTTTGAGGTCCGGTTTGCGGTGCTGTATTCTACTAATTTAGGCCTTTAATTTGATGTAGGCCTATAACTGGCGCCAATTCTTGGGGCCCAGTCCGCGCATGGGGCGGGGAGTGGGTAGACTGGGAGGAGAGGGGAGTAGTAGCGGCAGCGGCGGCCGACAGTGTACTAGCTTGGCTGCGTACATTCGGCAGCTCGCACATAATTACTGCTTCTGTCAATCGTTGTTCAGAGTATCAAGATGGGTTAATAAATACTAATGAAATATTTTATATTATTGAATGGAATTAAAACAGATCATTAATCGTCAATAAGAGTCACTGTTCCGTAGGTCAATGTTTTTAGGACGACATGTAGTGACACGCTATTGTTGACGGCTGAGAGCAGAATGACAGTGCTGCGCTCTAGCGACGCGTTGTCGCGCATGCGCGCTAGCCGTTTTTGCTACCGCGCATCCACCGCACTGGGCCCCAAGATTGGCGTCAGTTATACATAACTACTCATGCTTAGGTTTAGATTTTTCTTCTTATCCCCCCCTGGGATGGTAGGAAGCCGATAATTGGCTAAAAAGGTAGATTTTTATGATAGGTGTCTAAGTAGAAAGAGTTATTACCCTGCCTATGTTGGTGAAAACCCTACTAGACCATTCCTGGAATTAGTACAGAGATGGAAATTTTTAATGGCTGCTCTTTCGGTTAGGGCGGACCTTTTGAGGTCTGGTTTTCGGTGTTGTATTCTACTAATTAGGGCCTTTAATTCGATGTACATCTCAACCTAGGCTTTCATTAAAGATTTTCTTCTTACTCCGCGTGGGCCCCTGGAGGAGCACAAAACGATAGTTGCTAAAAAAGGTAGGTTTTATGATAAATATCTTGATACAAAACATTATTACTGTATCCACGGTAACTAGAAAGAACACGGTAGTGATCATTAGTGACATAACTGGTTCACAGATAAACACTGGCGTTAGTACTTCTTCAGTGAAACGATTGACGATCGATTATTTAAAAAATGATTGAATAATAATATTCCAATTACATATTCTAAATCAGTTTATCATTTTATGAGAAAACCTCTATTTTACAATTTTGTATTATTATTGGACCAATTTTACGTTTCTACAAAGACTTTGATATTTGGAAAGTGAATTTCATAACTAGTATATTCCTTACCAGAGCAGTATTCATTGTTGTAGATGTGTAGGCAGCTGAATGATCATACTAACCAGTCCCTCGGCTTAAATACAACTCTGGGTTCGCCAACATCGTTACCATCAGCATGCAACATCGGAAATGCCTTACATAGCATCCTCCATCAGCCAAAACATTATGAAGCAAGGATCATTTAATTCATTGCAAAGTGAATCAAGGCAAACGACTTTCAGATATTTATGTACAAAAATATAAAAAATCAAATTGCTATTATACTCTTTACTTTTTAAAAAGAAGAGGTGGTATCTGTCCTGTGTAAGAGGTAACGCAAAAACTACTGACCAACCGGGCTGAAATATTGTACAGAGTAGTTCAAATCAACTCATAGGTCTATTCACGTCCTTAAAATCCCCTCAGGCTTCGCCACTTAGGCTTAGGTAGTTTTTATTTGATTTCGATATGAGCTTTTGAAAATTTACAAGTTTTGTCTTGCCGTGCGAAGAACGGGTACGCAACTCCTAGAACTCTTTACTTATGCCTTGAAAGATGTAAATTATAGAAAAGAGCTTTTATTGCTTTAGCATTCTTAGCTTTTTTTAGTTTCATGGTAAACATTAGTTACGGTAACCTAGACGTGTTTAAAATTCAATTGGGCCTAATGTTGCTACTCTTTCATTTTAAGATTAATTATTTTTAGCAAAACTTTGTCATTATAAAATGTTCTTTTCATTGAAAATACCAGCTTTGTAGTATTAATTTAGTGGGGCTACTAAAATTCTATTTGTTATATATCGTTTTGTAATAGGCTTAAATATAAGTTCATTGGTGAAAATACAGTATGCTTTGAACGGCTTGAATTTTGTATTAATGCCAATTTTTCGATGTAAATAAATAAATAAAAATAAATAAAATAAATAAATGAGAGATACGTAAAATGCCAAATAGTAGGCGGAGATTATTTTTCCTCGAGTACCTAAAAATGTGTCCACATTAACAAAACCCAGAATAGTATTCAAAGATTTTTTTTTGTAGTAACTATACAACTTTTGAGCAGTGCTCAGGTAAATATATGAATTGTCCAAATGGCCTTATAATCAATATTATACGATCTAAAACTTTGCATTGATAAGTAAAATAAAATACATTAGCTGGCAATAACGAATCCGCCAAAGGGTAAATTTGAGCAAGGTTGGAGGGGACTCCACAGTTTTGGGGGGGAGGGGGTCCTAGCGGTGGTACGCAACAATATTAAACACCCCCGTTGAAGCAGGCCTGCATACTCAAAAGAATTTCAATTAAATCGTATTTCAATCCAACATAGCGAGATACGACATGTTTTTGTAAGTGGTGAACATGGGGAATGAATATGCAGGTTTGCTACAATAGTTATTTTAAAACTAGATGGTTTTAATTCAAAATTGGGTTGATCTTAACTAAAAGAAGCCATTTACCTTGTTTCATCAAGATATGTTAAGAAATAAGGAAGATATAGAATGTTTTTTATTTCCCATTAGGTTAACAATAAGGTTAACATTGGGACAACGTACTTTGTTTAACACTTTCAATATCCCAGTAACCAATGTTCATAGAGCAATGATTCAAAGCACTAAGTAGTTTGTTTTTTCGAGCTGAATTTAATGGTGCCAATCAAAATTGTATTATTTTAATGTTCCATGTGAAAACCCCAAAAACCCCATTGTGTGAGGAGTTTCTCCCCTTTACTCCCCCTCCCGGTGGTCCGATCGGGCTGGTTTACTAATGTCCAATTGATTACCTCTTTATATTTCTGAGTAAAATTTCATTGGGATCCGACCATTTTACGGCTGATATCGTGCTAACAGACATGGATATATTTACATATCATTTCGAAGGAATGGTGATTTTTGATTCTGGGGGCCCCAAAACAAAAAATTATCATGGTCTCGGGCTTAGGTCTTACCGTGAGACCTACGGTAATAGCTACTTCGCTTTAGGGGAAATTCGCTAAAATGTGGTAGATGGTACCCGAATACCAAAAGGTTGGGAACCACTGACTTATAGTAAAACAAATCCTGTTAAATGGCTCTTGAATGGCTCATAGGAAGTAGAATCATCAACGACCTATGATAGTACGAACAAGTATGGTTTAAATCTATAATTTATTGACCTGCGTGTGACAAACAGCATCACTCTGATGAAGGACTCATTTGAACATTGGTTAACTCTCCTCATATTATCCCTTCAGTTCCTCCTCGAGAGTGCCAGGTCACGTTCAGTCACATGAACGTATAATCTTCAATCTGCTCCTTGATAAAGGCAGTCTACTTTCTCCCTTTTTAGGAACAACTGGGAGCTAATTTAGTTTTTGAAAGAGTTTCCAATAGCCTCTATTTTCAAGTGATTAACTGTAAAATACCTTCCATAGTTGGTGTATAACTACAGTTTTTAAACTAAAACGATTTTGGTGGAGGCACACAAATTAATATTCATTCTCAACTTCAAACAAATGGCTAACTCACTGAATATCTTTTAATTAGTCTAAAGTTAACAATGATAAAAAACTATTTTTAAAATATATTATTTATGTCAAGATGTTTATATTAAATATAGATTTAAATTGATTACATAAAATCGATTTAATAATTATTATATTGATTTTTTTTCATTGAGAAACAATAAATTGTATTACATATAATGCTAGTGAAATCATTCATGTATTTTTTTATCTTTTAGTATTTTAAGAGACAAATTCATTTAAGAGTTTTGTAAGTATTTGTACATCGGTTAAAGCTACTTCATCCCATTATAACATGAGCAGAGCGAAAGACCTTATTGAAAAATAAATTAATCGACTTTATAATAAAAATACCCCCGTTGCAGCAGACCTGCATACTCAGCGAATTTCAAATGCAAAACCACATATTTCAATCCAACTTAGCGAGATTTGACATGTTTTGGTAAGCTCCATAAGAATAACATGGGGAATGAGTATGCAGGTTTGCTGCTACAGGTATATTAAAAATGGGTGGTTTTAATTCAATATTTAGTAGATCTGAACTAGAAGAAGCCATTTACCAAGTTTTATCAAGATATGTTGAGAAATAACCGAGATATAGAATTTTACTTATTTCCCATAAGGTTAACATTGGGAGAACGTACTGTGTTTACCACTTTCAATATCTCGATAACCAATGGACATAGAGCAGTGATTCAGGATACCAAATTGTTTGTTTTTTTGAGCTGGATTCAATGGTGCAAACAAAAACTCGATAAATCTTAGTTGTTTATGTAAAAAACTCAAAAAACTCATTTTTAGGGGGGTTTATCCCCCTTTACCCCCCCTTCCGGTGGTCCGATCGGGCTGGTTCACGAACTCGTCCAATTGATTACCACTTTACATGTCCGTACCAAATTTCATAAAGATCAGACCATTTTTGCGGCCGCTATCGTGCTAACAGACATATGAATATATATGTATATACAAATATACAGTGTGTTCATTTTTTGTGCACACCATTGGTATCTCGTAAACTGTAAGAGATACGAGAAAGGTTAAATTAGCAAAGTAATGCGTAGTAAAAAGACAAATACAATGGTGGTGAGCAATTTAAAATATTCGACCAAACTCGTTCGCTACGCTCAAAAAACCATTTGAGCCCCAAAACTAAAATTGCCCGTAACTCCCTTATTTTTCAAGTTATAAGACTGTAAGTGGGGTCAAATTTACACGAAATTTTACGTAAAATCTAAATATCCAGTCAAAAATGTGATACCATTTATGGTTTTCTGAGAATAATGCTCAAGTTCAGAAATTTAAATGGTAACATGTAAAATTTCATTTTTCATTGGAAAGATATTTTTCTCCTGATTACAAAAATACCACCCATGTGATACTTTCCTCTTCAAGTGTGTTTTTAATCAGAGAAAATATTTTTTGTAAATTAAAATGGGTTATAATGCCTTGATTTATCATAAAAATGATAACTATGAAATCAGCTGGATTTGTACCAAACAGCTGATTGACTCGAAACAGCTGATTGACACGAAACAGCTGATTGGCAGCAAAAACCTGTTTCACGGAAGCATCTTCATTTAAAACAACTGATTTATTTGTAAACTATCCTTTTACTGTTTCTAGTCAACCAGCTGTTATCTATTCATCAGCTGTTCCCTTTCTCTTCTTGTTATTATGAATTTAATACGTTAAAATCTATTAAATATTTTAAATCAATGGTATGTTCAAGATAATTCATTATTGTACATGATGATGGGCTATGATGGATTGGATTCATAACAAAAATAAGGAAAAGGGGAACAGCTGATTAACATTTAACAGCTGATTGACTAGAAACAGCTGATTAACAGTAAAAAGATAATTTACAAATAAATCAGTTGTTTTTAATGAAGATGTTTATTTATTCGTAAAATAGCATTTTGCTGCCAATCTGCTGTTCCGAGTCAATCAGCTGTTTAGTAAAAATCAGCTGTTTTCATAGTTATCATTTTTATGATAAATCCAGTGCATTATAACCCATTTTGATTTACAAAAAAATATTTCCTCAGATTAAAAACACATTTGAAGAGGAAAATATCACATGTAAGGTATTTTTGTAATCAGAAGAAAAAATCTTCCCAATGAAAAACAAAATTTTACATGTTGGCGTTTAAAATTCTGGACTTGAACATTATTCTTAGAAAACCATAAATGGTATCACATTTTTGACTAGATATTTAGATTCTACGTAAAATTTCGTGTAAATTTGACCCCACTTACAGTCTTGTACCTTAAAAAATAAGGGAGTTCTGGGCATTTTAGTTTTGGGGCCAAATTGGTTTTTTGAGCGTAGCGAACGAGTGTGGTAGAATATTTTTAATTGCTCACCACCATTTTATTTGTCTTTTTATTACGCATTACTTTGCTAATTTAACCTTTCTTGTATCTCTTATAGTTTACGAGATCCCAATGGTGTGCACAAAAAAATGAACATACTGTATACAATATATATATGTCTGTTAGCACGAACGAATAATGTATAAATTCGAACGAATGGTGTTTTTTGCTTCTGGGGGCCCCAAAACGAAAAGTTATAATGGTCCCGAGCTTAGGTCTTACCATGAGACCTATGGTATTAGCTTCTTCCCTATAGGGGAAATTCACTAATAGGTTATAATTTTGCTCTCCCAAATCTTCAAATGAAATGTAAATCTTTATTCTCAATTCATTAATTTTATTGGTGTTACAAAAATGTTTTGGTTAGAATTGGTTCTGTGTCAGTATATGATGGCCAAGAAATGCCGTCAAATCAAAACAAACCCAATAAAAAAACTGTACATATCTGAAACCAAATCTTCCAGTTTCTATATTGTTGTTTGTCTTATACATACATACATACATACATACATACATACATACAGACATACAGACATACATACATACATACATACATACATACATTATGCTTTACTTGAAATAGCGACCTACCCAGTTAGGTATTTTAAGCCAGGTGTGAATGACAGATTAGATGAGGATGATTGTGGCGCGATCTTTGTTACTGACTAAGGCCGACATGTTCCTTAGACAGGACCGCTTGCTGTCATTGGCTGTTAATAGCCAATGACAACTAGGTGACCAACAGTTCAACGTCGGATTCGAACAGCAGTTTCGCCAACCTTCACTTACGAACTGGTTTCATAAGGATGATCTTATGTACATGAATGTATTCATCAGTGCGGACTGAATATTAGTATATTCTTAAAGTACAGAATTAGGGTTTCTAAAGTAGGAAATGGTCGATAAAAATTACATTTATTTTTCAAATGTTACTTTCAGACAAAATCTAAAGTATAAATAATTACACTAATACACTGGAGATCTTGAAAAACACTCATATTATATCAAGATAAGAAATCCATTAAAACGTATACAGTACACTGCCGCGAGGAGGGTTGCTTTAAGTACCTCAGAAGTCACAGAATTTGCTCCAGCTTTATCTCTAAATAGAGCTATCAGAATATCCAGTAGTCAGTTTCAATATTATCTTTCAAACCGGACTCATTCATCGCGTAATAAATCAGCCTTAAATCAAAAGAAACTATTGTTTTGCATGAAAACTCAAAAAATACAGCCGCGTAAAACATTTATATAACCATCCAGGCCGCTGACACCGGCCTTATTCTTACCTCGTATATATTTTATTTTATGAAAATGAGGTATAATCGCTGATTAGTTGTCGTGCGATAAGAATTGCAGAAGATAGTAAAATGTAATCGTCCAAAAATGGATACAGAATCTGATTGAAAAATGCCTAAGTTTCCCTTCTATATACTAACTCAATCTGCTGCATTCAATTAATAATGTTTATATAGGCAAACTCTTGATCATTTTAATTTTATATCTATCAATCTTATGTAAGTTAAAGCAGCGGCTTGTACATTGTCAACTAACAAAGGTAATAAATTAACCTTTAAATTTTTGAAACCACATCATGTTTTGTGAGTCCCTTGGTTTTTAATATTTGTAATAGTGTTGCATCCATAAATACTAAATAATTTAAAGGAGACGTTAAATCGTAGAAACGTAGATCCGCAGTCTTGAATAAACGTACTATTATTATTTGCTCTATTTGCTTACTGACTTAGATGTGCAATAATTATTATTTACTAATATGAACCCGCATGTCCCTGGAATCAAGGGGAGGCCGGCCCGTAGGTGGAGGTGACGGAGGGGCGGTACACAGGGCGCTCCTGGATGGCGATGCTGCGCTTGACCGCGGGGTAGGCGTAGGTGCTGCACTTGCCGCCGCCCCCGTCGCCGCCGTTCCCCTGCCCCCGCAGCGCGCCGCCCGCCGCCAGCATCAGCGCCAGCATCGACGTCATCATCGCCTTGCCGCTCACCGCCGCCAGCGCCGCCATGCCCACCGCCGCCATCGTGCCTGCCGCCCACACCGCCGCCCCGCCGCCCTTCTTGCGACCTGAACAGTCAGTCGTTTCATAAAAATAACTTTGATAAATTAGTTCATTGGACAAATATCAATCTGGAAATCATTAGGAAATAGAGCATTGACTTGTAATCTGCAAAAAAGTTTTTTTCATAACAAACTTCAAAAATAAATTAGATATTTGTTAGATTAAAAAAAAATCTGGTTGGAGTCTGGTCAGCAAGAGCCACCTGCAGAGCAATTGGCTGATGACCGCAAGGGAAGTCAATATTTCCTTCGAAGGACCTAAACCTAGTTTATTGAAGATTGTTTGTTGAGGGTTGATCAACATTGGTGTCGTTTGTTTGGTTTGTTAGTTGTACTCTTTGTGATACTGTGATCTCTCTTTGTTAGTTGATTTAAACATAATTTGTTTTCACTTAATTTGTATGAATTAACAAGACCATGGTAAACCAATATTTGAAGTCCACATTCACAGTTGATGATTGATAAACAATCGAGTTTTCAGTTCCTTACCGGCTTGCACGTCCTTGCCGTTGGTCCCACTAAGGATCTCCTCGCCCAGCCTCCGGGCGGTGTTGACAGTCCCAGAGTCCAGCACCTTAACGGAGAGAGTGAGGGAGTTGAGGTACTCGGTGACGCGGGCGGCAAGGAAGGCGTCCAGGGCGGTGTCGTTGCCCTCGGCCAGCGGGGCGAGTACGTCCTCCGGCAGGGCGGAGACCTTGGAGTAGTTGCTGTGGACCAGGGAGATGCCAGGGAACAGCAGGTAGGAGGGCGAGTGGCCCAGCTTGTCGACCAGACGCACCATGTCCAGCTTGAGGCAGGTGAGGCTGTACTGCTGGGAGCAGTGGGTGGACATGGTCTGCAACACAGTGTCATCACACGATAGTCTACATGTGAGGAGATGTATCAGGGGAGCAGTAGGTAGGAGGGCGAGTGGCTCAGCTTGTCGACCAGGCGCACCATGTTCAGCTTGAGGCAGGTGAGGCTGTACTGCTGGGAGCAGTGGGTGGACATGGTCTGCAACACAGTGTCATCACACGATAGTCTACATGTGAGGAAATGAATCAGGGGAGCAGCAGGTAGGAGGGCGAGTGGCTCAGCTTGTCGACCAGACGCACCACGTCCAGCTTGAGGCAGGTGAAGCTGTACTGCTGGGAGCATTGGGTGGACATGGTCTGCAACACAGTGTCATCACACGATAGTCTACATGTGAGGAGATGTATCAGGGGAGCAGCAGGTAGGAGGGCGAGTGGCTCAGCTTGTCGACCAGGCGCACCATGTCCAGCTTGATGCAGGTGAGGCTGTATTGCTGGGAGCAGTGGGTGGACATGGTCTGCAACACAGTGTCATCACACGATAGTCTACATGTGAGGAGATGTATCAGGGGAGCAGCAGGTAGGAGGGCGAGTGGCCCAGCTTGTCGACCAGGCGCACCATGTCCAGCTTGAGGCAGGTGAGGCTGTACTGCTAGGAGCAGTGGGTGAACTGCAACACAGTGTCATCACACGATAGTCTAAATGTGAGGAAATGTATCAGAGAAGCAGAAGGTAGGAGAGCGAGTGGCCCAGCTTGACGACCAGGCGCACCATGTCCAGCTTGAGGCAGGTGAGGCTGTACTGCTAGGAGCAGTGGGTGAACTGCAACACAGTGTCATCACACGATAGTCTACATGTGAGGAGATGTATCAGGGGAGCAACAGGTAGGAGGGCGAGTGACCCAGTTTGTTGACCAGGCGCATCCCGTCCAGCTTGAGGCAGGTAAGGCTGTACTGCTGGGAGCAGTGGGTGAACTGCAACACAGTGTCATCACACGATAGTCTACATGTGAGGAGATGTATCAGGGGAGCAACAGGTAGGAGGGCGAGTGACCCAGTGTGTTGACCAGGCGCATCCCGTCCAGCTTGAGGCAGGTGAGGCGTACATGGGAGCAGTAGTTGGACATGGCCTGCATCATAGGGGCATCACACAATAGTCTGCATGTGATGTGATGTACCAGGGCAGAAGCAGGTAGGAGGGCGAGTGACCCAGCGTGTCGACTAGGAGCACCACGTCCAGCTTGAGACAGGTGAGGTGTACTTGGGAGCAGTAGGTGGACATGGCCTGCAACACGCGAGAGTGCATCTGAGACCTTGTAAGAGGAACTCATGTCCTCAGCTATCGATATTAAGTCGAGGCAGCTTATGTACATAATCGGTGATGGGTTTATTATTAGTCTGTGAGAGGCCAGACGATGTAAATATCAAATATCGCTGACGCAGATTTTTATATATCGTTAGTATCCGCTCAGACAAATGACTGCGGTATCCGTTAGCGTGATTACAACTAATTTTTGCAGCTCTGAAAACCCAGTGCTAATCCCAATGTACTCAAAAATAATGATAATGGCACATTTTTCAAATTTCTTTATACAGGGTGTTTTTTTTCAACATTTGCATCTTAATTAATCAAAAACTAATTTAAATTTTAGTCTTTCGTTTACTGGAAGCATCTATACCAAAACAGGGGAAGTAAATTTCACATGAAACGTTCATCCCCCGAACAACCCCCTTCTCACCCCAACCCTAAACTTAAAAGTTTCAAATGGCAACATACCCTTGTGACATGCCATTTAAAAGTGCATAAAAAACGTTTTGGGGGAAGAAAAATTGAAATCGCTCTTTAGATGATACATTAAACAAAACGTCAAAGAAAGCGTGATTTTACAACTATTACGATTGGGAAAGATATTTTTCATGATAAAACTTTACACCCTCTCCAACCCCCTCCTCACCCGGACTTTATACTTTAAAAATTTCAAATGGGTTAGTTACCCTTGTAAAATATCAAATTAAGAGGGATGAAAAAACATTTTCCTCCACCTACTATCTAAAGTCCTCTTTTAGTCCCTGGACTAGAATACTAAAGTACTAGTTTATACTTCATGGGATTTACTTACTTTCTCTTTCTCCCACGGGACTAAAAGTATCTACTTTTTCTCCCATGGGATTAAAATTAATCTCATAATAAATACATGGGGAGAAATCCGGCAACGCCGCGATGGACAGTGAGAAAATGTGGCAATACCGTTCATTTGTTTACTCTACATTTGATTCAAGAACTTCAGTGTTTAAACTTAAGAAAGCAAAATTGTATGCATTTCTCAGCCAGGTAATAATTGTTTTGTATGAATTAAGTTGGCAACACTGCATATAAAAACACCTGATTTAGAGTTTTTTGTTACTAATATGCCGAACGTTTTAAACATGGGACCTCTATACGTTATAGAATGTTCCTTACAGATTTTGGGAGGTATTTTTTTAATTAATAGACTTTAGAAATTATATTGTTAAAAAGTGGTGTGAATAAATGGTTGTTTAAATCGCCTAAGTATCTTATGCTATTTATTTATATGTGATTCTTATCTAGCAGTTTAAAGGAGAAAAGGATCATATGAAGATAAAATTATATTGTCATAGTTATTGTTAATGGTGTAGGTGGAGGACAAATCTTGTGTGCATCAAGTGTGCCTCTGCTCCGTCCTCAGGCGACAACAGTTTCCCTCACGGGGAAAAAGTTGCACTTGAGTCCCAAGATACACAAATAACTATTTCCTCAAAAAAAAATCAAAATTTCATCGCACGTTGTCAATATTAATAACTTTTGTTAGGATTTGTTTCTTAATGGATATCTTGAGAACGTGTGGCGCGATTTCAAATTTTCATTGAGAAAAATTATTCTTTTTCCATTCCTTTTAATTTGTTATATCACGATGGTAACTATCCCATTTAAAATTTTAAAGTTAGGGCCGGGGGTAAGAAATGGGTTTGAGATGATGTAAAGTCTTTCCACGAAAAATATCTGCCCCAATTAATTGTGATAGTAGTTTCCGTCAACCAGAATATCATAATCTCTTGTACTTTTTCAATCAATAAAGATCTTAAAAGGTTCCAATGGTAAAAACACGCTTTCTTTGATGTTTTATTGTATGTATTACCTCAAGAACGCCTGAAGCGATTTTAATTTCTCTTCCATCAAAATGTTTCTTTTTTTATGTTACAAGTTTCTATTTGAAATTTTTAAGTTAGGGGTTGGCTGAGGTGAGGGTTGTTGAGGAGATGAAATTTTCATATGAAACTTACTTCCCAGTGCGTTGGTGGACGTTTCCAGCAAACAGAACTCAAAAGTTTATATTAGTTTGAATATAAATTAAGAAGCAAATTTTGAAAAAAACGCCCTGTATACAAAACAAAATCTTTGTGTCCTACAGATATCAGTTTACTAAGAAATTTGAAAAGTACTTAATTTATGAGAGTTTAAGTGCTTTTGCAGCCCTGTAGCTTTTATGGTTCCTAAAATATGGTTCTTCAAAATAAGCAAAATGCTCCGATTTATTTGACTCTAACGAGCTCAGTCTTGCTTAAAAATGAAAAAATAAATGGATAGCTAATAAATATTTTGGTGCAAAGTTACTTATATATATCAAGTTAAATGAGACGACCAAACTATGCTCGAGCTAATTGCCTTCATATTGTAGCTTTCTACATGTTAATATGAAGGTCTGAAGTTAATTTTACTCAACAAGTGTTTTACCATTTGCCATGAAAATTTTATTCATAGACTATGTAAATTTAATGAGAAATATTTCGAAGCTATACTTTTGGTCAAAACTGTTTGGGCCCTATCTTTCGAAATTTCTTAAAATGTCTATGTCAATTAAACGGATCTATATAAATTAAAAAGAAGAATTCTTCTTGTCTTTAAGGGACTTTATCTCTGGATCAATCAAAGCTACAGAGCTGCTCAGTACTTAACTTGTAAAGAATTTAGTATTCTTTAAATCTATAATTAGATTGATGTCTTTAGGATGTATGGTATTTTTTGGTATTCAATAGACCCAAAAAAAATTGGGGATTTTTTGGTGCTTTTCATAAGAATATTTGAAAAGCACCAGATTTAAACAGTTTTCAAGTGCCACAGGAGCAGTACAGGGTATTTAGGGCTAAAAATTCGGACGAAAGAACATTTTTATTGTCCGTCGGTTTTCTTGCAAAACGACTTGCATTATGTATAAGGTTTGTGTATGAGTATGAAGTATATTGGGGTTGATGTAAATTTTATAATAACATTTTAATAAAACTTAAATTAGAAGACTTATATTAAAAAATTAATATTAACAACTTACAATAATTTGGCTTTTTTAGATTATTAACTAAACTACATGCATTAATTTATAACAATAGTAATACAATTCAAGGTATAATTAATTGAAGTGCGCAGGTAAGCACTGTTAACCCTATTATTTTCTCGTGGAGTGTCTTATTATTTATTTTGCTATTTCATAGTGTATATTCAAGGTGTCCGGAAATTATGGTAAAATATTTTTCGCAACACTACACTAGTAAGTAGCCGATTTCCGCTTCCGTTTCAGTGTGGGAAGTCACCGTTTACAAAAGAGTACGGCAAATATCAGCTGTAGTGAGGTAACAAATCAGCTGGAGTGCGGTAAAGAGTTTTCATTGAGCATTTACCGCACGAGTGCGGTAAATGCTCAATGTTGCCAACTCAAGAAAAAAATAGTATATCACACAATTTACATACACATTATACATGAACACAACATACACATTTTAACTATGACGACCATATCTCAATTGTAACTAAACTGGTTTCCCAGGTTGCGACTACGTACAGTTAATAGCGATAAGTTAATAAAGAGCAATATTATTTAATCAATTGTTGCCGTCTGTGTGACGATAAGACGTATTCCTAGAAAGGCTTACTCGGTCGCTGGACAGCAGATATAACGCTTTTTGTTATCTCCCCCGCACAGATAAATATAGTTTTGTTCGCATTTTCTCTCTTCAGTTTATTTAATACTTTTTTAATAACTTTCATAGAAGTGTAGTGTTTTTTACTTACCCTGTATATTTGTTGCTGGTAGTGTCGCGAAAACTATCGTACGCAACTCATCCGGGAAGGTGTTTACGTTGCTCGCATGAAATTCCCGCGCTCCGCAAGCGTCGCGCGTGAACTATCATGCTCGCACGTAAACACCTACTTCCCGCACTAGTTGCGTAATATACTATTAGTACATGATAGTAGAGGTAAAAATAAGACAAAAAGGTTTTATAAACATAGGTCCTAAAATGCTTCTTTTTTACGTCTGTGTGTCTGCTTGTGATTTTCACATATCTGATCATACCTCACGAACCTCTTAACGTGTAAACTTCAAACTTGGTACATGTATAACCACTATTAAGAAATATTTTTGTAAGAAGTATCAAATTTCTACTTTGTACCATTTCAAAATGGCAACTGTTTTTTTTCAAAGCTAAATATCTTAAAAACAGTAAATTTTTGAAAAATTTTACAAGAAACTAAAAAGTTGCGATATAATATTATGATGATCGGACCACAAATGACGGTGAAATTTTATTTTTTCTGAGTAAAAACATGGTTCTTTAGGACATACTGTCCGAATTTTCCCTATTTTTATTCGGAAAATTTAAAGTTTCTCCATTATTAGTTGTCGAATCATCTTAATCTTAATATCAGCGTTAATTGGATTACATATCGCAACTTTTTTGTCTCTTGTCAAATTTTTCAAAAATTTACTGTTTTAAAGACTTTTAGCTTTGAAAATAAAAATAAAACAGTCGCCATTTTGAAATGGTACAAAGTAGAAATTTGATACTTCTCGCAAAAATATTTCTTAATAGTGGTTATCCATTTACCAAGTTTGAAGTTTATACGTTAAGAGGTTCGTCAGATATGATTAAATATGTGAAAATCACAAATAGACATACAGACGGGAAATGAAGCACTTTAGGACCTATGTTAATATAAACTTTTTTTCTTATTTTTACCTCTACTATCATATACTAAAATATGTTACCATAATTTCCGGACCCCCTGTATATTAACAGTAATTTAACCCTAATTAATATCATAATTGATGAAAATACCATTTTATTTATTAATAAGATATTCCATAAGTCCTAATTTTTTAATAAATTTAGAATTTATAACTTCACAATTCATGCACAGTTAATTATTATAGTGCCTCTTACGAACCAAAAAGTATTTTGATAAAGAGATATTCAGAAATGTATAAATTTCTGTTGAAATAGTTAAAGCTTTAGCGGATAAATTGAATTTGTCCATTTTATAACAGCAGTGTTAGATTTCTTTAAAAAATTATTCCCCTCTATCTAGGACAAATCAACACCAGAAACCAATTTTAGAATGCAATCTCAATCTTCCTATTGAAAGAAACCATTTAGCAGAAGACACCAAGCCCATAATTTCTCCAGAGATAGGCTATAATTTAGCAGCCTATTATTCTCATTAGACAGATGTTATCGAGAGGGCCGGGTCATCCTGCGGTGCGGTCTGCCGAGGAAATGCATATCCCGCAGTCATCACAGGTTAAATATGAGTTATATCCTTTCCTTGAAGAGAGGCGCCTGTGCATAAAGTGTGACTGCCGTGGGCTACATTTTAGTAATTCAATTATCGCCAGCTTTATCCTAGAGAGAATAGCATTGTGTGAATTAATCATAACATTTTGACCTTTACATGTCTTCAGGATATAAGATATTAGAAATTAATACACTAAATAAAATTATTAATTTACTTTATTTTTTGATAGATAGAGTAAAGGGCGCGTAATAAAATGTGTATATTTATTTTATTGTTTTTAAATTTTATGGTTATGGCATCAGAATCACAAATATAACCCCTGACTTTTTTTGTCTTACTTTTTAAAACATATTTGGTTTATTATTATTATACACGGTCGTATAGCAATTATGGTTACAAAACCGAACTTTAAGCCCTGGTTCGTAAAAGCTAACAAACACAGTACCGGTAGTTAATTTCCGCACACACTTCCTTAGTTTATTTTGTCACTAACGGTTACGATTATCTCCTAGTGATAAGCCAGGGGACCTACCTTGACAAATATATCACCGTTGGGGAAGGTGTCGGTGGAGTTGTCCGCCGCCGCGCAGACCGCCCCCAGCGCCGCCGCCACCAGCGCCGTGCTCAGCCGAAGCGCCATCACACCGTGTGCCGCCGACGCCGCCGCCTCCACCTCTTATACCTTCCTCTTGTTAGTCAGGCTGTGTTTTGTCCACGAGTTAATGGAGTACAACGAGACACTTGGTGAAACACTGTCAGGACCAATCGATCTTGTTAATTATTCCACTTGTTCGGCCACCGCGACGCCGCCGCTGAAGGCGCGAATAACGTTATTGTTCGCCCCCGCCCCCACGCACTTCTGCCAACCCGCTTTTCTTCCTGGGGCTCGCTGCTGGCATTGTGCAACCGTCCAATCGGTAATGGAGGATAAAACACCTTCCGGACGGCTTTTTCTGGCATCGTAACTAAAGCGGGAACAAATGTACTGCCCGACAATAAGGGCTATTAGATACTGTTTATAATTGGATTTAAGCTTGAATCCACTGGTATAAATAAACCACTACAGCTACGCGGCAGTGTGTTTAAAAACTTCTGATAACGGAGATTAAATTCATTAAAAAATCGTACATCATTACAACTTGCTTTATTATTGGTTGAATGTAGAGTAATCAAAGATAAAACTAAAATACTTTACGGGAATCCATTGCATAGTTAAATTAATTGGTCATTCAATGACGAAATTATCTCTTACTCCGTCAAAAAGCATTTGGCTAAAGAATTATAGAACAAGAGTAACAAAGCAAATATAGCAAGTGAAGTAAATTTTTAAGTATTGTTAGTATTCAAAACAATCATAAAAAATCCATGTTACGAAAAATGTATATATCAAACTATAAACAAAACAACATAAGTTCATTAAGAGGGACCGATATCCTCAAGGCATACAGAAAATCAAATAATTGTATTAAAGGCTATCGTACTTGATAGGTTCCGACAGGTTCAGACTAGGATCGGTATATTAACTTTTCCATTGCAAAGGTAAGGACCCTTGAACACATCGCCCCTGGCCACAGCGTTGTAAAACCCTACATCGCTCACAGCTGCACTGTGTCACTACAGCTGCTTAGACTCTACAGTACCTACCACACCATCTTGGGGTTTAGTCCCATAAGAACGATGCTAATGTCCTTGACACAAGCATGCATTTGTTCACAAATTACTCGATTTCCTTAGATAGAATGAGTTTTGTTCCTGAGTATGTTTTTTTTATATTTATATTGACCAATGAGCTTTGGAGAAAAATTTGCAAAATTCTTAAACATTTTCTTGTAGGATAATTAGTTTTATACACATACATATTAATCATAAGCAAAAATATACTATAAAAGTAAACATTTTAATCTCGCAATTCACTAGATATTTGTAAAAGGTTTAAATTAGGTAAAACAAATTTTGTAGTTTTTTAGCGAAAAATAAAGGTACTGCAGCTGTTTAAAATTAACATTGTTCTTATGTGACAAGCCCTGAGAGGCGGCATGTACTGTAGAATCCCGCGCACAGGGCCGTAACGAAACCTGCGGGGTCTCCGGGCAAACATTCAATGTCGGCCTCCTACATTTAAATTAGAGTCAGTGGTTTACAATGAATCCTACAGGGTCCATGATTAGGTTTAATACAGTACAATATATTGCTTATCACAATATAAACTAAATACCTACGCTAACCTATTTACACCTTTAACACAGCCAATGTGATAGTATGTTATAAATTATTTTATTTCGGCTCAATGACTTCTAATCATATTTTAAACTATTAATTATTGTTGTTAAACCATCTCTTTAGGCCTAATTTTGCCTAAAATATAGACTAATTTATTTGTGATTAAAGAAGACATCATATTAGTTAAGTTGGTAAACCACACAAAAGTAAACAAGTAATAAAAACTTAAGCAAGTTTTAATATAGATAGCTTTTTTAGGCTGTAGTAGGATGTTAAGGAATGTAATAACCTAAAATATACGAAAAATGGACATAAAGGGTTATATTCCAAAGATAAATAAACATCACAACCGGCTATGATAGTTACCAGAGGAAACCTAAAATCCTGACCTCAATGCTTGGTGAAAAAGCTATGTCAGCTATCTTAGATGGGTGTTTTTTTTTTTTTTTAACGCTACCAACGCTTTATTTCATCAATGAAGGATTATTACCCCCGAAGATCCCCGGATTTGATGGCACTATATTATTTTCTTTGGGGATGCATAAAAATTAAGGCCTACGAAAACAATTCACAGGATATTCAGCGCCTCAAAACAAACATAACAAATTTAATGCAATAAATTCAAAGAGGCACCTTGCAACACGTGTTCGGGAATTTGATGGAGAGAGCACAACTTTATACAAATGCCAATGGCGGATTGTTTGAACACATAATGTAAACTAAATGTGATCAAACTTAAATAATAGGCTGTATAAAATGTAAAGATACTGTAAAATACTCATTTCATATTTATATGTGCATTATCAAACCTTAAAAATGGGTTGCGTTAAAAAAACATTCTGTATTTATGGTATTTTTAATACATTAACAACATGCAAATATTAAAAGTAAATTATAAGTTTAAATGAATTTGTATTGGTTTCTTCAGTAGTGTACTAAAGATAAAAAACGATCAGTAAATCGGTAATTCTTGTAACTTACTTCAAAAGAATGCAATCTATCATACTGGTTTGATGAATTCGTACCCTATATTTGAAATTCTTGCGTGCGGCAGCCAAGCATTTCTTTTGGCTAATCCCAGTAATAATATAAGTGTTAAAGTTTGTGAGTTTGATTGTTTGTCATATTATGTAAGTCAGCTGTAACTATGCACCCATCCAGGCAGAAGAATGTAAAGAAATAAACCTAATTCAAATTGACATTTACAAAAAACAGCGCAGGAGCAATACCATCTGTTTCTAATTATTTTGTTTTCAAAATATATCTTACTATCATTTTGAACATAGGCGAAGCAACAGGTAAAATCTAGAACTGTCATGAATGTTTATTTTAGGTTTTTACACGGAAAATAAAAATAATCAAATGTTGGACTTCACTACAGAATTCATAAAAAAATGATTTGGTATTTTAAATAATTATTTTATGACCATTGGTTACCGGTTATCAATATTTGAATGACATAAAATCCACATGTTGCTTATGAAGATAATTAATAAAAACCTTGATTATAAAATTAATGATACAACCTTTTATGTGACTTTATCCACTTGAGATATTTTGAATAAGAGACTAAAATCTCCCACTTTTACGTTTCTGTGGCAGCAAATCTTCATACTCGAATAAGTCCCATGTTATCGTCACGGGGATTAAAAATTCCCTACTCTCGCTGTGAATTCCTTCTTTAATATCTTAATACAACTTAGTATATGGCTTCTAGATTAATTCTACTGGATATTATTTAAAACCACCCAGTATTTACTTACATTTACCTGCATATTCATTTCATGCGTAAATTAAATTAAATTAATTCATTCATGTAGAAATTAACGTCAATATCGTACTACATGAAGTGGTTTTAATTTACCTGGTCCGTCTCCAGTCCAATGTTTGCCGATAAATCACGACCTGGTTTCGACACTAAATTGTGCCATACTCACGTGAAGTCAGCGTCTCGAGTCAAACTTGAAGAGGACACAATGCCCAGTCGCAATGACGTTGTCAAAAGTTTAAAGCCCCATACAAAAACGCATACATATTACCATAACGAATAAGACATGAAAGGTAAACCGGGACTGTCAAAGGACACAGAATTAGATGTGAACGAGTACCTACTCGTGTTCGCATTATCGGCGCCGGTGCGTGGGTAGTTGGGCGACAACGGAAGTCCCAAATGATTTTAAATTATCATTCCGCTCCTACGAATACAAATTGATTTCATAAATGTCAGTATTTCTTCGAGTCGCTGGGACCAAGACCTTCATTTTGAGCCCCTTCCCATTACAAGTCGATTGACAAGCCCACAATTTCGGTGCAAAAATTTCTCTAGTGAAATAATGAATATATTCTCTTTGAATAACCAGTTTATTGAATTTCTATTCTCTGTTGATAATATCAAAAACTAAAAAAATCACGATCTTCCTTTTATATAAAGTTCTTCAAGCATATCCTATCTCAATGCGACCCTGACCACCGCCTGGGGTGACCCTGGCCCTGGGGAGGGCGGCGGTGACGGTCTCCGCGGGTCGTTGCCCACGACAGCCGACACCAGCCGCAGCAGTGCCTGGGGCGGCCCTGGCCCTGGCCCAAGGGAGGGCGGCGGTGACGGTCTCCGCGGGTCGTTGTCCACGACAGCCGACACCAGCCGCAGCAGTGCCCGGGGCGGCCCTGGCCCTGGCCCTGGGGAGGCGGCGGAGACGGTCTCCGCGGGTCGTTGCCCACGACAGCAGACACCAGCCGCAGCAGTGCCCGGGGCGGCCCTGGCCCTGGGGAGGGCGGCGGTGACGGTCTCCGCGGGTCGTTGCCCACGACAGCAGACACCAGCCGCAGCAGTGCCCGGGGCGGCCCTGGCCCTGGGGAGGGCGGCGGTGACGGTCTCCGCGGGTCGTTGCCCACGACAGCAGACACCAGCCGCAGCAGTGCCCAGGGCGCCCCTGGCCCTGGGGAGGGCGGCGGTGACGGTCTCCGCGGGTCGTTCCCCACGCAAGCAGACACCAGCCGCAGCAGTGACCGGGGCGGCCCTGGCCCTGGCCCTGGGGAGGGCGGCGGTGACGGTCTCCGCGGGTCGTTGCCCACGACAGCCGACACCAGCCGCAGCAGTGCCCGGGGCGGCCCTGGCCCTGGGGAGGGCGGCGGTGACGGTCTCCGCGGGTCGTTGCCCACGACAGCCGACACCAGCCGCAGCAGTGCCCGGGGCGGCCCTGGCCCTGGGGAGGGCGGCGGTGACGGTGTCCGCGGGTCGTTGCCCACGACAGCAGACACCAGCCGCAGCAGTGACCGGGGCGGCCCTGGCCCTGGCCCTGGGGAGGGCGGCGGTGACGGTCTCCGCGGGTCGTTGCCCACGACAGCAGACACCAGCCGCAGCAGTGCCCGGGGGGGCCCTGGCCCTGGGGAGGGCGGCGGTGACGGTCTCCGCGGGTCGTTGCCCACGACAGCCGACACCAGCCGCAGCAGTGCCCGTGGCGGCCCTGGCCCTGGGGAGGGCGGCGGTGACGGTCTCCGCGGGTCGTTGCCCACGACAGCAGACACCAGCCGCAGCAGTGCCCGGGGGGGCCCTGGCCCTGGGGAGGGCGGCGGTGACGGTCTCCGCGGGTCGTTGCCCACGACAGCAGACACCAGCCGCAGCAGTGCCCGGGGCGGCCCTGGCCCTGGGGAGGCGGCGGTGACGGTCTCCGCGGGTCGTTGCCCACGCCAGCAGACACCAGCCGCAGCAGTGGCCGGGGTGGCCCTGGCCCTGGCCCTGGGGAGGGCGGCGGTGACGGTCTCCGCGGGTCGTTGCCCACGCCAGCAGACACCAGCCGCAGCAGTGCCCGGGGCGGCCCTGGCCCTGGCCCTGGGGAGGGCGGCGGTGACGGTCTCCGCGGGTCGTTGCCCACGCCAGCAGACACCAGTAGCAGCAGTGGCCGGGGTGGTCCTGGCCCTGGCCCTGGGGAGGGCGGCGGTGACGGTATCCGCGGGTCGTTGCCCACGCCAGCAGACACCAGCCGCAGCAGTGCCCGGGGCGGCCCTGGCCATGGCCCTGGGGAGGGTGGCGGTGACGGTCTCCGCGGGTCGTTGCCCACGACAGCAGACACCAGCCGCAGCAGTGCCCTGGGTGGCCCTGGCCCTGGCCCTGGGGAGGCGGCGGTGACGGTCTCCGCGGGTCGTTGCCCACGACAGCCGACACCAGCCGCAGCAGTGCCCGGGGCGGCCCTGACCCTGGCCCTGGAGAGGGCGGCGGTGACGGTCTCCGCGGATCGTTGCCCACGACAGCAGACACCAGCCGCAGCAGTGCCCGGGGCGGCCCTGGCCCTGGCCCTGGGGAGGGCGGCGGTGACGGTCTCCGCGGGTCGTTGCCCACGACAGCAGACACCAGCCGCAGCAGTGCCCGGGGCGGCCCTGGCCCTGGCCCTGGGGAGGGCGGCGGTGACGGTCTCCGCGGGTCGTTGCCCACGACAGCAGACACCAGCCGCAACAGTGCCCGGGGCGGCCCTGGCCCTGGCCCTGGGGAGGCGGCGGTGACGGTCTCCGCGGGTCGTTGCCCACGACAGCAGACACCAGCCACAGCAGTGCCCGAGGCGGCCCTGGCCCTGGCCCTGGGGAGGCGGCGGTGACGGTCTCCGCGGGTCGTTGCCCACGACAGCAGACACCAGCCGCAGCAGTGCCCGGGGCGGCCCTGGCCTTGGCCCTGGGGAGGGCGGCGGTGACGGTCTCCGCGGGTCGTTGCCCACGACAGCCGACACCAGCCGCAGCAGTGCCCGGGGCGGCCCTGGCCCTGGCCCTGGGGAGGGCGGCGGTGACGGTCTCCGCGGGTCGTTGCCCACGACAGCAGACACCAGCCGCAGCAGCGCCCGCCAGTAGCAGAGCACTCTCAGTTTCGCTTTCACTGTTTTGACCTACAGTACACAACGGAGCAGATTAGCTACCACTAATATACCTCTATATTGTGTTGTCCTCAGCATACTTTCTCGAAACAGTTTATTATACCCAGTGGTTTTTACCCTGGTTCCATCACTAGGTGGATGGCATAGTGGACTTTTTTGCATTGATACTGAATATTAAGAGGTCGGGATAATCTTATGAACAATTTCTGCCTTTATTATTGTAAAGACTTTCAATTTAAAGTTTTTACGATATAAGATCATAATTTTCTGACCCAACAAAACTAGGTGAAGGTTGTACAAAACAGGATTTAAATAGTATATTTCATTGTTACCAAAGGTGACAATTTTCGATGTGCGCTCATGTTTTATGTGTGATACGGAGGCGAACAGAGGGACACCATGTATCACGTGCAAGGCGAAACCGAGCATGTGAAAGTCTTCGCCGAGTACGGGAATGTTTGGAGCAAGTACCGGAAAATCTCTTTCTGACTAGTTATGCACGATACTTTTCATCACAACGCGAAAATACACACACAAGTAAGAAGAGACTTAAAAAACTGGACTTAAATTTTAAAATAAAATCAAGTGTTTTAGATACTGTTTCGCAAACTTTGAAACAATATCTGGAAACAGAGACAGCGTAATTCTGAGGTGAATTGTATTTGTATTTTCTTTCTTACAAGGAATAAATTCGCTATTTCATTTTTTCAAAAACTATTATAATTCTCAAAATTTATTTTATACGGAATGTTAGATATATTTTGAGGACTTTTAAACATGTAAAAACACATCTAAACTAACGTATGCCTATTTCTGTTTACATTTAGGTTGTTAAACAGTAAAACAGATTATTTAAACTGTAAGCACAACGGACAAATGATAAACTAAAAGCAGGGGAAATTAAATTTAGAGCAAGGGAAAATCAGCTGATCGTTTTTCCATTGCTCTAAATTAGAGCTCGGGAAACGGTATTTTTCGTTTATATAAGCTGTCTTCGAAAACAGCTACTTTCGCTGCGGAGTGATGAATAATATTATATAGGTTGTGATTAGTCAGATGTTAAATAAATGGTATCAGCAAATTCCGACTACAGGTATGGTCTCCAGCTTTGTTTACATCCACACGCACATACATCCATACACATACACGGACAGACAGACACCACTCGGAAAACCACTTTTTTTTATTCAGGGAGCACTAAACGAATATATCCACTAACAACTAAAATTCGCAAATTTTGACGAAAACAATACTTGCTCCATATATTATGTATAGGGAGGAGAAAGTAAAATGTAAATCTGTTTTACAAAGCTTTACATATATTATCCCAAAATACTTTTCTGCAGACTATTTTTTCATTTAAAAAAAATCTGAAAAAATAAATGAAATAAGAACTAAACATTTATCTATAATAGGCTAAAAGTAAGTCTATGACTACATAACAATGTTGCATTAGATTCTTACTTTGTCAATACTGTTTGCTATAATTTAATATATTAAAGGTAAAGCCTACTATCCTAGGAAACTTTGATTAAATCATATCTTTGATACAACGATGAAACTTTTTATTTTGATTTGTCATGGAGCTTGATTGCTTTGAAGAATACAAAATTCTGCGTTTTTTACCATTCAAAGTCACTCGTATAAGTCCAATGAAATAATTCAAACCAACTTAAAATGACATAATTTTAGAGTAGCGTTGACATTGATAGTGTTAGTCTAAAGCAAATTCTGTAAAACTCTAAATGTGTATTTGAAAGATTTTAACTACTTTGATAGGCTATAACAATAAATCTTATCCATTTCTCTTTCTGCAAAACTTGTTCTGCAGTTATCTTTTTCCTTTGAGTCAACATTGTAGCGAATGTTGGTGTCGTGAGAAAGTAATTAGATTAAACCACGAAGTGAAATGGCAAGAGTTGTTACCACAAAAAATCGTGACTGCTTTATTTTTTCAAGGGTTCATTTAGACCATACTCGGTTCAGTATGACACATCTATTTTTCGGGTTCTCTGAAAAAAGTTCACGTTTGTGTCAAAACGTCAAACCAGCCAATAACGGCGCATAATTTTGCTATCACTAATAATAGACACTGGAAGTGACATTATCACGTATTGTAACGGACCGAAAGGCTTTGCCTGCTGGCCAAACAGAATAAAGCCCCGCTACAGGGGCGAAGCTCTTTTAAATAAGAGACATGTTTGCTTGTTACTAAATATATTTAATGTCAGGCTGAACAAAAGCTCACAACAAATAGAATTACTAAACAAGATGTGACTTCCACTTACCGTCACATCATGCTAATCAAAAGATTTAATTATTTTTTCATTTCAGTATTGTAGCGACATTTTTTATCAAAAATGTATTTGAGATAATACAAAAACAATCGTAAACAAAATCCAGCATAAAAATCTATTTAGTTAGTGAGACAACAATTCAACAATATTTGATTTATTTAAAATTGCCCTTCGAAAAACAGCTACGATTTTTTATAGGTTTCTTTTACTAAACATTATGAATCCGGGGAAATGCAAAAGAAAAAGTATTTCCTTTTTTTAGTGTAACAGGTTTATGATTAGTGACTTTAAATTAGCTTGTAGCGCGTAGTTAGTTTAAGGATGTTTATGGCTCAAAATCCAAAATTTAAATTGTCATTTTTAAAGCAAAATGAGGAAGTTATTGAATATTTGTACAAAAATAAGTATTTTTTACTGGTAAATGTGAAAATACCATATAACTACTCTTAACCTTTGTAACGTTATTGGACTAATTTAGGGACAAACTGAAAACATGATAATGATCGACTCATATTGATTTTGTTAACTGTTTTGAGAATCGACCCGCAATTTAGCTCTTTGATTTATTTTTAAAGGAGTAAGTTCATCACTAAAAACCAATTTAGAAAACTAACTTAATCGAGTCATAGGAACCAGGCTGACTTAACTAATCTACTTCTAATTCATAGTTACCTCACAATTTAAATGCTTTAAATCAGTTAATTTAATATTTTAAAATCATAATTTATTTTAGATGCTGTGTAATGATTTTATTTATTGAGTTACTGAACAAGTACAATAAACCTTTTTTTATTTCTCATTTACTGAAGTAAGCATTAATCTCATGTTATGAATTCTTTTTTCTTATATTTCAGCGCTTAAAGAATTAACATGAAAGTCACGCCCTCGCCCACAAACTAAGATTCTTGAAATTTTTTGTAATATTGAATTCTTTATGTAATGGTTGGGATGAGGGTATTGTGTTATGTTTATGAAGATTTACAGGAGTTGCAGGACAACGATCGAATAAGCTGTTTCTCATACCAATATTATCTTGCTAGTTTTCAACTACTAACATTTTACACTCACAGAAAGGAAAAAAGCTTTTGAATTTCCTTAGATTTATCATGTTCATTGTACTTGAATACAGTACAATGAGCAATACAACCAAGGGGTTCAAGTGTCGTCCATCGTTTGAATAGAGTTAAACAATTGATTCAGCATGCATGAAAGAGGAGAGAGTGGAGGTAAAGAAGCCGACGTGACTGGCGATTTTGGCGGGAAGGGAACATCAGATGATCGCATGGTGCCGGCCTACGCACTGAAACCACTGTACCGACCTACACCCGAAAAAGTACACCCAACCATTGTTAACGTTAGAGGTTTCTCTTTGACTTTGTTTTTAAGGTTCCTCTGGACGTAGCGCACACTTCCGACATTTGAATACAATGAATTTTGTTTACGATTGTGATGAGTGCAAATAGACACAATGGAAAATCACGAAAAGTGATAGTCATGCTCAGAAATTCACAAACCAACGTAGCTGCAATAATCTACGGAATATTTTAGGATTTTACTTACAAAGCAGTGTATTTATTATCTTTTGCAACTAAAAGAGAGGATTCGTATTCAAACTATAACGGTGCAAAATTTAACTATAATGTAAGATATTAAAAAATGTATTCTTAGCTTACCTCCAATGTCGATGAGGATATTTTGTTTTATTTCAACATTTTCTTCAAACAGTTTACGACAAGCAATTTGAGAGCAAGGCGTTTAAAACTGGGTGTATATCAATCTGTATTTCCACATTTTGGAAGTGAATGTAGAGTTTATATTTGCTTTAGTACATGTTCTACATTATCGTGAGCTCTCGCCTTTTGGAGGTCCATAAGAAGCTGAGAAATATAGCCTTAACTTTCAAATAATGGAATGGCAAGTTTCAAATATTCCATTATACAACGTTGAAGTTGTCATTACGGTAGGCGAATGTGTCACAACCTTGAGTTAGTCGAGGAATATACCGGGTGTCTCACCTAAACTGAACCAATAGCTAACTTTTTTATCATAAATCTGACAAAGAACTTCTTATGGGGGACTTCCCTTTATTTTTAAAGTTACTTTTTGAAGTGACTTCAAAATTTTTAAATATGGCCGCCATTTTCCAATATGGCGGATAACTTTGATTTTTCTTATGGAACACCCTGTATTTGATGGCGTTTATGCAGTAAAAGCATATTCGAAATAATACATTTCTATGAGTGAATCTCAACTGAAAATTATTTTATGATTAAATCTCAACTAAACTCACGTTTTAAGACACTTTTACTCTTTGGCATGTATTAATAAACCCAACCTTTTTCGATATATAGACTACCAACAATTTCCCAATGCATTTTAAATGGAAAAAAATCAAATTTTAACTGCTCATATCACCTGAACCAATGGATTTAGAAAAAAATGAGAAAGAATAAAAAGTTCCTAAAATTAAGTGTTAAATTCAAAACCGCCATAAAATACAGGGTGTTCCATAAGAAAAATCAAAGTTGTCCATCATATTGGAAAATGGCGGCCACATTTTAAAATTTCGAAGTCATTCCAAAAAGTAACTTTAAAAATAAAGGGAAGTCCCCCATAAGAAGTTCTTTGTCAGATTTATAATAAAAAAGTTAGCTATTGGTTCAGTTTAGGTGAGACACCCGGTATATTTAACTTACAACGAAACACATAGTGTTACAAACTATTACAGTCTATTATCGATATTTACAAAAACCGCACATTAATCCTGGGGATCATCAGAGACTGATCGTTGGGAGATTTGTCAGATTTTTTACTTCACTAGTAAAAGTCAGAGGAAACTGAACTTATGTCCATTAGGTAATTTTTTCCCAGGGGCTGAATGTACTTCAAAATTCAAAATTGTTTATTTAATTTATTGCTATTTTGTTTACCTATTTAATTTTAATTTATTTATTTGTTGTGTTTTAAATTACCCTCGATACAATGGTCTACTCATAAAACGCTTGTTTCTGAATCTCTACGGTGAAAACTTATTTGCTTAAAAAATCTGACAAGATGCAAAAATATATCTCCTAAGTTTCAAATGGTCCTGAACTCAATGCATATATTCAATCAGAGCCGTATTGGTCTATTTTCTGGGTCAGTAAACAAATGGATAGGGAAAGTGCAAAGAGTGAAAAACGCGGGGCAGGATCGCTTCGTCACGGAGCGACTGCAGACGTCAGCGTCGCCGTCGTGCATCCATCCCCCGGCGGATACGGTAATTGTAAAATGTCCGGGCAGAAAAACTGTCACCTTTACCCAGACCGCTCTCACTGCCGAAAAGTGATATTTAATTTATGTAGTTTTTAAAATACACATTTTCTTTCGCTTGCAGCATACATCTTTAAAGCGTCCTTTCTTTAGGGCAATTATAGAAAACTGACAAACCCCTTGATTATGTTATCAAGGTTCTGAGTTAAGGTGATGAGATAAGGCGTGAATGTCATGTCATAATCCATTTAAAAGCCTATGAAATAAGGATTAAGGTGAGAGAAGGTAAGTTCATTCTTAATTCTAAGAGTTAATCCGAGGTAAAAAAGATAAGTTGTAATAAAAGTTCAATGTTGAGCTTAATTCACATTTCTCTCTATTTTCACAACTTAATTTCTACAATAGCTTATTTTTAACATATTAAGGACAATTTCAAAGTATCTTTGTTCAAATGAAAATAAGCCAGTCATCCCAAACAACTATTTAAATGTGGCGAATGAAATTTGTTACATAATTTTCAAAACATAAATTAAAAAGCTATATATGACATTCCGGTACTTACGGGACATTTTTGCAACTCAATATTCCTGTCCAATTTTTTGATTTCCTCCTGGATCGTATTGATTGCTAGGAATAGTATTTTAATTTCCTAGGCTGGAAAGTACCGTTATGACGGGCAAGCATGATTTTCATGTGAGCACGGTAAAACCTACCGTCCGTGTAACGTACGATACATTTTATCATACTGCTCAGAACAAACATATTTTTAATCATAACGCATTCCTTTCATTAACTACTACGTCCCTTAATTCTTCAAACTAAACCTTTCAAACAAATATTTTCTTCTGCTGCCAGTGCTGCCCAGGTCAGAAATTTTTTTTTTCTGGCAAGGTATTGGCAATGGGAAACTTTCGAACCAACAAAAAGAAACAGTAAACATATGTTTCTGTGTCAGTATGATGAAAAAAGTTGTATGAATTTACAAGGTCATTCCTTCTGTGCTACCATACAGTTTCGGTGTCTTTTTCTCGATCATAAACCACTGAAATAAATCGGATAAACACTTTGTAAAGTAAGCGGTCGTTTAAAGAAACTTGTCATGCTATAAAACAGCTATAAAATTACGGATTCCTGAGTGTTCATTAAAGCGCCTCACTAAGCGATGCGGCACAAAAGTGATTTATCGGTCGGGAAGCGAGCCGCGGTTCGTGATGTTGCTTTCTAGCTCTAGCCGTGCAGGGTCAAGTGTCGAACAGCGGGAGGAGCCTGCGATTGCCATCTATGACAACGCGAGTCAAACACGCGTCGGGAAGAAAGGATTTACTTTCGTGACTGCGGCTGCCCCGGGACATGGAAGGAAGTGGGTCGCGGGTGCATCCCATTGGTGAATATGCACTTTACGTACCTGCGCGGCTTGTACCCGTCTGTCGAACGTGGGCTGCAGGCACGGAACTTCTCGGTAAACTACCGGCTATCTCGGCGATCCCTGTGATTAGGACGTCGCAGATGCACCATACTGCACCGGCGCCTGGCGGGAATGGGGCAGACTGCCGGGGAACACGGTGATTGTGCTTGAGGAGTCAACATATAGGACGGATGTAACCCGTGCTCCAAGATAGTTTTTTTAAGAAGGAATCTAATAGGAATATTTATTAGGAACGGTCGAGGCAGAGACCCCCGTGTCCCCAAATAATTAACAATTCAGTATTTGTATTTGATTATTTACGAACGGTAGAGGCAGAGTCCCCCGTATTCCCGATTAATTTGTATTGTGATTTTTGTACTATTTGAGTAATTTTTCATTAGTAAAAGTTACTTGAGACTTGAAGCCAAGTAAAGAGCATTGTGTTTACTATATTTTACGAGCAGAAATAAAAGATCAATCTACCCTATTCGGGTTCTCCTTATTTATTAATTAATAATTTCAGATTTCCAAAGGTTGGACGAAATTGGTGAGTAAACACAGTTTAGATAATACACTTTTACACTCGAAGGTTGCTTAGCCCTGACAGTCCGTCGGCGCGGCTTCCTTAACTCTACGCTTTCGGCACTTACTGTTGCATCTTAATTGATGCTGCGGCCGAATTTAACACACACTTAGTGACACTTAACATTTACTTACCCACGAAGGTTGCTTAGCTCTGACTGTCCGTCGGCGCGGCTTCCTTAACTCTACGCTTTCGGCACTTACTGTTGCATCTTAATTGATGCTGCGGCCGAATTTAACACACACTTAGTGACACTTAACATTTACTTACCCACGAAGGTTGCTTAGCTCTGACTGTCCGTCGGCGCGGCTTCCTTAACTCTACGCTTTCGGCACTTACTGTTGCATCTTAATTGATGCTGCGGCCGAATTTAACACACACTTAGTGACACTTAACATTTACTTACCCACGAAGGTTGCTTAGCTCTGACAGTCCGTCGGCGCGGCTTCCTTAACACTACGCTTTCGGCACTTGCTGTTGCATCTTGACTGATGCTGCGGCTGGATAAACATTTACATACGAAGGCGTTGCTCGGTCCCTGGCTGAAGCTGCGACCTTAAACATACATTTTAGGGGATTATAAAATAGCCTACAAGTGAATTAAGCAATGACAAAGAACTGTCCCTGAGATTAGTAAGAATTCTGAGAAAAAAAATAAGTTTGAAACATATAAAATATCCCCTGTACACATTTTATACATCTTACAAGAAAAATAAGTTGTAAGCATGTTTTTTTTCGATTTTAACTTGGGACTATGTTGAAGTAGAACACATGAGCCACACATACAATTTTAATATCCTTCAACTCAATAATAAAAAGACAGTTATTGCCAAAAACTTTTATCTTGTTTAGTAATAAAGTAAACAAAACACGGATTTCGGCACAGCAATCAACGTAAAAAATTGGTCCAAAATGAGGAGTCACATTCACCCCAGAAAAAAACATATTTTGAATCCAATATGGCGGTTCCAAGTTAACGGTCAAAAATTAGTTTCTGTAAAAAAAAGAAATACTATTCACTCAACAAACATTGATGGTTATCCAAAATTAATAATAACTTGGAAAATTTTACAATTTTCCATAATGTGTTGAGAAAAACCGCCATTTTTGAAATGTGATTTTTGGGGGTTCCCGTTGTACGATGTTTGGTGATCTCAGAAATAATGAAGTAATTGGTTTCGGAAACAAAATTAAACTAAACATAACAGAGTGTATTTATTTTTATGGTGAATGGGGTTTTGCCCTTGTTTGGCAGGGTTACTAGGGGTTTCCTTCCAAAATTATGTCACTTTATTCGTCATTTTATCATAAGTGCTCGTAACTCTAACCAAATGTTTACTTAAATGGATATTTTTTTATTCATTAAAATCCACAGTTATGGTAAAATTGACACTATTTATTTAACATTAACTGTATAATATTTAAAGTAATAAGGGGGCGGTCTGCCTAGACAGAAAAATCTGCGTCACAGAGCGAAATAACATTGTAAAGATAGGACTAAAGCGCGCTGAAGTATACGCATGCAGACGTTTCGTATCTGCACGACAAAAGCTTCATTTTTTAAGTTTTAATAAAAATGAGTGTGGGTTCACGTTCTTCAGAATATTTTATAGGTCTCTACAATTTTTATTTTTCTATAAAGCGTTTCTGTCGTTAGTTATGAGACTTTAAAATCTAACAAAAAACTACCTTTTTTGAAAGATTTACACAATTCCTGTAAATAAACGGGGATAAAATGAAAAATTCTAAAATTATAGCGACCTACAAAAACATATCCTTTTTAAAATTACACCAAAATATTGGAAATCATATGAAAATTCAGCTTTCAATGAATAAGATACAAAACCCTGTTTTAGCGCTCGGAACTTGAGGTAGACCGCCCCCATAAGCACCTCGTGTCAGACGTACCGAACCCCACTTCACTCGTCCCAGTAAGTCTAATGAATTGACAGAGAGCTTCACTTTGTTAAACTCCTTTGCCACTTAGAATATCTACTAAATAAAAAATTTACATGTTTATTGATTTATGAATGGCCTGACTATTATAATACAGATATCATTCCAACTTGTAATATATTTCCAACAACTCAAGAAGATTACGTCAAAAAATTACAAAGCTTTTAATTTAACTAACAGTGATGTAGATGTTTTGGCAATGACATTGTTTATTAGACGTACAGGTCATCATCGCTCGTAGATGAAAAATATTCTTAAAAATAAAATTGTTCTCTTAGGTTACATCTATTTACATCTCATTCTATTCAATTCTTTTGTTATTTGGTTTAAAACTAATTGTTAAATATACACACAGCTATTGTTATATATATACACATTTCTATTTCATTAATAGGTATCCTTCACAGGGCTGCAAGGGTTTCCTTTTGCCGAAAGAGTGTATGTGAGTCAATGTCTAAAGAGGCAGCTGCACACGAGGACAATAGTGGCGTCCAGTAGCAATGGCCAGTGGTGGCCGCCAGTATATTTCCATCTATTGGCCACGTGCCTGGCTGATGGACGTTGAGCAGCCAGTAGACGGTCACGTGACCTAGTGGCGGCCTCTACTGGACGTGTCTTTTTGGTACTGGCCGTCACTAGTTCACTGCAATCCATAGGGAAATGTTGTTTGTATGTCTCCTGGGTTGTATTTACTTTATTTTTTGTAAATTTAATGCATTTAATGTTTTTATTTTATTATTTTTTAATTTTAATTCATTCTTATATACATAGTAACAAAATTAATTTTATTATTACATTTTTAATTTTTTCCTCTCCCCTACACAGTGTAAGGAGAAAGTATTTTACTCTCTCCGGCCTATACGTAGTATAAGGAGAAACTATTGTTTTCGTCAAAATTTTCGAATTTTTGTGTTTTTAGCGGAAATATTTGCTTTAGTATTTCCCGAATAAGAAAAATGGGTTTCGGAGTGGTGTCTAACTGTCGATGTGTATATGTTATCTGGTGGTATGTATACAGAGCTAGAGACGACACTAATGGTCCGGTTTTCATGGGATTTGGCATATGTGTATCAAACCGTATTATCAACAGGCATTTTTTCATTTTTTTAATTTTAGCGAATTTCCCCTGTAGGGAAGAAGCTATTACCGTAGGTCTCATGGTAAGACCTAAGCCCGAGACCATGTTAACCTTTCGTTTTGGGGCCCCCAGAAGCAAAAAACACCATTCGTTCAAATTTGTATATATATATATATATATATATATATGTGTGTGTGTGTGTGTGTGTGTGTGTGTGTGTGTGTGTGTGTGTGTGTGTGTGTGTGTCTGTAAGCACGATAGCGCTCGCAAAAATGGTCCGATCGGAATGAAATTTGGCACAGGGGTGTAAAGTAGTAATTATTCGGATGAGTTCGAAAACCAGCCCGATCGGACCACTGGAAGGGGGGGTAAAGGGGGATAAACCCCCCCAAAAATGGGTTTTTTGGGGTTTTCACATAGTAAAATAAAAATAATCCAATTTTGGTTAGCACCATTGAATTCAGCTCAAAAAAACAAACAATTTGATATTTTCAACCATTGCTCTATGCCCATTGGTTACCGAGATACTGAAAGTGGTAAACACAGTACGTTGTCCCAATGTTAACCTTATGGAGAATAAGTAAAATTCTATGTCTCGCTTATTTCTCAACATATCTTAATAAAACTTGGTTTGTGGGTTCATCTAGATGAGATTTAATGTATTTTAGTCTAAAATCACCGCAATTTCCATTTTGTGGCGGCAAACCTGCATCCTCATTCCCCATGTTATTCTTATGGAGATTACGAAAACACGTCATTATCTCACTACATTGGATGGAAGTATTTTTTTGACATTTGAAATTCGCTGAGTATGCAGGTCTGCTGCAACGGGGGTATTTGCTTTTAAAGGTGTTTGTCAAAAAAAATAAAAAATCCAAATACCTCGAAAACGGCTTTAACGGTATTTGTAAACATTGCTTGGTTTGTGGTGCTTATGATGCCGAGTAAAATGACACCACCCGCATATCTGCAAAATCTGTAAAACTGCACGTTCAGAAGTTATGGAGGTTTTATTATCCAAAATATTTTTTTCAAATTTCACAAAAATGTTTACTTCCAATGAAAATTTACTTGCAACCATTAAATTTCATTTGAAATAAAATTAATCAAGTATTTTGAAATTTTTGTTCACCTCAACCGGTTGCGAAGGAAATCTAATTTTTGTTCCTTGCTACTTGAAGATTCCATCCGTGTCCCTTTTTTGCAGAGAGTTGGACAGGTCAAAGTGCTCACAAAAGTGAGTCACTACTTTCAGCACCATGGTGCCAGACAAAGAATCATTTTTCCTTTTTTTTTATATAATAAAAGAGAAAAGAAAAAGAGATAGAGCTGGGAGATTATGTAGTGCTTTTATTTTTAAAACTTTCAATGTCATATAAGCACTTTTTCACCAGAAAAAGTTTAAGCTCTTTTTTAAAGACTAAGAATTTTTGTATGTTTTGAAGGCTAGGCGGTAGAAGTTGAAAGAACTTTAGCCCAGCATACTTAGGTTTTGGTTCAAATTTAGAAAGCTTGTGATATTCTGAGTACTGATCTTTTTTCCTTCTATTATAATTGTGAGTCTTAACTGGATGTTTGATATTCTGTGACTTAACATATATTATTATGGTTTCAAAAATGTAGAGACTGGGGGCAGTAAGCAATCCCAGCTCCCCAAACGCCTCCCTTCAGCTAGCTTGAGGGGGGAGCCTGAGGATACTGCGGACCGCTCTTTTCTGCCACACACTGAGAAAAATATCTTAGCGGAAAAGCAGAGTTTTTGCCCCAAGTCTAGAATCTGTACTCGCTATACGTAAATAAGGTCTTGGCTCACGTACAGGAGTGTTGTGTCTGGACCCAGCTCAATGACTCGGCAGAGTTTTGGGCATTAGTACAGACGCAGGACTCGCAGTCCTTCTTTAAGAACGTTTTCTCTGCAATTACGCTCGAACTGCCGTATTTGCAAATAATCAGGGAATTTACCGTGATTTTAAGGAAAAACATTAAAGTGACGTCATAGATGGTTTGTATACGTCACAAAACACGTCATAAGTTTATCCATGATTACTTTCTGCCTGCAGCCCATTGCATTTACGATAGGCGTATGGATAAGAACTTCAAATTATTTCCATATGATTTGGTAAAAACAGTTAGTCTTTACCTTGTTTTTGTTCGCATTATCATCAAATATTTTATTTCAATCGAATAAATATTTTTTACCAAATCTGGATTGATTTTAAGTCCGTTGTGTTAGTTTTATATTTGGGATTGAAAATTTACAAATGAATAACAACATTTGGTTTCTATAATACAAATTTTATTAATGTTTTTTACAGATTTACTTACTGTAGTACCATTGATAGTAAATACATGTAAAGTAAATGGTAGTGAAACAACTAAAAGAATATCAAATTTCCAATTTTTCAGAGAAAAAGCTTAGATTTTTGAAGAAAATCAAATCGTTTTATTTGTCAGCAGTTATTTATGTTAAATATTGTTTTATTTTTAAATAGTTGCAAGGACGCATTGATCAGTTTTAGACCTAAGATTAATTTTATCTGCCCAAAGTTTACACGAGCAAATTACCAAAAAAAGTAATAGCACTGTTTGAATCCTGCTTCGATTTTAATAACTCAGGGATTTTTAGCAAAGTCTTAAACAAGATGAATTGTAAGAAATAGAATGCAGGTCGAGTATAACCTTGCATTGATTTGCTGCCACTTTTAAATGTATCAAATGTCAGGGCAATAAATTGTAACTATTAATGGTATAAATACCTTGTACTGTAAAAGTTATCCTTTGTAGTCTCATATTATGGGCTACGACAGTTACAATCTCAGAGAGATCTTCCTCGGGCGATGGAAATCAAATTTAATTCCAGTGGAAGTCGTCAAGAAGCATTAAAAACCATCATGACACATACCCACGTAACACAAACGGATAGACGTACACAACGAACACATTACTTTTTATAAAAATTCCGGTACCGGGAAACACGCACGACACGTACGGAGGGCTAGTCTAGACTCAATTACGCAATAAATTGTCACTGTAGAGAAGTACCATTAGGCGTAAACTGCACTTATAACTTCTTCAGATACTATTCAACAACTACATCCGTCAACAGAGAGCCGTAACGCAATGGATATAGCAGTCTTCACCTGAACGTTCAAGTCAAGAAACATCGGGCGCGGTTAGAGCTTGGATGGGTGACCGCTAGAAGGACCCAGACAATTTTTACTGATTTTAAGTCAAAAATACAATAAATGCAGAGACTAGGCAAGGCAGTGCATAGAAATCCGTTGTATTTTACGAGAATAGGAATGTATATTCTGTGATAAACTGTGGTGAAGGCAAAATGAATCGCAGGATATTCTGAGAAAAGTCTCTGCAATTACGAGAGCCAACTCTGATCGGCAGGACTTACAACCGACAGTAATGACGTCATAGCCAGTGACGTCATAACTATGTAGACAAACTAAGTCCTGATTTTCCGTGTGGCGGCCTCATTGCCGGAGCATTGAGCCGGGTCCAGATTGCAGTGGGTAACCCGCACACCCTTATTTACGTGTATTTTCCACGTATTTCAGGACTAAATTTTTCTCAGTGCACCAGAACTCTATCAAGATAGGTTTTACTTGATCCCCATAGGACTATTGAGTAGCTTAAAAGCTGCTCAATAAGTCCAAAATAAACTTTTTTGAGAGGTGAAGGTTGTTGAAAGAATTTATTCTTCTTTAAACAAATAGATTTCTGGCTATTACAGACTCTATTTTCTTTAATTGACCCTCCCACCTCAGTTCATCGTCCAATCTCGCTCCCAGGAAATCCGAAACTCTAGATTCAATTAATTTATCCTCTCCCACAAAAGGTTCTGGGGTTTTTGAAACTTCACGATGTGTTGCTTTAATTTTCATGAAACTTGTTTTTTGAGCATTTAATTTGAGGCTGTTTTTCTGAAAATAATCAGCCAAATTCTGAACATTTTGGTTTGACACGATCTCCAGTTGATCAAAATCCGCACCCCTCGTGACGACTGTTGTGTCATCAGCGAAAAGGTACAAATCGCAAACCGGAATCGTGTCAGTTATGTCATTTATGTAAATTAAAAAGAGGAGAGGGCCCATTACCGATCCTTGAGGGACACCATCTAGGATCGGCTGGGGACTAGACTGAACTAATTTGGTCTTGAATTTTGAGTGGTGAGAAATCTCTGTGATCTGTTTCCGATCAGTGAGATATGAAGAAATCCAGTTGTGTGCAGATTGGAGAATTCCTATTGAAGCTAATTTTTCAAGCAGAATTGATCTATCGACGCAATCGAAGGCTTTGGTCAAGTCAGCAAAACAGCCAATAACTGTCTCGCCAGCCTCCATCGCATCGATACAATCACTAACAAAATCCATCAAAGCTAATTTTGTTGATTTATTTTTCCTGAAACCGTATTGCCGTTCGCAGAAAATTTTTGAGTGTTCAAGATATTCAATCAATTGTTTGCAAGCAATTTTTTCAAGTAATTTGGAGACAACAGGGAGGAGTGAGATTGGACGATAATTTTCCATGACTTGATCGTCATTCTTTTTTAAAAGTGGTTTGACTTTAGCAATTTTTGCTTGGTCGGGAAAAACACCCTCAGAGAGAGAGGTATTAAAAACATGAACCAGAGGATCCAAAACCTCATTCACACAGTGCTTCAAAACATATATACTGATGTGATCAGGACCAGTTGATTTTTTTGATTCAAGTTTTGATAAGGTTTCCTGAACTTCCTTCCTACTTGTCTGAGCAAATGCCAAAAAAGATCTTGATTCTGGTTTTAGTCTATTGTATCCTGATATAATCTGCTTATTATTTTCTCCATTTATAAGTTTTGAGACATTCACAAAATAATTATTGAAAGATTCACTAACTAACTTTGGGTTTTCAGTTACTTTGTCATTTATTTTTAGGCTTATGTTACTAACATGTGGCTCATTTTTAGTAATCCTTTGATTGTTTATGGTTTGCCAAGATGCTTTAGACTTATTTTGTGCTGACTCTATATTTCTTAAAGCCCAATTTGATTTAGCTTTACTGATGGAGTTTTCATATCTTTTTCTACAGTCTAAGTAGGCTCTTTTATCAGTTTCAAAATTTGACAGTTTCCAAGTTGAGAATTTATCAAACATTTCTGTTTTTACAGTCTGTATTTCCTTATTCATTCATTTTATTTTATGTTCGGTTTTTTGTTTTTTCTTTCTTATAGGACAGGCAATGTTGAAATAATAATTAAAAGTATTGATGAATTGATCATATTTATCATTTGTTCCAACTGCTCTGTAAACGTCCTGCCAACTTTCAGATTTTAATCTAACAATCAGCTCATTTAAATTTTCTAGGCTAGTATCTCTAACTTCCATGTATTTTTTAGAAGAACCTGTTAAACCTTCAATATTTAAGTTAATGTAAATAGCTTTGTGGTCTGCTATTAGGGCATCTATTGTACCTCTATTTAAGTATGAAATGTTTGTAACAAAATTGTCAATACATGTTTGTGAGACTTCAGTAACTCTAGTTGCTTCATTTATTACACTATCAAGGCCAAAACTGTTTATCAAGTTTACAAATTTTTCTTTCTTTGAATCTTCCTCAAAAAGATTTACATTGAAATCACCTCCTAAAACTATTTTCCTTTTTTTCACATTTATTTTGTTCTAAAAATTCATTTAGTTTTGTAAGAAAGATATCAACATTGTTCTCGTACGGTGGACGATATACAACCCCTAAAGCATACTTGGTTTTTCCCACTAAAAATGTTATGTCAGCACATTCAAAGGACCCTTCGATTGTAAGGCTAAGTCCAAGATTTGAGGGTTTTACATTTTTTATTTTTGAGCAACTCATGTTTTTAAAAATAGCTACACCCCCTAGACACTGATCTTTACGTCCATAGCCATACACATAACTATAACCGTGTAGCTTTACAATGGAAATGACACTGTCACGCATGCCATGCTCAGACAACAAGAGAAAATCAGGTTTTTCTTCCTGCAGAAGTATTTCAACTTTATCAACTTTCTTTGTTAGACCTCGTACATTCAAATGTACAACCTTTAAACCTATGTTAGAGCCATTTTTGTTTTTGACTGATTTTACTTTATTTTTTATAGGAGGCCTAGTTTCATTCTTATTTCCTAAAAATAAATCTCCCATCTCTAAACTTCTCTGATTGTTTCGGCTGTTGTCAAGTTTTTTAAGTTCAACTTTGTTTTCCTAGGGCTTACATAAGTGTTACTAAGATTCAAATAGTTTAAAATCAAATTACACATAACATCCTTACCTTTGTAGTTCAGGTGGAGACAGTTTTTTGTATAACAGCTACGATCTAATACGCTATTTAGTGCAAGGTATGCTAGGTTGTTTCTTAAGCATGCATCACGTACCATCTCATTCTGCTGCTTGATTTTAATGTTTTCTTTCCGAAAACCCATGTCATACCTGAACGGTGTTTCCATGACTATGATCTTTTTAGTCTCATTTACCATAGAGCCTATTTTCTCCACCACCTCCTTAGAGTTCTCCGCTGAAACCCTATTTGTACCCCCCACTACTACACAAACATTGTCCTTATGCTAGTCCTTACTCTTCAACTTACTATCTACATTGGCAAAAACTTGGCCTAGGCTAGCACCCGGGAGCACTTCACCCACAACTGCAGCATTTTTTGTAAAATCCTTATACAGCCTATCTCTACAATTTCTTGCATGGCTGTCTCCAACAATCCAGAGCGTAGGTTTAGAGCCCAGAAATCTTTTTCTCCCTGATTTGTCTACTTGCTCTGTAACCTGAACCTTTTCACCACGCCCCGTCACATCATCGGGAACATGCAGAGCCTCAAACCTATTTGAGGTCCGAGCCATCACTCACACCAGCTTTCACACCACCCCCCACACGACCCTCAGCCCTTGCAGGCCCGCGCCTACCCCTTCCAACAACCTTACTCCAAACTTCCCCGCTATCCCCAACCGCATCAAGCGGACCTTTACTTAGTTTCTGCTGATCATTCTTATTTTCTAACAACTTATCCATTAAACTAATTATTTTTGCCTCTTTGACATTTAGAAGCTCTAACAACCTATCTTTTTCCCTACTCAGGGCCTCACTTTGGCCGATTGCTTCATCTAACTCTTTTTTCAATACATCACTACTAAGATCATTTATCCTACTTTTTGACATTTCTATATACTTAGGACATACATAAGGGTCATGTGCTTTCATTAAATTAAAAATCGATTTCTTCAGTCTGCTACAGTCTTTGTCACTGTGTACCCAACACTCGCATACTTCACATTCTATCGAGCCGGAGACCTTGTTATCAATTTCCTTATTACAAGTCCTACATATAACTACCTCAGAGTTTTCATCTGCATTATTTGTCACCATTTTGTATGAATTGAAAAACACAAAAAACTACTTAATCCTATAATTTCAATACCTAAAAAAACACAAAGACATGTACCTTAATCAGATTCCCTAGTCCTAGGTATCACAGAAAGAAAAATCTTAGCCTAACATTACAAACCTTTCTTTGTCTTGCATTAGTGTCAGAATCATAAAAATAAAAACATGTTAAGTACCATTTTACAAGAAAAAATACATGGGAGGGTAAAATTCAATTTTTAAAACAGTCAATATTCCCAAAAGGTAACCAACTTCAGTTTCAAGTCCTAACCTAGGCCTACTTTTGTTTCATACTAATGTCCAGGGCCTAGCCTAATTTACAGCATTGGTACTCAGTTTAGAGCTATCTATCTAAAAAACATAAATCTCATTTACGAGCAGAGTCAATTACTCTAACATGAATTACTCAATTACTCTATCATGAAAAATTTATCTTTCAAGGAAAAAAGATCTCGGAATGCATGTTGCAACAAAAATTTGCAAAGTGCAATGGGTCACTCACTTTAAACCCTTTCTGAAAGCTAAAAACCAATTCTGGTGACTCAAAAAGCTAATTAATTAAGTATTTATATGATTCTTTGCCTGCTTGATGAATTTTTGAAGATTCTCAGAAGATTTTGTCCCCTTATGCTCTTCGTTCCATTGGCTGCAATATAACTGGAGTCACATGCGAATTTTGTCCAAGTCCGTAAAACGAAAATATTTAACGGCGAGCTAAAATTTATTACTGATCATGTAGAGTAAATCACTATTTCAATATTTCAAAGACTTAATTTAACTTTTATACGTGGATTGCCGATTAAAAGATGGATATTAATACGACTTCACTGAGATTGCTTCCATCCGCCATGACAGTTGAGTGAAGAATGATATTTTGATAATTTGATAATAATTGTTTGTCGGTAAACGCATTTGTTTGTCTAATGTTATGCAGGATATTTGAACCAATATTCCATATATTTACTAACCGATTAAAAAAAAAACTTTTTTGTATTTGAGATATCTATATATTTTAAAAAATTGGGTTTTCTTTTCTGAGTCCGTTCGGCTCGTCTACTCAACCGATTTTCATAATTGAGGTCTTAAATTAAAGATATGCACGCGCAGATTTGCCTTCAAGCATCCGCATTCATTTATCTGCCGTATTACTCGAGTTATGCATAATTGTAAATTTGTTTTAATTCGTTGCAGTTTTCCTTGTTTTATCTGGTTTTAAGGGAGAAATTTTGTCTTAATTTCCTGATAACTTTTTTTATATTGTTTTAAACATAAATTTAACTATAAAAAAACTTTATCCACAGCCGTAACTCCTCACACGTGTGACACCGCAGGTCTACTGGCGACCACTAGTGGCCGTAACTACTGGACGGCGGCCTTCAGCGACCGCTAATGAGGGCCGCCCGGCGCAGCGGGTACCGACGACACTGCGGCACTCGAGACAACAATGAACACCTCGGTGAGTAATATTATGTTCAATCCGGTATGTATTAAAACATAATTCTCATTTAGATAGCTGCATGCAAGGCAATTGATAAATCTCTCAGCCGAATGCTTCGATAGGTCTGATGTTTATTCTTGTAAGTTAAATAAAAAATTATATCAAAGCAAAACATTTATAAATTAAAAAAATATCCCTTTATACTGTATTTATGTATTACTCACTATGAACACAAATTGATCGTTCTACTAACCTATTATAAAATAATTTTATTTCTCAATTATAATATGTACTCGTCATTTTCAAAACGAAATTAACCTAATCATTGTATGTTGTTAAGCTGATACATTAGATACATTACTTGAACTTGCGACCTACCCAGGTAGGTAATTTAAGCCAAGTATGAATGAATGACAGATGAGTGAAGGATAATTGTGGCGCGATCTTGTAGTCTTGTTACTGACTAAGGCCGACATGTTCCTTAGACAGGACTGTTAATCAGGGGTGCCCAGAAGGGGGGGGGGCATGGCGCAATTTGCGCCATCAAAATTTTTGGGGGGGGCATGATTTTTCAGGTGGGATTTTTGTTTTTGAGAGGAATTTTAAACCAGCGAATAAGGGAAAATTACAAAAATAAATGATTATAACCATACGCAACAGTTAAAAGTACTGTTTATTTATCTAACCATTTCATAGGGATTACCATCGCCATATATTCAAGTTCGCCATTTAAACCAACCCTGGAATCTCCACGTCAATCCGTAAGTGTTAAATTATTTCGAAGGGCAGTTGGCAGTGGCTCGACTGGCAACCCTGTCTGACATCGGGGCCATAGAAGACATGGTGTCAGACAGGGTTTGTGGCCCCGGTCTTACACAGCCGTTAGCAATATTGCCAAAACCTGGTATTTACCCAGTTTTCGTTTTTTTTTTTGTTTTTTTTTTTGGAGGCCGTGCGGAGATTTGGCGGTGATTAAGAAGAAAAACTGGGTGTAAATAGGGATTTAAGACTTGGGTTGAAGAAATTTACTCAACAACCTGGATATTAATAAAAGAAAAAATGTTAAATCGGTGACTTGTTACGAGCTACAAGGATTTTTGGAACTCCAGATATTTTATTTTTTTGAACGAATGTTAGTACTGTACCATGTATTTAGTACGGTTGAATTGGTTATTTCGTTGCAGTGTTACCAGAAACCGGCTATTAGCCCGGTTTGCGGGTATTTTGATGGCCGTTCGGGGACTATATTGAGAGGATTAAGATAAAATCTAATGAAATCGGGGATTTTAAACTTAGCTGCGGGGATTTACCCAGCATCCTAAATACGTAAAGAAAAGAAAACGGATAAAGCCGGTGAGTTTTGAATTATGATTTGCTTTGCAAATATCCAATGTCCATGCGAGGTGAGGAAAATAGTTTGGTTTTTAATAACAATACTTGAAGTAAATAGACATATTTTAATACATAGCGTGCAGTTTATTGATGTAAGATTTCACCCCTTACCCAGCAAGTTTAGGAAACTATCCGATTTGGTTGTTTTTAAAGTCAATAGGTGGTTTTTCGGGTAACTATCCGGTTTTTGGTACTTGGGGGATTTTGCAGGGATTAGTGCCTAAAAACCGATTAAAAGCAAGGATTACTAATTGAGTTGGCGGGTAAAATGTCAGTCAATCGCCACTGTCACCAGTCCTTTGAAGCACGGTTGGTCTGCCTGCTTGGACTGCGATGAGGCAGTTTTACTAATAGTACAATATTACTGAGTGAATTGAATGGTGATGCAGTTCACATTGTGTTGTAGTACAGTATCGTGGTTGGATATTAATCTTAGCTAGTTTTTAGATATACAGAAACTGAATTATATTCTGTATTTTTTATCTGTGGCAAACTACGGAGTACTTTTATGTTTATGTGTGTTTTGTTGAATGAACAGTGGGCCTCCCAGCCTACTCTAGTAGTCTAGCCTTTGAGAATTGAAATTAAAATCGACAACTGACCATGGAAAAAGTACTTCCAGACCCAAATCAATCAACAAGCACATATGCCGTTGACGTTCCTCATACCTCCACCAGCACCCAAGACCAAGACGTTTTTGAACCAACAAGCATCCAATATGTTTTTGAACCTACCAGCGAGAATGATGCCATTTCACTACCACCGTTTCAATGTTTAATGATGTAAAATCGCAACACTATATTATATTTACAGCTATGTTTATTTATTACGTAATTTATTAAATGTAAAAAAACTATACATTGGTTATTGTAAAAAAACGCCCCACCATTATGGAAATAATATTAAATTAAATTAATGCATCACTAAGCTATGAAAATAAAAAATACTTGTAAAAGATTTTACAACAATGTTAATCTTTTAATATATAGTGTGCAGTTTATTGATGTAAGATTTCACCTTTTTTGTACAATAACACTTTATTATAAATTACAAAATAATTATAAAATAATATTTGGATTGTATCACTGTATCACATACTGTAATAAACGGTATCAGGTAACTCACACATACTTTCTCCCTTCAAGTAATTAAGATTAGAAATCTTATATAGTGAAATAACTACTAAACAATTAATTAGCAACAAATATACACCAAATTCTATCAAAATCGGTAGTAAATAACAGACATATCGGTTTTTAAATATTTGCCATAAGAATAACATTGGACAACGTATTGCGTTTACCGCCAAACTAAAATATCATTGTCATTTTGTTTGTTGTCTTAAGCACTAAAACCATGAATATTTTATCAAAATCGTTAGAGCCGTTTGAGGATTTTGGATTTTTGTCTTTTTTTTATGGGTTTTTAAGGGGGAAAAATAAAAATTTGAGTTGTTAGTGGATATTTTTGTTTTAGTGGTCCCTGATTCCAAAAAAGTGGTTTTCAGAGTGGTGTCTGTCAGTCTGTGTGTATGTGTGTGTGGATGTATGTGTGTGTGTGTGTGTGTGTGTGTGTGTGTGTGTGTGTGTGTGTGTGTGTGTGTGTGTGTGTGTGTGTGTGTGTGTGTGTGTGTGTGTGTGTGTGTGTGTGTGTGTGTGTGTGTGTGTGTGTGTGTGTGTGTGTGTGTGTGTGTGTGTGTGTGTGTGTGTGTGTGTGTGTGTGTGTGTGTGTGTGTGTGTGTGTGTGTGTGTGTGTGTGTGTGTGTGTGTGTGTGTGTGTGTGTGTGTGTGTGTGTGTGTGTGTGTGTGTGTGTGTGTGTGTGTGTGTGTGTGTGTGTGTGTGTGTGTGTGTGTGTGTGTGTGTGTGTGTGTGTGTGTGTGTGTGTGTGTGTGTGTGTGTGTGTGTGTGTGTGTGTGTGTGTGTGTGTGTGTGTGTGTGTGTGTGTGTGTGTGTGTGTGTGTGTGTGTGTGTGTGTGTGTGTGTGTGTGTGTGTGTGTGTGTGTGTGTGTGTGTGTGTGTGTGTGTGTGTGTGTGTGTGTGTGTGTGTGTGTGTGTGTGTGTGTGTGTGTGTGTGTGTGTGTGTGTGTGTGTGTGTGTGTGTGTGTGTGTGTGTGTGTGTGTGTGTGTGTGTGTGTGTGTGTGTGTGTGTGTGTGTGTGTGTGTGTGTGTGTGTGTGTGTGTGTGTGTGTGTGTGTGTGTGTGTGTGTGTGTGTGTGTGTGTGTATGTAAACAAAGCTAGAGACGACAACAGTGGTCCAATTTTCATGAAGTTGGTATAAAGCCGTGGCATCTCAAGGCGTTTTTTCATTTGTTTGAATTTTAGGTTTTTAAGGGTATTTACCCCATAAAACCCCATAAAAATGATAAAAATGAAAAAAATCCTAATTTCTCAAAAACGGCTCTATCGATTTCGATCAACATTTCATCGTTTTCAGAGCTTGACATCACCTGTCTGTAAAAATTCAGTTTAGATGTTATGGGGGTTTTAGGTGTTGAAAAATTCAAATTTTTGGAATTTCACAAAATCTGTAACTTCTAAAGAAAATAAACTCACAACCATTAAATTTGACTTGAAAAACTAAATAATCCAGTATTTAGAATCATTAGTCTACATCAACTGGTTGCGGAGATAATTGATGCTTTAGTTTGGCGGTAAACGCAGTACGTTGTCCAATGTTATTCTTCTGGTAAATATTTAAAAACCGATATCTCCGTTATTTACTAACCAATCTCGATGAAATTTGGTATGTATTAATTGTTAATTAATTGTTAATTTGTTTTATTTCACTATATAAGTTTTCCGGTTTTAAATGACTTTAAGGGAGAAAGTATGTGTCAGTTTCCTGATACCGTTTATTTGTCCTCGCTATTGAAACTATACTTACTTATAAATAAATGTGTTTTATACATTGAAGTGATATCATTTTATTATCTAATGCTTTGTTATTACTTGATACTTAGTAGTTAATTGTGTTTTTAAGAGTTTGTTAAATAAAATGTAATAATACCCTTTGGAATGGCAGGATATAAGGTGTGTGATTTTATTGACAGACTAACTAATGTTAGAAATTAAAAGGTGGGGGTGGGTGTCATTCTTTGGGGGGGGGGCATTAGGCTTGGTTTGGGGGGGGCATGCGCCATTGCCCTTGGGGGGGCTGGGCACCCCTGCTGTTAATTAATAGCCCAACAGCAAATGACAACTAAGAGACCTACATTTTAACATGGAAACCGAACCACTATTTCGTCGGTTAACAGTTTTACGAACTGATCTAATTATGAGGACGGTCCTATGAACGTAGTATTCAATAGTGCGGACGTTAATCCCCACTAAGGAACTGAAGACGAGTACACAAAATAAATATCCAAAATACTTGTTTTTTTTTTTATTTCTATTATTTTCATTATGACTAGAGGACCCACGCTGCTCCGCAGCAGTAAATTTTGGTACTAAGACATAAAATTAAATCAAATAATTCTTCATTTACAAAATTATTGTTACATGCAAAGCAGCTTCATAACTTATTCAATGTGACTTGTCCAACACTTGCCTAAGTTGAAAAAGTGGTGCATGTAGCTAGGCCCGGTTACCTTCATTCACCTTCATTATATTGTGTTCAAATTTTAAAAATTGTGTATGTGTTCATGGACACTTAATCTAAGCTCAAACGTGTAAGCTCGTGAAACACCCGGGCTCTAAACACAGATACTGTAATGTAAATATTTTATGATAACCATTAATTTTCCTTTGTATATGGTTCCATAGAGTTAAATATTTTTGTATTTATTTGAAATGTAATCATTTATTTAAAACTCTAAATAGTTTGTTTCCATTTGATATACTTACACGAACAGTACATTTGAAATTCAAGCTAACTACTTAAAATTAGGTTTGTACTTTAAGCTAACTCTGCGAACTAAAGTAATTTTTAGATAAATTTCCACATTAATTTGATGGAAAATAACTTTTAACCATCGAAATTTTTATGAATTTTGGTTAAATTTATACGTCAAATACCCTTTATTTATCACTCTACAAACAGTATACCTGGTGCCAATTCTTGGGGCCCACACCGCCCATAAGCCCAATGCTAAAATTAACATTAGTCTTATGGATGGCGTGGGCCCCAAGAATTGGCGCCAGTTATACATCGGGCATGGTGAGGAGGGGTGTTGACTCTTATTTTAACCGTCAGGAATTCGCTATTAAATTACTTATTCAAGAGTGTGTTAGTGATTAACTAGAACTTTATTTTTATAGGGTAAGTTAATAATAGTCAAAATTATTATTTTCAATAAAATTGTCAACTTACTTGTTGCCACTGTACTGTTAAAAGAGATCGCGATTTACAAAGCGTTTAGGTTTCCTAAGATAAATACCCCCGTCGCAGTAGACCTGCGTACTCATCGAATTTCCATAGGATTTGTTTTGTATATGTGAGCATTCAACTTATTTGAAGGAAAGTATTGTTTGAATACATTAAGTAAATAATATACTAAAAACATATATTTAATCATTTAAATAATATACTAAAAACATATATTTAATCATTTAAATATAAAAGCTTTAAACATGAGGAAACATGAGGAAAATTGACATAGAATTAGTTTTCATTAGTAATACATACAATTTTGTATTTTATAAAATTCTTAGTCTTTTAGTTTTTAATAACTGTAATCTTGTTATAGTATATAAATGTCAACAAACATATAAACAATAAATGAAAAACACTCAAAACAAACAAATAATTGAATCTCATGAAAAAATTCAATTCAATCATACGGTCAGTTTTTTAATTAAAACATCCCTGTTGCAACAGGCCTATATCTCCAGCCAATTTCGATAAAACATATTATCAATCCTCATCATTGTAAACTTACCATATACTATGCTACATTTTCAGGCAGTTTAGACCAAGACATCCCCCTACCAAATGCTTATTTTTTATTTTAAATTTAAAAATAATTTGTATTTTTTGATATATTATACATCTTTTGCAAAATCTTGTTCAATGAACTATAACTATTCAAAATAAACACAAATAAAATATTCATCTCCTAAAAATTTAATCATATGTTCAGAATTGTATTTTTAAATCAAGGTGACTATACTTTTTGGAGGGAAAATTAGAAATAATATTGGACAACGTACTGTGTTTAGCACATCCAATATTATCCAATATCTAAGCAACGGATTGACGTAGAACAATAATTCAAAATGCTAAATTGTTTGTTTTTTGTTAAATTCAGTTTTGACAGTTAAATTTAAAAATAATTAGTAAAAAGGTGTTACATCTTGAAAATAAATTTTATTTCGTCAAAGAAACCTTCTTAGAGTCAACCAATCTTGCTGGTTTTCGAACTCGAAGTCATGAATGATGCTTTAAACGTTTGTTCCAAATTTCATCAAGATCGGACCTTTTTTACAAAAGTTATCGCGCCTACGGACAGGTATATATATATATATATATATATATATATATATATATATATATATATATATATATATATATATATATATATATATATATATATGGATGTATAGATATATATATATATATCTAAAAATTCAAACTAATGGTGTTTTTTGCATCTGGGGGCCCCAAAACGAAAAGTTATAGTGGTCCCGAGCTTAGGTCTTACCATGACACCTACGGTAATAGCTTCTTCCCTTTAGGGGAAATTCGCTAAAAGCATCAAGCAAACCAATAAATAGAAATATTAATATACAACATAAAATATAATTCCCAAATGGTTTTGGTTAAGGATAGTTAATTACTCATAACTTTCTTAGTGCCTTGATATTAGTACAATTACAATGTACGGCACAATGCTTCCTGTGAAACCATGTACGATTGTGACCCTAACTACGTGACCTGGTTATCGTCACCCACATCCAGGGCAGAGGTCCTTAATTACTCAGTGAGAGCAGGAGAGGCGTCGGAGGCGTAGTCCACAGGGCGTGACCTTCCGTGACTAAAAGGAAATGTGGATGTGCCTAGCGTAATTCGGCGGTTGCCCAAAATCTTCCATGTGAAATTATTTTTGGGGCCACACTCTCCTACTAAATCTTCACAGAGACTCTCTTTCTGTGGTTAGGCTACTGGATCTGGCTGTGCAATTTTTCAAGTCCTTTCAAAACTATATATCAGCAATTTCTAACTGTCTTAATGTTGGTTGAGTTGTAGGGGACGAACATAACCAACAATGTATTTAAAATCATGTTGATGCTTTCCCAATTGGTTTACAGTTAAAAGGTAAAATATATACATATTTAAATTATTAGAATTATATAAATTATAAGATGATTTATTAAAATGCGGAGCTTATGGGACTGAAACCGCCCTAATTTTATAATAAGTCAAGTGGTTAAAGTAGCTCAGGTAATACACCAACAACTTACTGTGAGTAGTAGACTGTTAATTTGGCAATGTAACGCGTAAGGGAAAGAACACTATGAGATATACTGTTATTGAGCAGTTGGCAATACACAATAGAGGAAGGGTTGGGATGTACCCAGAATACTCAAGTTTCACAGCCGATAATGTATGGATGGATGCTCGTGAAACTTTGGAATTTTTGTGGTGTGGGACATACGAAACGAGGACGGTTTGAATGTTCCTGTGAACAAAATACATTCGTGAAAACACATAACCGATTAGCTTCATTATTCTAATGGAAGAAAACAAACATTTATCGTCAAACTGTAAGCGCGCCTTTAAATTTCCACTTACTCATGCAAATATGTTGCAGCTCAACGAATGCAGGCGCTAACAGCTGATTTAGTGACAGGAATAATCAAATAAATATGACATTAACAACAATCAGTTCGCTGAAAAACGTCACAAGTCAAAAATATCAAATTTTACAGCAGAGCGTTTCAAAGTTTTCAATAAGTTCAGTGTTTGCAGGATGCTTATTATTTACTCAAACTTGTTGAATTTTTGGTAATGCATTTGTTTATACTCAGGGAATAGTTGGTAGCAATTAAAACTCATAAAAATTTATGAGCAGTATCAATTTTTGTATAAATTTAGAGTTGTGACGTTTTTCCTGATTATATTTAATGTATTTCTTGAGTTGAGCAAGTTATGTGCAAATATTCGAAATTGCAGAAAATCATGAAAAATATTTTTTGGGACAATCTTGTTCTACATTAATTGATCATTTTATAATTTTTTTAAGATGGGTTCTCCGTTTTTCTTCTGTGATATACAAACATAGGTGTAGCCATATAAGTCCAACCGTATAACCTTTTTTCCTCTCTTTTAACGGCATTATAATATTTACCTTATTAGTAATGGTTTTTATTAGATTTAGATAACTAAGCTAGATGTCTAATGATGATATTGAGGACTTTGCCAACTAATTTAATAATAATTTCGATGGGACATGAACATTTTTATCCAAGTCGATCCCGATTCTTAAAGCTTCATTATAAAGATGATTTATTGAACAAGTTGAAATATTTCAATTTTTTGCCTTTCTAAGGTTAAATTCATTTAAAAATTCAACAACTACTCTTTGTCCAAATGCATTTCTGCCTTAAATGAGTGAAATAATCATTGACAAGTTTTTCAAAAGTACTAACAAGCAGAAACTTTTGGGTGCACAGTGTTTTCTTTGCTATTTAAATGAGAGGTACAAGAATGCCTGGCAGATTGATTCAAACAAGAGTTAAGTTTTTTATTAAATCAACAGATGTATTCTAAACTGTAACCAAAATTCAAAATAAAATTTAGTTTACATAGGAAGCGTATTTATCAATATTGCCAATAAATATGAAACACGTCATAATTCTTTGTGTAGAAAACGGCACATCTGAAAATAATTCAAAAACAGAGGGAAGAAAAGTTATACTTCTTGTATGGACAAATGACATAAATAAAATGTGACACTTTTCATAAAACTTTTCTTTCCTGTGGGCGGAGGAAACATGTATCACCTAAAATGGCTCAAGTCGAAACGTGACTCTTTTCCACAGATATAAAAGGGCTTCCCCTTAAAACGCAATGAAAACCAACTGCACATTTAGGATAGTGACGTTTTTCAATAAGAGATCATTTGAAAATCCCCTCATGGAAAAGCGGCACAAGTGCTATCTGGGTGGATATAATTAGAATTACAATTGTGACGATTTTTTACAGAAATATATGTCATAGATGCCATAGATTGATATTTTCCTTTAATAAACAGAAATTTGAAAATTTTTGAGTTGTGACGTTTTTCTTGAACATGAGCGAGCTATTAGATCGTCTAAGAATTAAGCATATAAGAACGTTGGGTTGCAGCAGTCAGTTAATTGATTGCTGGTGCATGCATGGTTGCAATACCGGGATGCAGGGGCTAATAGCAGAACGAAACAAAATTGTTATTTTCTATGGCTTACAAAGTCGGTAAAATTAATGTTTAACGTCAGGATATTTATTATTGCAGGTATGAGAAAAATGTTGTGTGAATTTCGAAAGCCAAGCACATATTCCTCCCTCAGATAATTGTCGCACTAGTCAGGCTTGGGCGCCATCGTTTTCACTCGTGAGACAATGTTGTACTTTACTCACTTAACACAGAAATAACAATTTCAAAAACGTAAAGCCCAAACAGTGTCAATGTTACTACATCGATAAGAGATACTAAGATTCTAACTAAGATCTTTGCGCTATTTTGTTACAATTCCTTTTCAATTACATTTCTCATAGGCTTCATAAAAATACGTAAAATTGTAAACACCTACGCTGTTTAAGGCAATGCAATAATAACTATGCAGGGACCAGCGACCACATAGTGCAAATAGACGGAGCACACAAGGCGCGACGTGATGCCATAAATTTGCTATCAGTCCGTATGTATGGAAAAAACAATGTACGTTGAAATTACAAATATTTTATAAAATAAAGGTCTGAATCTCAGAATTACTATAGTACCAAATATAAATGGTTTACAGGCATTCTACACATTATAAACACTGATAACCTAGAAGCTTGTCCTGACTGTCTTTGAGAGAAGCTGGCACCACGGATTGCAACTGTAACGTTCCTATGACATGTAAACTGCCAAACCATTTATTTATAATTGATACCATAGTAGTTTCGAGATTCAGGCCTTTAACTTTATACCGTTTGTATTTTGTAGTCGACTATTTTGATTGTAGAGAGAAGTTCAGAATTGACTTTTTTTATACAGGCGCCGCACGGAAAACCTCCCTTACAAAACTAAGTTATCAACCGTTCCAACAACTAAGTTAAGCAACAATTTCTACCGTTTTTTATTTTACCTGACCAAAAAGTAAAAAAGTAGCAGCCGGTCCTTTTCATGTAAAATTTTAAAGTTTAAAAAAATATTTAAATCTATATATATAAAGGAGAAGGTGTTTTCTAACGGACAGCAAATCTCCACAACTATAACACCTACAGAGCTAAAATTTGATATTTATACTCCTCTTGGGCTATAGATGCGTACTAAGAAACGATTTTACGAAATTCCTTTATGGTTATTCCCTACGGTACTTCAAAGTTTTAATGTTAAACTATAGGGAGGCTGATGAGATTGTCATTACAACCTTGAGGAGTAGGAAAAATTAAATTCTAAAACCAAGGAAGTTTTTATGTTTTTTTCACGTCGTTTTTGATCATCTAGTTTTTAAATGTTCTAAAATAGAAAAAAATTGTATTTTAAATGTAATAGATACTATTACAGTTCAAAACTTAAGGAGCCCTCACAAGCAAAATTTCAACCTTTTACCTCAGCACTAAATGATATAAACTACGAGTTATTTGAAACGTGAGCTCTGACAGATAATGCTGTTCTAAACGCCGTTTATGTTTCTATACCTAGACAAGATAGCGGTATCTGCATTATTTGCTGTGATGCTTTTAAGATAGGCACTCTGGCAGGGACTGTCGCAGCACTGATTTTGTTAGCTCTTGTATTCTTTGACGTGAGGTCTAGCAAGATATGTTGTCAGGCGCTATCAGAGATGATGCGGTGACATTCTCACGAGTGGAAACGGATTTTGGGCTGTGTTTCTATTTTAAGAGCTTCTCTTCAATGTTAGATATAGCAAAAATCTCAATTTTCATTTTCAGTTTTGTTTTGAATTTGTGCATTTCATGAATTTTGCAGTGTGCTTTTAGATTACGGTGTCTTTTAGATAATAGTTAATCGTTTTCTCTTTGAAAACCTATGTTTAAAATGTTTTCACCTGCTTATCTAAAAATTATCAGTTATGCTTACCAAAAATTACTATACTGAAGCCTTTATTGCTGGATGTCGATTAACGATATTATAAACAAAATCGACCGTAACCTTTTTTTATTTTATAGCCTGTATCATGAAATACAAATATTACATCATACAGTATTGATAAATCGGAAATCACTGACATCTTGATGCACCTCTAAAGATAAAAAGGCAATTATTATTTTGACATCCCCAAATCAAATATTAACTCCAAATTCTGCAACGTTTAATTCTCAGATCTAAACTTCAAAGTAAACATTGAATTTAGTCAAGACTTGAACTATAATTTAATTGTGAAAAATAACTTGAAGCACCTTTTTACTATTTTTTTAATATCTACAATGTTTAATATCTGCTGTTGCATATATTTTTTGCACTTTTTAATACTATGTGTTGTTGTACATTTAGAGCGTTACATGAGTAAATATATATGGGAGAGATTTTTAGCCTGTACTCAAGAATCCGAGGGCTTGTCAGTCAATGAACCCGAGCAGCAATATCGCCATGACGGACCGCGTCACGTCTCCTCTCGCTCCCATCCGCCTGTCCTTTAACGTCCGTCACAACACAACACAGTGAGTAGGTTAATAGTATCATGCACGTCAACATTGAATGTTTATTTCTTGGAATTCGTCGTACAGATTTTTATTATTTACCAAGAGCAATTTCCAGTAGGCACTACATTCCCAATTCGATTCACCTTTTTATGTTGCATCTTGTGAATTTTAGTGAATCTTGTTTATTTTAGACAGTGATTTAAATATTATAAATTTATCATTCGTTGACTTGATTTAAAATAAAACTTTCAAAATAAATGTTCCAAATTAAATTACCTATAGCTACATTAGTGCGAGCGTTGACTTAGTAAGAGCAGCTAACAAACAAATTTATACCTCATCAGTAGTTACCATTATTCCGCTGAAGGCACTGTATACAGCATAATCAGGAACTGACGATTATCATATCCGGTATGGTGGAAACATCCGGTACGATAAGAGAGGCAGTTGTGGAGCATTGTCCAAATATTGCGCGGGAAAGGCGGGTAAAAGCCTGGGAGACGAGCGTCTCCCAACGACCGATCACGCAAACTCCCTGTATTAACAGCAATTATGCATTGTTATAGCATAGGCCAGTGTGCCAGCCGCGTCATTGTTTGGCTTGGCCTGACTACCCACTTTTCAACACTTATTTTTAGTTATCTTAATTGGCTGTGCCTTGATAAGATTTTTCTGCTGTGGTTTCATAGCTTTTTAGACACTCACCCTTTAGCTAAGATAAAATCTAATGTAGCTTAATCAAAATTTGAAAATAATTTATCCAAACAATTATTGTTGCGTTGTGTATAAACAGCTATTTAAAAAAATTGATGGTTAAAATTAAACAAAAAAACGTGCGTTATGTTAAACTGACACATACAGTGTCATGTTAATCTGGTGATTACATCGGAGAACTTGAAAATGTGTTTCTGCGGTACTTTTAGCATTTAAATTTATTTTAACCAGCGACCACATGTGGCCACTGATTTCAGCGGAAGAGCTGCTAAAAATACCAGACAATTAATTTTCTAAGCCGGATTTTATTTTATTACTGTCGTTTCTAGGAAACTTGAAAATATTTACGCTATTGTTTATTTGCTGGAATTAACAATGAAATGCGTCATTAGACTATGCGGTTTGATTACATTGACAGGTATAGTCGCCTTTATATTCTATATCTTTAAAGGTGCTGGATATCCAAAGAAAATGTGATATTATCATGCAATAAGATTAGAGCTTGTCTTCATAGAGTATATTATTCCTGGCTTTGCGGACCGCCCATGGCACCGTATGCCCTATGGAATTTAATATTGGCTTCATAACCTCCCCGCGCTTATTAACAACATCCTCACAATGAAGCAGGGACTCGCATTTTTTAAATTCCTATTTGCTTTTTCTTCTAGTGTCATTATAATCTATGAGACGAAGTGGTTTTCATAAGTTATGAAACAATATGTAAATTGTAGGCTATGATAATAAGGCTACACAACGTGGTGGCAAATACGTTGCAAGTTATGAGGCAGTTTTTAAAATCATTATTGGCTATGATATAATAGGGATTCTAAAAGTCACAAAACACTTTAAACATTTTCATTATCTTCATTATAAGCTATGATACACTTTGAAAATGATAAGCTATGTTTTTATATAAAATCCACCTCTATTTGCACACATTTCCACCTCTATTTGCACACATTTCCACCTCTATTTGCATAAAGTGGAAAATTTATGTTCACTTATACAAGATAAGTAGTGATTTATTTATTTAGGTATTGTACGCAATTTTGACCTTTGCTGAAATGGTTTTTGTCCGATTTTGCAATTTAATGATCTTGAGCCTTTAACCGTCAGCAGTGCTTTTCTTGCTATGGGTTTGATTTAATTTGACAGTTTTATGGCTGTTCTTAATGTATTTCCAAACTTAATTGAAAAAATACGTCAAATTTACGTACAATAGCTATGACAGTAGATGTGCTTTTCTGATGAATCTTATTATCTGGAAGCTAAAAACATAATGTAATCTTCTACTATATATTTGTCAAATACCACTCAGTATAATCATCGCACAGCCCAAACTACTCGACCTAGAACCTTGAAACTTTGCATGGACGTTCCTCTCAGGGTGTAGGCATCCACTAAGAACGGATTTTTAAAAATTCCTTCAGGGTTACGCCCTATGATTCGTCAAAGTTTCAATGTTAAAGTATAGGGAAGATCATGTAGTTGTCATGGCAACCTTAACATTAAATCATGAATCCAAGGAAGTTTTTCAGTTTTTCCACGGGTAAAACCGTGGTGATCAGCTAGTTCATTATATAGTAAATTTAATTTTTAACCACAGAGTAAAACTTACATATCAATACCAATAGCGTATATGTGAATAACGATAACTATCTGGGGTTTTAATCAATTTTTCACCTTTGGTGGTATCCTTAGGTGTCAATGACGCTGACAACTGAGCAATACGCGTTTCACGTCCATGACGACGCCTCATTAGTTGCTTTTCACAAATTAAAATAGTTCACATGAGTGATTGTTAAGAATTAATTTTTAATGGTCTCAGTTTAGCGCATGTAACCTTACACCTTGTTGGGACCCCTTTAAAGAACAGTTTGTCCATTGTCCATTTAAATAGCATTAAGACAGATAATTTTCCGATAGGCCTAACTATTTCTTCATTCAAAATCACTACCATTGACTGTAGAGGTTGAAATGGAACTGAACAGTCTTGGCTAGATGAAGTTTGTCCACACAAAAATTATGTATTTTCCTGTGGTAGTTTGTACATTTAACAGTTTGAAGAGTTATTTGCGATTAAATTATTTCTCCAGGGATTTTATTTCTTCATATAAAATGTAATAATTCAAATCTCAAGACGAAATTCCGATTAACACCCAGGGCCAAACTAATGCTGCTATATAGAAGTATGAGTACTCCTGTCCATGTATAATCCTTTACAGTTTAAGCTCTCCCTAAGAAGTGGATTTTTTTTAATCCCAAAGGGTCGAAAGGGGCAAAAGGGTGCAAAGGGTCGAAGATTATATGATGGTGTTTGTGGAAAATACAGTTTTTTTTTACAATTGTCTACTATTTTATGCAAATCAACAGCTTTCATTTCAGTAAATACACAGCGAAGAAGGATACTTTCAAAATATGGAAATTATAAATCGCATGTTGAAATATGTTTCAACTCCAATTGCTTTTTATCTCATTTCTTAAGTAATTTGAAATACACCCTATATTTCTGTCTTAGAAATTACTTGAAATTATTTATGACTGTAAATTATTTTTTTTCACATCATAATCTTTCTATACAAAAAGATGAAATTTCTATCAACACCCAGTCCAAACCATTGCTCCTTACAAAATTCCATATGTAATATTTCTTTTATAGCTAAGGCATCCACTAAGAAGAGATTTAACAAAATTCCCATACGTCTCCGTCCTACAGAGAGTCAAAACTTGCGAGTTTGAGGCGCTACTCATAAAATAAAAATATTTATTTAGTACTCTGAACCAATTGAGTTCCTGGTCCATGGGCAGTGAGATTTACATTAAAACAAAGGAGTCTTCTAGGGCAAAATCTGTTGGTATTGCGTAAAACCGTTTGTTTCTTCGTCCGCATCTAAGAGACGATAAATGCTATATTTCAGCTCTCTAAGTCGTATTATCGTTTAAAAGAATCCTGTCTCCTTTATGCGTAAAGAGGGATGGATTCGATATCCATACAGAGCTAAATACGCATTGCTACATTTTGAATTAAGGCTTCAGTTTATTCCAAAATGGTTGACCAAAATGGAAGAAAGTTTAATGTAAAATATTGAACATAACAGCTGAGAAAAAAAATAACTTAAAAGAGCTGGTATCTTAAAGAGCTGACCGAAGCTTCTTAATGGAAAATCGTCCCGTCGCAGCACACGTGTATACTAAGCGAATTCGAAATGCTTTGAATAATATATTTCATTCTAACACAAGCTGTATATGACCTTTTTTTATTCACAATTAATTACAATTAAGATGGGGTATGAGTATGCGTGTCTGCTGCAACAGGTATGAAAGTTTTGGGTAGTTTTAATTCAGTATCCAGTAGATCTGAACTAAAGGAAGTTATACCAAGTTATATGAAGATTTATTAAGGAATAAGGAAGATACAGGATTATTTTTTATTTCCCAGAAGGGTAACAGATACATTAGATACATTACTTGAAATGACGACCTACCCAGGTATGTATTTGAGGCCAAGTATGAACAATGTATACAGAACCCGAATGACTGATGAGTTACGGACGATTGTGGCGCGATCTTGTAGTCTTGTTACAGACTAAGGCCGACATATTCCTATCATTGAAAATGAGTACGCAGGTTTTTTACCATGGAATGTAAAAGCTGGGAATTTTAGGGTAAAATACGATAGATCTGAGCTGAATCAAGATACATGCTGTTTTATTTATGCTGGGAAATAAGCAAGATATATTAATATATTGATTTATTTCCCTTAAGGTTAATGTACTGTATTTACCGCTTTCAATAACTTGGTATTCACTTGATATAGATCAATGTTTCATAATACTAAATTGTTTGTTTTTTGAGCTGAATTCAATCATGCAAACAAAACTTTAATTTTATAATAATTCAAATCAAAATAAAAAACTGTTTTGGGGGTTCCCCTTTACACCTTCCAATAGTCCCATCGGGCTGTTTTCAAACCCGTCCGAATAGTGTTTTTGGCATGTAGGGATCCTAAAAGGAAAAGTTAAGACTGTCCCGGGTTTAGGTCTTACCATGAGACCTAGCCTAATGGCTGTTACCTGTAGGGGAAATCCTCTAAAACAATTATTAGGTAAAGAGCTTTGAGATACGTTTATGCGTCACATAGAGTAATAAATCTTTATTTGCATGAAACTAACGCTAAAATTTGGCCATTCATGTTACATTCAAACATACAATTCCTCATGCACCCGCTTCCCATTCATTGCTGATTATCCACGCCTCCAGTCCCGGTACCCTGTTATCTAGTGTCCTACAAAAATGTTGAAACTCTCCGACACTGTAAAAGGCTCTTTCCGTAAAAAAAGGTTTTGAGACGAAACCTTGGAAATTTTGGGTTTGGTTTCGTCTTTTATGGAAATTGAAAGGATATCGATCATCTGTACACTTGCCTGTGATGGCAAGTGCTCTTGAACTACCGCTCTATGTTGATCGATCTGGTAGTTGTCCCTGCCCCTGGTTTTGTGATGGTGTATGTCAAGGCCTCTGGTCAAGACGCATTTTTGACATACACAGCGTCGCCGTTTCTAAAATAATGTAGAGGCAGGGTAATGTCAACAGCTGAAATTTTTTAAATATTGTTTACGTGACTCTCTGCTTTTGGGATTCTGATTGTTTTTTTTGGAGGCGGAAAGTTTTAGTGAGCTCTCTCTGTGAGCACGCTCCACAAAGAGACACTCCGTAAGAAATGTGGGGGAAGATGAGCCCATAGTATGCCATCATCAGTACCTGAATCGGGCATACTTTTGCCAGGGTCCTCAAAACGTAAAGTCCTGAGGAAGGTTTTGAGCACACACATTTGATAAGTTCGTTCCATGTCAACCCTGGATCAAGGTGTATTTCAAGGAACTTCGTGGCATCGACTTCTTCGAGAAACGTGTCTGACAGCATCGCTGCCGCACTGTCCTCTGGGTCTACAGACCACCAAGAAAATGTTATGAAAATTTATTTTTACGGGTTTATTTTCAAATTGATTCGTTAAAAATCTGGATACATTTGTTCAAATCAAGAAACACTTGAATTTCTAGGTCGTTTTTTGATCCCGCGCGAAAACAGAGTCGTGTCGTCGGCATACTTCACGAGTCTCCCGTGTTGCAGCATTGAGCCAGTGTCGTTAACGTAAATGAGGGACAAAAGTGGACTGATTATTGATCCCTGTGGGACGCCGTAACTCAATTTCTTTGATTCGGAGCGTTGATTCGAAATTTGGACGATTTGTGTTCAATCGCTCAAATAACAGTCAATCCACGAATGTGGAATACCTCCGATACCATGAGACTCCAGTATGTCTAAAAACATTCTGTGGTCAACGCAATCGAAGGCTTTTGAAAGGTCGAGGTACACCTAAGGTGTATTTTCTACCCTCTAAGCTTCCACAATCATTTCGACAAGACTCATCACTGTGACTATGATCGACTTACCCTTTCTGAAACCAAACTGGTTATTAGAGAGTTGATTGTGCTTTTCCAGAAAACCAATCATTCTCACCAACAAAAGATTTCAAATATTTTACTTAGAGCAGGCAAAATCTATACTGGTCGATGGTTATCACTTAAAACTGGGTCGCCCTTTTTGAAGATTGGTGTTATTTTACCTGTTTGAGTGAGGAAGGGAAGATCCCTGATTGAAATTAAATGTTTATTAATTGGGTTAGTTGGCTCAGTATCTGCTTTAAACACATTTTGAGGAACCACACTAAAATGAAGTTTAGATCGTTTTATTTGTTTGCCAGGAATCGCGCAACGATTTGGGCGGCCTCTTTTTCTGTGACCGGAGCCATTGCTACTGAAGACACTGAACTCCTTCTGGAGGGGGGTGGCGTTGTAACCGTGGCGGTGCAAAATTATTATCATTGGCAACATTGGCAAAGAATTCATTAAACTCGTTCGCTACTCTCCGGGCATCGTTGACGATGTGATCTCCAACTTGGATTTTTATTTGTTTTTGTCTGGAATGGTTCTTTTTGCCATTAATAATGGCTGTTTTGGACACATTATTGGATCTCATCAGAGAATTATGATTTCATAAGCTTTCGCAGCCTTGATCAATTTGCATTCGATTTTTCTGTAGTTTTTGAAAAAGGATTTGAATTGGACGCTTGTTTATTTCGGAGACAAATGTCAATTTGTCTCTCGAAATCTTGTGATCCATTTGTATTTTTCGTTTGAGAGCTTTTCTTTGATTTCTTTGAGAGGACAGCATACATTTACATGAAACAATTGATACTGAATTGAGAAAATCTCTCCTTTATTGTCCCTGGGGAACTGAAGAAACTCCAATCCTGTCCCGCCAAACAAAAAATTGAGGAGTGGAATATTTGAGGATCTTGTGACTCTTATCCATAGGCGAGCCTGAAGCTCTCGTTCTGGGTTGCAACCACCGATAACGGCGTCATAGAATAGTGGTCTGAAATTGCGTGTCGACCACAGAAAACTTCATGTCAGGTATAGTCACATCACTTGATGTTTTACAAGCTTGATCATGCAGAAGTTGTTGTGCCAGCCACTTACAACTACCACAAATCTTAAAAGGTAATCTGTAGGATATGAAAACCTGATAAATCTGTAACCTGATATGAAAACAATCTATTAGCTTTTAATTTCACGCTTATATTTGGGAACTTTATTGAGCCTTTGTGGTGGAGCACAGCAGAGTTAAGACCAAATAAATTAATAAACCTAAAATTGTGTTAAAATATCATTTAAATATTGCTATTTAACTAGCCTGACAAATGACTGCACTTTTTAGGCCTACAAAGATGCTCCATGTTAAACACTCCACTCCGCTATATAATACTAAATTTTACTTAATCTACAGACTATCTGTAGGATTCTAAATAATTCTATTCAGTAAATCAGAGAGAGAGAGATAGAGATAGTCAGATAACTATAGTCTGGCTAGACAATGGACTTCCCTTGCTTTCCCTTTTTATCTGTTTTCTTTATCTGCCAGACAGTATTGTTCAAATATTATTCTGTTCCATTCCAGTTCTGATGCTCAACCTGCACACACAGTTTAGAGTCTGATTTTAAAGTATGTTTTCTTAAAAGTTTTAGTTGTTCATCATGTAGTTATTTTCACATATAAAGTTTAATTTTTAAATGTGACAGTCAGAGATAGTTCATAAACAGTGTAAATTAAATTAGTGAATGTGTGTGAGAGTGATTAAGCTGATCACTGACTGGCCAAGTGACATTCTCTGGAGTTCTCAATAATTCTCAACAAGTCTTCCCTCCATTCTTCATGCTATGGTCATCGGATGGGTACTCAAGGAGCCTCTACTCTATGCTTCCCCGCTGCAACGCTTCACACCCTTAGTTACTCCTGCGAGGTCTACCTGATGAGCCACCTCTACTCCTTGACAGAAGCTGCGTGAGGACTCCACCTCTACGATACGTCTCATCCCTCCATTTGGTCTTCGACGCCCACTCCCACGTTACCTCTACTCAGTGAAAAGGACTACCGCAAGTAGAACTTTTGTAATATTTAATACAGATTAATTCTCTGACTGACATTGCTTTGCTTTTCTAATTGTTATCTGTTCATAGAATTAGTAATTTTTGTAACAGTAAAGTGTGTTAAAACTAATGTTCTCGCTTTTTCATTTCATGCTCTCCATTCTCTGAGTGAAAAGTATTATCTCTTTCAATTCATTTATCAATCTTAAAGCTCACCCTCTACTAACATAATGGTCCTCCGGGCCGGATGGCAATTCAAGTTTAATGTAATTAATTTTCTTACTAAGGAGAGCATTGAAAGTTAAGTATTTCATTTAAGTATTTTTGTCCCTACTCGAGGTTTTGTAATATTTCACCCGCTATTTTCTCCCCAATCACCTGTTCCTTAACCAGCTAACATGACTACTGAACCTACAGCTCAATTGCAATCGCTAGTTAAAAAGCGAGAAAAATATTTTGCCAGATTACAAGCTCTTTACGATGTAGGTAAACAATGTATTCAGTTAGCTCAACAGAAACAAAGCTATGCTACAGAGTTTGACTCATTCCTCTCTCGCTTTCAAAGAATTGAGGATGATTATGCTGTATTTGAACGGGTAAATGATGCTATTAATACTGTCAATACTCAGGTCGATGATGCTGAAAAAATTGAAGTTCAAAATGTCTCATTAGCTTATGATGAGGTTTATTTCAATGTGAAAACTCTAGCTCGTAAGATGAATATCGAAAAACACCTTGCACCAAGTAAACCTGAAACGAGTCAAGCCAGCCAGTCAACTACACCCCCTGCACAACTACCTCAAGTAGCTAGGCTTCCAAAGTTAGAAATTGAACCATTTGATGGCTCAATAACAGCTTGGCCTAATTTCTATGCACTTTATAATTCTATGATACACAAAAATGCAACCTTATCTAAAGTAGAGAAGCTTACGTACTTACGTAGTTTACTAAAATCCCATGCACTCTCTCTTATTGAAACGTTAGCCATTTCAGAAGAAAACTATGATATTGCTATGCAAATTTTAACTGATCGCTACCAAAATAAACGATTGCTAGCCTCGAACTATTTAGATAAAATATTATCGTTTCGTCAAATGACAGAAGATTCGACTAATTCTTTTCTGACCTTCTTGGAAGTATTTAACAGTAACTTATCAGCTGTGAAAGTTCTTGGAATTCCTGATTTATTTGATTTTACCATGCTGCACATTGGTTTACGCTCTTTGACTCCAAGCACTCGTAAACTGTTTGAAAGCCAACGCTTTGATAGTGATATCCCTAAGTTTGAAGATCTCATTAAGTTTGTACAGCAGCAACTTAAAATCCTAGAAATCACTTCTCCAAAAGGAAAGAGTAAACCTAACAAACCTATTCCTTTTTCGAAGTTTCCTCCTTCTACAAGTTCTCGCAGTGCAATGCTTTCTACTGTAAGCAGTCTTAACCATGATAAAGCTAAGAAAACCCAAAGTTCATGCCCATGTTGCCAGGATACTGACCATAAAATTTACCGCTGTTCTAAATTCAAAGAAATGAATGTTTCACAACGCTACGAGCAAGCTAAGAAGAGTTCTTTGTGTTTTTCTTGCCTAGGATCCCACAAAATATCGGATTGTAAATCCAAATCCAAATGTTTCAAATGCTCTGGTAAACACCACACACTCCTACATCGTTCGGACGAAACTCCGCCTCAGGTCCCACTCGAAACTAAAACTCCCGCTTCTGACAGCGCAGATTCTAAGACTTGTAATTTTACGAATACTAGTTCCAGCACTAATATGTTACTTAGTACTGCTATCATTGGCGTACGAGACCAATATGGTGAATTACAACCTACTAGGGCTATTATTGATGGAGTATCTCAGACAAGTTTAATTACCTCAGAATGTGTGGAACGACTCGGTCTGAAAAGGCGTCTTAGCAAAATCACTCTTATGGCAGTTGCTAATACATCTGTCTCACAGAATAAAGGCTCTGTATTTTGTAGTATCAGTCCGATACAGACACCTGATACCGTATTGAACACTGAAGCTATCATAGTGCCTAAAATCTCTTCTGAACAACCTAATATATATGTTGATCCATCTGTTTGCTCTAAGTTTTCAAATCTCAAGTTAGCTGATCCCACATTTGATAAGAGTGCGCCTATCGACTTTTTAATCGGTTCTGATCTGTATTATGATATTATTCTCGACTCACACAACATTATCAAAGGTCAACCCTCTGCAATGGCTACCATTTTTGGATGGATCATTGGTGGCAAAGTTCCTAGTCTCATGCCCGCCAATGAAAGTTCATACTTTCTCACATGTTGTGAGTCTGTAGATAAATCAATTAAAACATTCTGGGAAACTGAATCAGTGAAAATCGAGAAACCGGTTAATCCAGATGACATTGAAGTTGAGAATCACTTCAAAACTACCCATTTTCGAGATGAAACTAAGAGATACGTAGTATCACTGCCTGTAAGACCAGGTCCCAAAGCATTACCTAATACAAGGGAAATTGCCAAACACCGCCTAATTAATTTAGAAGCTAAACTGAACAAAAGTCCCGATATTCAAAAGGCATATAGGAGTTTTATGGATGACTACATTGCTCAAGGTCACATGACTATAGCCACTGCACCTTCAAAGTATGTCATACCCCACCACTGTGTAAGAAAAGAAGAGAGTAGTACAACTAAACTCAGAGTAGTCTTTAACGCTTCATTCAAGCCTAAAAATGATGACGTGTCACTAAATGACATTTTGTACCCTGGTCCCAAGTTACAGCGAGACATCACAGAAATCATAACCAACTTCCGCCTTCACTCCATAGTCGTATGTTCTGACATCAAACAGATGTACAGACAAGTTGTTGTAACACCCGAACAACGCGGTTTACAGCACATTTTCTACCGAACCCTGCCTAATGGAACCATTGATGAATACGAGCTTAATGTCCTAACGTATGGTGTTACCTCAAGTGCATTTCTAGCCCAAAGAGTTTTGTTACAACTCGTCAAAGATGAAGGAGAACAATTCCCACTAGCCTCAGAAGCTATTTTACACCAGACCTTTGTTGATGACATATGTACAAGCATAGATACACCAGAACAGGCCTTGCAACTACAAGATGAACTGATTAAGCTACTCAACTTAGGAGGATTTTCTCTACGCAAATGGGCAAGTAATTACCAGTCTATATTGGATAAAGTTCCAGAAGACCATCGTGAACAACCCCTCCAGTTGTGTTCTGAAGAAGAGTATGGAATGAAAATTCTCGGTCTACAGTACAACAGCTCTGATGACACATTTTCATATTCAATTAAACTCAACCCACTAGTTTTCACAAAACGATCAATGTTGTCTGAAATATCAAAAATCTATGATGTGCTAGGATGGATCACACCCGTAACATTTTATGCAAAACATCTGATGCAAAAATTATGGTTACTGGGTTTGGACTGGGACGATCCCCTCCCTGATGAAATTAGTAACAAGTGGTCTTTATTTATCTCCACACTTCCTCACCTCTCCAAGCTTAAGATTGAAAGACTCATACCCATAGCATCAGCTGATGTCGCTCAGCTCATAGGTTTTTGTGATGCTTCTGAAAAGGGTTATGCTGCTAACTTGTATATGCGCATAGAAAACTCCACTGGAATCCAAGTTCACTTAATAAAGGCCAAAAGCAAGGTCGCGCCATTAAAAACAATGAGTGTTCCACGTCTAGAGCTATCTGCAGCCCAGTTGCTCATGCAAATAGTGACCTCAGTAGAACACTTAAAGTTTGAACCATCAAGAATCATTCTTTTTTCTGACTCTTCAACCGTATTGTCTTGGTTAAGGATACCCCCCTACAAACTGAAAACCTTTGTCGCAAATAGAGTGATTGACATTCTTGAAGAGACCAATCCTAACCAATGGCGACATGTTTCATCGAAAGAAAATCCCTGTGATTGTGCCAGCAGAGGTATGCTCCCAGAAGATTTAGTCAATTTCCAATTGTGGTGGAAAGGACCCGATTTTCTTTATGAACCCTTCAACCAATGGCAATCCCCAAATCTGAAACTAAGGGAAGAAACTATTCTTCCAGAGCTAAAAGCAGAAGTTCTCCTAACCACAGGCAAAGAAAATAGCATAGTACTAACACTAATGGAAAGGTCTTCTACCTTGTCTAAAGTTCAATTTATCCTTGCCTACATTTCAAGATTTATTTTCAATATTCGCTCCAAGAATAATAAACAACCCATAAAAACAGGACCAATCACCCCTCAAGAGCTGAATGATGCACTTGCTTTGTGTGTTAAGTCAACTCAGAACAAATACCTCTCTAATGAAATCATCAAAATAGAAGATCAGAATGTTTGTTCACCAAAGTATCGACCTCTAGCCCCATTCCTGGATCAAAAGGGTTTTGTCAGGGTGGGCGGACGCTTAAAACACTCACAACTTCCATTCTCTAGGAAATATCCGCTGTTGATCCCGACATCATCAAGATTGGCAACCCTGTTATGCGATCATTACCATAAGCTATCGCTTCATGGTGGTCCTCGTTTGACTCAAACTCTCATCCAAGGAAAATTTTGGATAATTGGTCTACGACAATTACTCAGGGAAAGAATATTCAAATGTCACCGATGCTACATGTTCAAAGCAAAACCCATAACACCACTGATGGCTGACCTTCCCCCTTCAAGATTTCAAAATTTAAGGCCATTTCTAAATGTAGGTCTTGACTATGCAGGACCGTTTGACTTCAAGGAAAGTGACAGAAGGAAAGCTCCACGATCAAAAGGTTATATTGTGATCTTCGTCTGCTTGAGTACCAAAGCAGTTCACTTAGAATTTGCGACAAGTTTATCAACCGCTTGCTTTCTTGCCGCTCTTGACAGATTTTGTGGAAGAAGAGGTCTCTGCAAACAGATTTTTAGTGACTGTGGTACCAACTTCCAAGGTGCCTCCAACCATTTCAAACAAGTTCAGCAGTTTCTTAAAGAATCTAACCCAGAGATATCACAGCATTTGGCCCTGAAAGAAATCAAATGGAATTTCAACCCACCCGCAGCTCCTCATTTTGGCGGAATATGGGAGGCCGCCGTGAAATCTGCCAAACATCACTTGTATCGAGTTTTGGCTGCGCTTATTCTCACCTATGAAGAAATGAACACCCTGCTGATCCGCATAGAGGCTATTCTCAACAGCCGCCCAATCGGAATGATGACATCAGACCCTAATGATGGAGACTACCTCAGCCCAGGTCACTTCATCGTTGGATCACCCCTTCTAGCCCCTCCTGAAATTGACTACAGTGAGACACCCATGAACAGACTAAGAAGATATCAACTTTTGCAACAAGCTATCCAGTGCTTCTGGAAAAGATGGTCCAACGAGTATCTTCAGACCCTGATTCCTCGTCAGAAGTGGACTTCTCCTTACCCCAATATTAAAGTTGGTGATGCTGCATACCTGCAGTTGAAGAACACTAGTCCACTTGAATGGCCAATTGGAAGAATAGAAGAAACTTTTCCTGGACGAGATGGAATAGTAAGAGCTGTAAAGATCAAAACTGCTCAAGGCACATTTGTTCGCCCAGTTCTCAAGCTGGTTCCTTTACCTCCCTCTGACTTTGAATCCTCTTAACCTCATCCTTTCTTTTCAGATTTTCTGTGTTTTGTATTTATGTTTGCAAATGTTCATTTGGGTGGGCGGTATGTAGGATTCTAAATAATTCTATTCAGTAAATCAGAGAGAGAGAGATAGAGATAGTCAGATAACTATAGTCTGGCTAGACAATGGACTTCCCTTGCTTTCCCTTTTTATCTGTTTTCTTTATCTGCCAGACAGTATTGTTCAAATATTATTCTGTTCCATTCCAGTTCTGATGCTCAACCTGCACACACAGTTTAGAGTCTGATTTTAAAGTATGTTTTCTTAAAAGTTTTAGTTGTTCATCATGTAGTTATTTTCACATATAAAGTTTAATTTTTAAATGTGACAGTCAGAGATAGTTCATAAACAGTGTAAATTAAATTAGTGAATGTGTGTGAGAGTGATTAAGCTGATCACTGACTGGCCAAGTGACATTCTCTGGAGTTCTCAATAATTCTCAACAAGTCTTCCCTCCATTCTTCATGCTATGGTCATCGGATGGGTACTCAAGGAGCCTCTACTCTATGCTTCCCCGCTGCAACGCTTCACACCCTTAGTTACTCCTGCGAGGTCTACCTGATGAGCCACCTCTACTCCTTGACAGAAGCTGCGTGAGGACTCCACCTCTACGATACGTCTCATCCCTCCATTTGGTCTTCGACGCCCACTCCCACGTTACCTCTACTCAGTGAAAAGGACTACCGCAAGTAGAACTTTTGTAATATTTAATACAGATTAATTCTCTGACTGACATTGCTTTGCTTTTCTAATTGTTATCTGTTCATAGAATTAGTAATTTTTGTAACAGTAAAGTGTGTTAAAACTAATGTTCTCGCTTTTTCATTTCATGCTCTCCATTCTCTGAGTGAAAAGTATTATCTCTTTCAATTCATTTATCAATCTTAAAGCTCACCCTCTACTAACACTATCTATAAAAAAAGCCAAGTGAAACAAACCTTGAATGTCTTTAAGAGAATTTACAAATATTTTGGTGAAAAAATTATGGAAATTGATGCCAGGATTTTTTATATGCTTCATAGTTTCCGTTTTCCAAGGGGTAATAATGAACTAATGATGAGGCCCTTGGTTAGAGAGGATATAACCAAAAGCAGCGCTGATGAGCTTTGATCGGATGCGTGTAAAGTAGTTAACACCAATGGTAATACCATTTACTTTATAACTAAAAAGAGACTACTTATTCTTTGTTTTGAACCCAGAAATTGAGCACTCGCGAAATACGTTTGGCACTCGTCGTTAGAGATTGCGCCAGGAGTGTGGTTTCACGTAAATATTTGGATCAATGAAATGGGAATTTTTTGCTTCTACCGGGCTAAAGTATGGTACAGGGTTAAAAAAGGGATTTTATTTTTAAAACGTCAAAATTAGGAGTGCGAAACATAGGATAAAAAGGGTATTTTTAATTTCTTAATACCAAAATTCTCTACCAGAATGTGCTAATTCTTGTAACAAATTATCACATTTGTTGGCTTCAAAATTTTACATGACTTCAATTTCTTTATAACCAATAATAATACTTTTAATGGTTTTTCTGAGCTTAGATGTCAGTATACTTTCCATAATTCTCTCGACTTAATTATATCTTGTCTTCAATTTTTGTTCGTTTCCAGGCAATCGATCAAAGGTGTCTATACACAATTTACCCACACAGATATTCTGCTTTTTAGGCTTGTAAAGTGTAATTCATTATGCATCATCTTCTGTTATGAAAGCAAACATTTTAAATTTAAAACTGCAGTTTATTTGATTGTTTTTTTTAAACTACAAATAGCATTAATACGAAGGTAATTTCATAGATAAATTATAGATCTCATGGGAAGGGATGGGAAGCAGTCTAGTCCATGCAACAAATGCTCAAAAACAGGTATAGAGTGAATTGCATGGAACACAATTTTTGACTTTGCAGCTTTGTTTGGACTAGTTAGGAGGTGAATATATCAAAAGTCCCCGTCCGTAGCGCTTGAGCGGGGGGGAGGGAGGGGGGTCTAAAGGTACAATTTTTTGGGTTTTCCTAAATATCTTGAAAACTATCAACTTTTAGTATTCCCTATTTAATTTGAAAATTAAATTTCCCATAAGAAAAATACATGATATGTCTACTTTGGTCCAACCGTTTACAAGGTAAGCACTAATTTTAGTAATATTAAAGAAAATCCCTTCCATGAGAAATACATGTAAATTTGTGGGTAACATACATGCTTTTTTCACCTAAAGGAAAATGAACATCATTCAGGGAATATTGACAGAATTTTCAGTAATTTGACACCTCAATCATAAAAGTTGGTCTAAAATAAAGGTGTTGGCGAGCTCACAAAAACGTTATTTTTCAAGAAATTATAACAAATTGTAATAATTTCTTGAAAAAGAACGTTTTTTATGAGCTCGCCAACCCCCTTATTTTGGATCAATTTTTATGATTGAGGTGTCATATTACTGTAAATTTAATAAATATTTCCTGAATGCTGTTTATTTTCCTTTAGGTTAAAAAAACGTTGCCCAATTGGACATCTTTGTTACCCACAAATTTACATGTATCTCTTATGGAGGGGATATTTTTTTTAATATTAACGAAATTAGTGCTTTCCTTATAAATGGTTGGACTAAAGTAGACATATTATATACTTTTCTTACAGGAAATTTAATTTTCTTTAATTTTCAAATTAAATAGGGAATACTAAAAGTTGATAGTTTTCAAGATATTTAGGAAAACCGAAAAATTGTACCTTTCGACCCCCCTCCCTCCTCACGCGCAAGGGCTACGGTCGGGGACTTTTGATATGTTCACCTCCTAACAAGTCCAAACAAAGCTGCAAAGTCAAAAAGTGTGTTCCAAAAAATTCCCTCTATACCTTTTTGTTGCTTGGACTAGTCAACAATAAAGTTTTTTCGTAGCAGCATTATTTTTCACGACAAATGCTTGTTGACAAATACTTCAAGAATCTCATTGCATCACTGAGAAAACCAATAAGTTGTCAAAAACAGTGTTTTATTTTAGCTTCAAGGTTGAATCAGTTTGTCAACTTTGAAGATAAAACTTTGAACAAAAACACGATGCAAGTTATATGTTATGTTATTAATAAACAAACGGAACTTAGTTCTACTTCTAAGTGACTACTGAACCAATCTTCAAGATTTATGTGTAAAACAAAGCAGATGTCAAACACCTTATGCGTACAGGTTTACCGTTTGCCGAATTTCTTCAGAACTAACGTTTTCCCTTAAGGCTTTGCTTACAGCCTTTTTGACATGAAGTCGCAATCCTTATGGAAGAATAAAATTCTGTTATAATCAGCTATTTAATAAATTTTATCATTGCATGTTAAATTTTTCCAGCTGTTTATTGTTGATGTTCTTTGTTTTTCTGGGTTATGCCGTAATTTAAAAGTGGCAAACAAGCAAAACCTTATATGACATGTCAGTAGCAAAAATATATATATAAGTGTGTCGAAAATTCCCACGGAGGGAGGGTTTCATATTGGCGGCCCATGGTCTATTACGGTAAGGTGAATTCTGCACGGAGTTAGTTGCAGTTTTTGTGTTTTCTCCTTCCTGAGAGAGGAAAGAGGTGTTTAATTACGACGAAATTGATTATTTGCACCATGTTTAGAGGAACCAGCTCCAACCGAGGTCCTGACTCACTCCGACACCCATTACCCGAACCACCGGTGACCCGGCGACCGCAGCAATCACAAGGTCATGTCGCGAAGCGAGTGACGGTAGCCCGCAACATAAACAGATTCCGCCGGTGACGAACAAAACTCCACAGTGAATATGAATTCTCCACGCCTTTCACTCTTGTGAGGACTGTATGTCTACCTACTGACCGAGTTAAAGAGATAAAAGAGCTCGGGGTGGCTGTGATAAGAGCAGAGCGGGTCCGGCCGGCATGGTGGAAGGACGCGGACGCTGGGTGCTGGCGGTGGCGGCGGCGGCGGCGGCGGCAGTGCTGTGCGCGGCGCAGGAGGGAGCGGACGTCGAGGACCCCTGGGACGGCGTCTACCGCGACTGCCTGCCCTCGTGGTCGCTGCCCTGCATACAGAGGAAGCTGCTCGTCTTCATCGACAGGATCGGCAGGGTCAAAAGTGAGTACTGCATTCAGTGGTTCATTTTACAACAAAACAGTTAAATATTGTATAACTACTCTTTTCTTAGTGATAACACAAGTATATAATATTACTAGGTCCATTAAAATAATATAGCCTACGATTTAATAACACTTATTTTCATAATAACTTTTTTTAATTTCAAACCAATATTTTATTTTAGTCTATTAATTTTTACTTTTTTATTAGACTATTAAGCTATAGGTAGGAGCGAGGTTTTATACTTTGCATTAGTTTTTGAACATAACAATACATTCACAACTATTTTTACGGTGATACATTAAAACGAATTACATTAATGTTAATGATTATATACATTAATGTTAATGTTTATGATATTAATTAAACATGATAAACATAACAATTTTTTTAATAATTCATTAAAATTAGTTAATTTTTAATTAAGTTAATTTGGTGTTAAATAAATTTGTATATTAAACTACATTTAAAATTTCTTTAATTAACTGAATTACATTTAGTTATGTTTTAAATTTTAAAAAGCCGAAAAATATAAACCTTACTTTGTTGACGAAAATTTCAATAGCCCGAGCATGATTATAATGAATTAAAATATTAAGGTAATTAAATTAGATATAGCAGGTAACAATATAGACAGTCGAATTTAATTTCAATATTTATTTGAGGATTATTTTACTTGGTAAACTTTATGATAGCCTAGGGCTGATAATGATACTTTATTGTCAGTTGTTTTGGTGCTTTTAGTACCTACAGTAAAACACTTGCCATCACCTAACCATCAATAATTGTAGAATTTCATTTATGGAGCAGTTACTATTTTATTTTAGATAGCTTGTAGAATTAGAAGTTTGGCAATTGGAAGGTTACGTACCAAGCCAAATCAGTAGATTTATAATATCTTTGAATTTTTATAATTGCTTTATTCTATATGAAGTAAAATATATTCACTATTAAACTATGCATTTACAATTGAATTGTTCAAATATACTTAGGTACGAAATTGTTATTATTCCGGCCTATTTAATTATTTATATTATTTCATTTTTAAACTCGCGCCATTCTAATATGAGCTACAGAATCTATCAGAGCTTATCTATCTGATACGAGCCATTTCCTCTAAGCATTTCCTCTAAGTTTTTTAACTTATTACTGGAATTAAAATACTAATGATAAACAATATACCTCAGTCAATGCTATTACCTTAATATAATATGATATCTGTTAGAACGTAGACTTTCTTAGAACTCTGCAAAACAAATAACTATCACTCAACATTTTTACTTTTGGGCTTATGACTCTCCTGAGGTACCAACAAAAATATGTTAGCCAATCATTTCAGGAAATAAAAACTAAGCTTAATCAACATCTTTGGTCGGATATACTACTTATTTGAACAGTGAGAGATAGCTTTAGTTTGAATGCAAGGCCTATTTATTGTAAATCTTTCACATTATCAACTTAGAGCGATAACGAGATATACAAACGTTGGTTCTTCTGTAGAGAAAAAGATTTTTTATTTTAGTGTCCTAAAATATTTGCACACTAACATGAGTATTATTTTCCTCATTTACAGAATTTACATGTAATGCTTTCAACCAACGTACCAGATAAATATAATATTTCAGTCTTTAACATGTTACTTACAGTTCGTTCGTTCATTATATCACCCAATTTATTTCTAGTAAATTGAATCTTTTCTAAAAATATATTTGTTCTGATTAACTTTAAAATCCTTTTATTGAAAAAAATCATTGATTTCTCATATCTCAAAGCGGTAGGCTACGTTCACTTAAACTACAATTAATGTTATGTAATAATAATTATTTTTTAAAGGTTTTAGTGTCGTTACGAAACAATTATATTGAATTACACATTTCTTTTTATTGCTGTATTCCATCATTTTCAAAATGCATAATATTGAAGAAAGATGAATTAAAGACAAGATTTAAAATTTTATTTGGTTGATCTGAATTTATTGTGCATTTTGTAGTTTAGTTTTTTATTGATATTTAAATTTTACTTTGCCAATAAAAACTCAAATATTTATAATTTTTATGAGGGATTTAATTAAGCAATCTTACAACAAATAAATGTTGATTAAATTTTATCCATACATTGGTTTCGGTAAGAACTATTGCCAGTTTTTCTGATGTAATTAACTGCCAAAATAAAATTCAAATTAATTCATTTCATGAAGTTAATTACAAATTAACTCAATTTTTATCCTTAAGGGCAGATTTACACGAGTCGAGCGGACGGGTGAGTTCGCCGGGGATCAACTCGCCTGGAACATTCAAGTCAAGTAGTGTTACAGGCTAGGAACATTGAGAGGAGTAAAGCTGGCAACCGTGACGTTTACGCGTGATTCCTATAGAAACAGAAAGTCGTCTGCAACCGTCCCAAGAATCCTTGTTTGTACATATTGTGTGTCGTCAGTTCGGTAAAAATGCGAGTGCGTGAAAACAAAAACCTACTCAACCACTAACTCGCGAAATGTCACTCGACCGTCTAAGTCGACTCGAGTAAATCCTCTCTGAACGTATATTTTCATCACTCTCTATAAAACGAAACTATTACCATAGAAAAATAAACAGGAACAGAAGCGCCACGCAATGTTAATATTTGTAATCGTGTTTTGGTTAAAAAACCGGCCAGATCATAGATGGCGCTGCTAGTCGAACCGGCCAAGCAGCGTTGCCACGCTGAACGCTCTGGCCGGCTGGCCGGCCGACTCAGCCGGCCAGGGAGAAATTCCCTCGCCGCGCCGCACAGTGGTCCAGACATACTTTTCAATGATAGAAACAACACGTGCGAAACTAATAATCAGAAAAATACTAATGACAAATATCTTTCCCAAGTACTATTGGTTATTAATTATAGGACTCAAAGGCAAATTAAATTGCTTATTTACGTTACTAACTTATTTGTTATTGTAATTTTTTAACTGTTGTTTATGCTACTTATATTGTGATGACTCAAGATTATCATTACATTTAATTCATTAAGATTTGAGAATACAAATGAATTTACTATAAACTAAACTGTGATACAAAAAAACTTTAATTAAAAATAAATTTAAACTCAAATATTTAAAATCCGACCCATCATTGACACATATGAATTACATGAATTTAGACTACTTACATTTAACAATGCAATACCTTTTGTCAAAAGTGTTTTCCTATTTCTCTTGGGATGTTTCCTCAAATTGCTTATGAATAAGTCTGATGACACTAGGAGATAGTTTTTTCGCGAGCGTTTTCACATGGCCACAGATAACGTTTAGAGTCTGTACATCTGTACGCACAGATAACGTATTTACGTTCTCTGTGACACGGCACTGACGTACACGCCAATTACAACTCAAACTCGAAAACTTTACCGAAAACAAACTTTCTCAATTTATTGTGTTTAGGGGGAGAAAGCAAAAAGTATCCACATTTAAACAGTCAGTAACAAGGCTACAAGATCGCGCCACTATCATCACGATCATCACACTCATCCTTCACTCATATTCAGGGTAACGTCCTCCATGAGGTACTTGTCTCACCAAAGAATGAAAATGAAATGAATGAATGAACAGTAGTTTTAGTGTGGCCTTGCTTAAGTCATGTTAATTATTTTATTGAAATTATAGATATGACAAAAGATTTAAATAACTATTTTTTTACAAAATATATCTCAAACTTACTTATCAATTTTTTTCGAACTACAAATTCGACGGTAAGTTTCTCTTGTACTTTTTTTACTCTAAAACTCTATGGAGCCCCTACCTTTTTATCTACTATACAGGGTGTCCGGAAATTATGGTAAAAATTTTATTAAATGATAGTAGAGGTAGGAATAAGAAAAAAATTCATGTAAACATAGGTCCTAAAGTGCTTCGTTTTCCATTTGTGTGTCTGTTTGTGATTTTTACATATTTAGTCATATCTCACGAACCTCTAAATGTACAAACTTCATACTTGGTATATGAATGACCACTATTAAGAACTATTTTTGAGAAGTATAAAAAATTTACTTTTATGAATAAAAAATAGTTCTTTAGAACATCCTATCTGAAATTTTCATGTTTTTATTCGGAAAATTCAAAATGTCTCCATTACTCGTCGCCCGATCATTATAATCTTAATATCAGCGCTAATTGGATTAAATTTTGCAACTTATTTGTTTCTTGTACAATTTTTCGGAAATTTACGATTTTTAAGATACTTACCTTTGAAAACAAAAAACAGTCACCATTTTCAAATGATACTTCTTGCAAAAATAGTTAAAAAATAGTTATTAACAGTGGTCACCCACATACCAAGTTTGAAGTTTATAAGTTGAGAGGTTCGTGAGATATGATTAAGTATGTATAAATCACAAGACACACAGACGGAAAACGAAGCACTTTAGGACCTATGTTTATATGAACGTTTTTATTATTTTTACCGCTACTATCATATACTAAAATATTTTACCATAATTTCCGGACACCCTGTATATTTGTCGAATACCACTTACAAGTAATTACACAGCCCAAACTACTTGACCTAAAACCTTGAAATTTTGCATGGACATCATAATCAGCATCCGCTAAGAACGGATTTTTCAAGATTTAAAGTTTTAAGGGGTTTTCAGCAAGGTAGAATTTTTCAAATTTTTCCATAAAAGTTTACTGGACGATTTTTTGTTTGCATTTTCAATGTTTAATCAATCAGTCAGCTAGCTTCATTAAGGTATACTAGTGGCTTGTAGGGGCAAAAGCTCCAAAAAATAAAATACCAGTGCTGAATATTTGATTTAAGACATACATTATTCATAATTCATCATACATTGCTTGAAATGACGACCTACTTAGGTTTTGTTATTTACTATTTATTTATTTATTGAACGTTTTATGTGTAACGTTAAAGCTATTTGACATTTGCTAGTACGTTGCACATTTTTTACTTTGTTTTTACATAGCTTCAGTGTAGTAAAGAGCTGAGTTTTCGGATCAGTGGCATCGACCTCCATGGCTCTTCGGATAGCCGTCGACTTCAAAACAAACCCATGCAGTTCACATTATTTACAATTAAACATTTGATTAAACCTACGTCCCACACGTTTGGTTGCCCGTGAGTGAATATTGCTTCGTGTTGGTAGATTCTAGATTACACCTACTTTTACTTGCCAAATTTTAAGTTGATGTTGAACTCAATCGCTGTTACTGCACATCAGTGGTCCGATTTTCATGAAATTTGGCATGTAGTATAAAGCCGTGGTATCTCCATGTCCATTTTTTTGAATTTTTGATTTTTAAGGGTATGTACCCCCCATAAAAACCCATAAAAACGACCAAAATCCAAATTTTTCATAAACGGCTCTAACGATTTTGATACAAATTTCATGGTTTTTAGTGCTTAAGATTACAAACAAAATGACACCACCTGCATGTCTGTAAAAATTCAGGTTCAGAAGTTATAGAGAAGTGTTAAAAATTAATATTTTTCAAATTTTACAAAATCTGTAACTTCTAAAGAAAATATACTTGCAACCATAAATTTGACTTGAATAAATAAATAATCTAATATTTTTATTCATTAGTTTACGCCAACTGGTTGCGGAGATAATTGATATTTTAGTTCGGTGGTAAACGCAATACGTTGTCCAATGTTATTCTTATGGCAAATATTTAAGAACCGATATCTCCGTTATTTACTAACCGATTTTGATAAAATTGGGTATATATTTTTGCGATAGTTAATTGTTAAATTTTTTTATTTCGCTATATATGTTTTCTGGTTTTAAATGACGTTTTATTGAAATTGTAAGCAGTTAAAGTCTCGAAATTAAAAAAAAAAACTTAAAAGTGAAAAACAGTTATTTCTTATAGTACTTTCGACCCCAGCTGGTGTGACGTAGTTGGGCGCACGCAACTAGCGCTAACGACGATTAAAATACAAATCAGTTAATACAACTCAATCAAAATATTAATGTGTACAATCTTAGTTCTGCCGTCGAACCGCTAGATCCGCTAGTTTCTTGAGCCCAACTACGACATACCAGCTGACAGTGCACACACCTTTCTAAAAAATACCTTTACGTAAAAATACGAAGTAAAAATCACCGATTTGTTTCTTACAGAATATGTATTTACTTATTTACGGTGTTCCGTAAAGTAAATTAATATTAGGCCTTTAAAGTAAAGCTTTAACCAATTAATTTTCCTACATGGTTTGGGGTTTTTTATAGCCTTGGGTTTTTTGTAACCACGCGAGACCTATCCACCTCCTGGCCAGTTCTTCAGTTAGATCCGTCTGTTTAGTAACGAACGGCACGGTACGGTGCAGCGGAAGAAGAGCGCGAGTCAGGTTGGCAGCGAGGCGGAGTGATAAGCTAGCTGATAAGCTGGCGCGGGGAGAAGGCTGCCTCCTTGTGGGACATTGGGAATCCCGCGCTGCCCGATATGGCAACAAGGCTCGCCGTAACCCTGACTTAGACGCCGCGCCAGCCCCTACATTTTGGATAATACCACGTCCTAGCGCGTACGCTTTTTCCCTATCCCGTGGCGCTTCTGTTCCTGTTTATTTTTCTATGCTATTACCGTACAGCTGAGATCTACGAAAACCCTGGATTTCCTTATATCAAACTAATCATGATTAGCTGACTTTTCCGTACCCAAACGTTGCTTTTCTGTATCCAAACAATAATTTTCCGTGCCCAAACAACATTTTTCCGTACCCAATCAAACGAAGATCCTATTTTGACAGTTCAATTTTTACCGTTCTATCAGCTAACTTTAAACTAAATTGGAATGTTCAGCCGTTATAGAAAAATGTCTTCATTATGAAATGTCGGATGATTTTTTTAATGTCTAGTTTCTTATTTGTAACGTGATGAAAAGTATTGTTCACAACTCGTCACTAAAGTCCCATTTGGGGCTCCATTGTGTTTTACATGCTCGGCTTACGCCTCGCAAGTAAATTTCTATCTTGCCCCGAAATGGGCCACCTTCGTGACTACTAGAATTTTTATGAATTTTCAAAAACACTTCCAAAATTCTATTTTCTTGATTTTTGAAGAATTTGGAGTCTAAGGAGGTCAGTTAAATTTAGTTTCACAAAACAATTCTCAATATTCCAGGAGATTAACTTTCACTTTTATTATAATTTCTTATACATATACAGTCTGCCCTTGTTGGTAACTAACTGAAGTCCTTCTGAAGTACCTGGTGTTTCATTGCAGACCTGTGCCCACAGTTATTAAATAATAATTTCGAATGACTTCTAGTAGGGGAAGGCCACAAGTTCAATCACTTTTCCTCACAGTTTGTTTTCCCTACACAGAGTGTGTGAGGAAATCTTAGGCTACCCTTCAAGTACGAGAATATTAGGCAAGACACGCCTAGGCAACGCCAGGCAAAGAGGAAATCCACTAGGTTTTGCCCAATACTTTGATTGCCTGACCACGGGTTTAAATATCCCAAAGGGCTCCGAACGATCGAAGTCAAGTGGATGGTCTACCTGCTGGGGAAAAGGTTAAGTCAAGTGTGTGTTGGCAGAGCTGAGCCTGGTGGGCGAGGCGGTGTCCGTGGTGCGGGTGGGCGGCGACCCCGGGCCGCCCATCACCGAGGCGGGGCTGCAGGCCAGGCTGCTGCCCGGGCAGGAGGCCGAGGTGGGCGCGCTGCTGCAGCACAGCTTCTTCAACTTCCTCAACAGCCACGTGCTCAGGTTCAGCCTGCCCGAGGGGTTGTCCGTGTCCTCGGGCGGCCGCGCACTCGGCGACTCCTTCGAGATCAACCTGGGTCGAGCGTTCGAAGAAGGTGAGGAACATTCGATTATATAACTTATACTAGATGCTACCGTGGCTTTACCCACGTTCAAATTGATTTGAAGCAGCTGGTATTGCTCCTGCACTTTTTTTGTATCCGTCAATTGGAATATTGGAATTGGGTTTATTTCTTTACATTCGACTGCATGGATGGATACGTTGTTACTGCTGACTTACAAAAGATGACAAACAAACAAACTTACAAGCTTTCACACTTATAATATTAGTAGGATTAGGATTACCTCTATTTGCTTTTAGTTCAAGTTTTGAATTTAACATATAAAGTTTGGAATAATACACTTGAGGAAAATATATTTTTTTTAATAACTTCTAAGTGGTGTTATGTCAAATAACTAAACCTTCTGTAAAATTATTTACAAACAAACGCCTTTGTTTTTTTTGTTTATGCCTAGCACTTTAATATCTTACTGAGCGTAGTGTTTCCCAAACTCTAACAAATAAACTTTATGTCAGTCAGAAAATTTTATTAGTTCTTTACCTAATTTTAACATGAATCTATTTATGTTTCAGCGCGTGGCAAAAAGAAGAAGCAGATGATGATGATGGGCGCGATGATGATGGCCAAGGCGGCGATGTTGGGCAAGATGATGATGCTGATTATTAAGTTTAAGGCCGTTAAAGCTTTACTTCTCAGCATCGTTGCACTGGCACTTGCCAAGATACAGCTGTTCAAGTCGCTGAAGGGCGGCGGCGGAGGTAAGGGTGGCAAGGAGACCTACATCATCATAAAAGCAGGTGGAGGCAAGGGCGGCGGCCACGGCAGCCCGCCCAGCGGGGGCGGCGGCTGGTCCGACAGCAGCAGCGGGGGCGGCGCCGGCTGGAGTAGCGGAGGTCAGACTCTTGTACATTGTAGCTTAGTAATCACTGTATAGCTCTAGTACTTCCTTCAACCGTTGGAAAACTACTTATTTTTTTCTGTGTTATATTATTAATTTTTGTATTAGAAGCATAAAAGTTGATAGATATTTGAAAATTATCTTTTAGGACATCCCTTAAACTTTACTCTCGGAGTTCTAAAATAAATTAAATCGACAAAAATGTGAACTAAAGCCTATTTTATGATTTAAAATCTTTTAAGTACATTACTTCATTCTAGCCTAGAGCACTTGTCTATATAATTAATTTTCAAAGTAAGTTTTCTATCTGTCTTCTGTCTGTTCTTTATGCGTTACCAAACCGTGTATAATGAAACATCGGGAAATTTTTGTATTACCTAGAATTCCCTGGCAAAATTTCTGACCCAATCCTGTTTCTTAAATTCCTCAGCGCTCCGTCACTTGAGCTTCTAAAGTGTCAGTGTTTTGTTTATATAAATACACATTTTGAAGAGGAATCATCTTTAAATACTCTGATTTTTGATTTGGCAGAAGCATGAACAACTGTCTCCAACTATCTTATTACAGATCAAAATCAAATTCTATTGCCTATTATACCAACCAATAATACTGACGCCCTCTGCCCCGTGCAAAGGACGGATACAACTGCTAGTTAGTTGTAAAAGTAATTTAACAAGAGAAGCTTTGTAATTCGATTGATCGTTTATTTTTCTCATATTCTAAAAAATATATAAAAAGACCACTTTGGGTAAAACTAAAATAAAATGTACCATTACAAACGTAAAATATCAATTGGAATAACTTTTTTACCACACAAATCGTGTAAAACCGTTTAAAATAGCATGTGCATGGATACAATAATAGAATTCTTTTCAATATTACAAATTTCATATTTGTATATGGGTTTGTTTCGTTACTAATATTAGTCACATTGATTGCTTGTGTGAGAAAAGACTAACCATTCCCTTCAGATTTTTTTATTTTTAAATTTCTTTGCTTAAACTCCAATACTGCATTTTGGAAAGTACAGCGTGGAAGCGACTTAATTTTAGTGACTTAAGCGTGATAATTGACTTGATGGAATTGAAAAGATTGTTATAAAAATTGACAATGCGAAGCTGTATCGCATATCATCTTAATCGCAAAAAGCCCCCATCAAAATAAATCTGAAATACGCTGTTAATTTGTTTGCACTGGTTGAGAATTAGCCGTGTGAGTAAAAATTAGTTGATTACTCTATATTAATATTAGATATTGTCATCTCCACTATTACGGTGGATGGAAGATAATTGTTGAAAGAAAACTGGGTTTTGCGATTGGATGTTGGAAATATTGAGTAAAATGAGTAAAATTTAGTCAATACTTAATGGTTCGTCTTAATAACGTTAGCACGTTCTAAAATTGGTGTGAGTAATATACTTGGCTAGGACTTGGTAATTGTACTCAATTACTAAACAGAAAGATTACAAACTAGCACTTAATATGAATTGAGTATATTACGTACTATCTCTTATTCACCTCACCAATTGTATCTTAACTTAACCTAAATAAATTTATTAAACAAACTGCTGCATCAGTTAATTTTTCAATGAGTCATTTTAAAAAGCAGTCACTATAAATTAATTGTTTACGAAGTTTAAATCGAATATTGTTATTTTGATTTCTCCCTCAAAGTACTATAGTTATAATTTGTAAATATTCAAATGTATAAATGCTTAAACTTCCTTTAGAGTTCTGAATAACAAATTTCCAATTTTACTAACCTGAGTCTCCACCCCCAATTCATAAGAGTTTGGCCTTGCACTCTAAGTGTCCATCTGTCTGTAAGTATTCTCCAATTACGAGTTGCTCATTTTTAAATAACCCAAACGAAAGACTTCATGACAAATCAAGCTTCACATAGCTATCTGTAGCTATAGAACATGCACATTTTACGAATGAGGCAACACTATGTGACAACTTGTAAAGACTTCCAAACTTTAATGTTTAGTTTGAGCTGCTTTATCGATTTGCCTAAGCAGATGATAGTAAAAAGTAAAAGGACCCTCTTAATCGTTACACTCACGGATGTAAAATATGTTACACTATTACGAAAAAAATATCATATTAAAACAAGGATTATAATTTTAAAAATCGTGCACAACCATCGCCAAATATCAAACTCCCAAAGTAAAACATCGTTACTTTTTACTTAAAATTAGTTTCTTTTACTATTAATGAATATTACAGTATATTTTTAAATATTCTTTCTCCGTTCCAGGAGGAGGCGGAGGCGGAGGTGGCTGGCAGGCGGACAGTGGCGGGGGCGGCGGGGGCGGCGGCTGGAGCAGCGGCGGGGGCGGGGGCGGCGGCTGGAGCAGCGGCGGGGGCGGGGGCAGCAGCGGCTGGTCCGGGGGCGGCGGCGGTGGAGGCGGCTGGGGCCGGAACTACGATGCCAGCTGGCTCGCCTACAGAGCTCATGCTTACAACAAAACTGACACATGATCAACTGTGTACTACTTACCCCTTCTTTCAGATCTTGTTTATGTTTTTCTTTGTAAACTATGTATCAACCAAAACACATTCAAATCTGCAATTAAGCTCAGAGACCCAAAATGACAATTTATTTATTGTTCCTTTGATTAAGATAATAAAAAATAGTGCTCAACATCGAGCATTATTCTTAGCTTAATAGTAAATTTATACAAAAATTACATTTGTGGCTTAGTTTTTTTAAGTGGAAATTTTGACATAAAGTATTAAAGTCACTCTATTTGTTGAGCTTTAAAACGTGACTGAAGTAGTTTAGTATTTTAGATAGTGTAGTGCATATAAATGAAGATTAATGTTACAACATTTTTACAGTAATAACATTATTGTAAAACTTACTACTATAAAATTAAAAATTAAAATAATAATGATAGAAATAATAAGCACTTAATTACGTCGCTATAATACGATTATAGATAAGTGGATCAACAAGTATTATGTAGTTTTTCTATGGTTCACATGTATAACTTTTATTTTAACCTTTTTTACATCTTTTATCGAATCTTTGATTTTGTGTCTGCTAGTTTTGACATCAATGTATAATGTAACTCACAAACTATTACTTTTTTCAAGCTTTTAAATCTTTTATATTTATGTATTCACTTGTGTTAAAATTGACCTCCAATCGTCATAGGGATTTTTAAATGTAATCAGCAAATATGCGTGGTGTCAAAATAGTTTAATGGGTAAAAAGTGTTGAGTATTCTACGTTTTAGACTTTGGTAAGAGAAATTGTAAAAAAAAGTTACAATGGACCTTACACTGGTGATATTTATTGTGATGTATATGATTTGTAAATATCGTTAACTTATCGTATTTTGTAAATATCCAAATGTATTTATTTATTTATTGTTTGAGTTCTATGTATTAAACAATTGTTTATTATAGGTTCCAATTGTTTTATATACCTGGCCTTTTAATAATGTGATCCTCGTGACTGCATTGTTACGATAACGATTTCGTAGACAATCTGCCTGTGGTAAATTGAAACAAAATATATTTTGTCCAAAACTGTTTGTGAATCAAGTTTTTAGAAAGATATATAATAAATTACCTTGTTTAGGTTGAGCCATTGTTCTTGAATTGTTGTGTTTTCCAATACGTATTTCGCCACAAGTGCGGCATCCTCGGGGTAAGTAATCCTAAATTATAATCACTGTGTCAGTTCTATTTACACCTGCACTATGTTTTTGCCGGATTGTATTACACTGGCCCGTGTGTGAACCGGCCTGACCCGGTACACGCCGCGCCGGCGCCACCATCGTGATGTAAACCAGCAAAAATCATAGTGCAAGTAAGTGTAAATAGAAAATATTTGGGATAAGAATTTAGTATTAAGTTAGTTACTCTGAGGATGCCGCACTTGCGGTGAAATGCGTATTAAAAATAGCAACAATTCAAGAACAATGGCTCAAACTACCTCAAGGTAATTTATGATATTTTTTCTATTTTTGGTTACGTTGATGAAACTAAATAAGAATGAATTTTTCGTAACTTTATGGATTGTTTTAATGCAGCACCTATTAAAGCTTTGAAACCCCTATAAACAGGATTTTTACCAACAATAATTGCTATTCGTGTATTAAGAGCGCAAAGTACGACATCGCCGCTCGAGAATTGTAGATAACCGCTCGAAGCGTTAGCTGAGTGCGGCCAAACATTTTGAGAGCGGAAATGACTATTTGTGCTCGTAATACACACAATATTTTTTCTACCACCATTATATAAACAGTTTAACTTATTAACTAACCCGTACACAAAAGTGCATTGAGGTTATGTGTGCTTATTCTATTGGAACGAACCGGAAGTTGAGATAGAAACGGTGACAATGAAATCTGCTGTTTAGAACAAGGCAAATAGAATTTAGAATACGGCGAGTGTCATGGGATTTCTGATCAATAGAAACTGGTCTGTAGTGTTTGACGTCATAGTTATCTCTCTTGTTACCTCTCACCTTAACCTAATAAGTAGCCCTGATTTAGCGAGCGGGAATGAAATGAAAGCGGAAATGAACCGTTTTGCGTACTGTTTACAGGTGTGGCAATGTGATTATTTCCAAGCAATGGAAGGAAAAATTATTATTGTCTGTATGAATTAAGAATATTTGAATAGTCTATTGGAAAAATATCAGCAGATTTTAGGCTAATTTCATCACACATAAATAACTTACAACTAAATACAATTCTAGTAAACAATTATAACTAACTGTAAGATAATAAAATTAAAAATTACAAAACATCTTACGATTAAATTATTTTATTCGATACTACATTAGACAATTCGCTTTGGGTAAAACAAATCATAAAGCATACTTACGCTTATTACGATTATGGTTTTTGTTGATTATGTTATTATTGTTATAGAAGTTGAGTCTGCATTAGTGTTATTAGTAGATAAGAATGTTTTTTTAAGAGGGTGGCGGCCTCTTTTTCAGCTTGCCTTTGCCCCGCCCACATAGACTATTGATCTGTACGTGGACGTTATCAAGCAAAGACAAGGAGTGAGCCGGTACAATACAAGGGTGAACAGTACTGCTAAAAGTATTAAGCCTGAGTCTTGAACCTGCCACGCTTTGAAGCCACAGTTCCGAAGCCGGGTTTGCTACCAACTACGCCACCGACTCACTAAGTCCAAACATGTGTGGTATATGTTTGTATGACTTCAAGCACGGTCGTCTCATACGCTATACGCTTTAAGTCTTAGTGATCTAAACGTCTATTTTACTTGCAAAATACATCAATAATGATTATCATGAAAAATCACGCCGATGTTTTTATCTGTTCCTTCCCGATTTGTTCATGGATATTTTACTATATTTTGACCATGGCTACATTGACCAAGTAGGAATATGTATTCTCATATCCTTTTCACCATGTCGAAGTCAAGGGATACATAAATATCTCTATACAAAGAACCCTTTTTTAACCAAGTTTAAATTATTCCATCATAATTTGGGTCAGAAGACTTAATTTTAATACTCTCGTAACAAGTAAAAAAAATTAAAAAACAAATGGTTCTAAACATATTTTTTAGAAATATAACTACAAATATAAATATTTAACAGGATTAGTTTTACATTATTTTTTATTATATTGAGCTTTTAAACTATGTTTAGTTACGGCAGTTGTATTTTTACTTTAAATTAATTCAATAATGCTCAAGGATTACTATGGTTTCCTACATGGGAAGTTAAGTCTAAGAAAAAATAGTATCGTAATATTTTTGTTGTGAAAACGTTTGCCTCTGCTTAAATTAGTAATAATATTTTGTTTAAGATAATCATAAGAAATATGGGAGACACAAGAAAGAAACTTTGAAAGGAGGGAGTTGAAAAGGTATTTCTTGAAAGGAACAAGTAAATACCCCCGTTGCAGCAGACCTGCGTACTCAGCGAATTTCCAGTTCAAAACAACATATTTCAATCCAACATAGAGAGATTTTACAGGTTTTTGAAAGCTCCATAAAAATAACATAGGGAATGAGTATGCACCCGTTTGCTGCTACGGGTACATTAAAACTGGGTGGTTTTAATTCAATATTTAGTAGATCTGAACTAGAAGAAGCCACTTACCAAGTTTTATCAAGATATGTTGAGAAATAAGCGAGATATAGAATTTTACTTATTTCCCATAAGGTTAACATTGGGACAACGTACTGTGTTTACCACTTTCAATATCTCGGTAACCAATGGACATAGAGCAGTGATTCAAAATACTAAATTGTTTTTTTGAGCTGAATTCAATGGTGACAACAAAAATTGGATTATTTTTATTTTTCTATGTAAAAAACTCAAAAAACCCATTTTTGGGGGGTTTACCCCCCTTTACCCCCCCTTCCGGTAGTCGGATTGGGCTGGATTACGAACTCGTCCGAATAATTACTACTTTACACATCCATGCCAAATTTCATTAAGATTGGACCATTTTTACGCGAGTTATCGTGTTTAAAGACACATAGATATATATATATATATATTTATGAAAATGAACGAATAGTGTTTTTTGCTTCTGGGGACCCCAAAACGGAAAGTTATCATGGTCTCGGGCTTAGGTCTTACCATGAGTACTACGGTAACAGCTTCTTCCCTATAGGGGAAATTCGCTAAAACCATCATATCCAGCCCATTATTTGATGGGATTGGTATCATTAAAGCATTGGTTTTAGGTGTAAAATTCAATATTTTCTTATGTATTCAAAAGAAAATATTACAGAAAAAACAAACCCTGTTATTTTTGTTATTACAAACCCTGTTGTTTTTGTTATTATTTAATTATTGACAGAAAAAATGTTTTGGATTTTTTATCTTGCAAGTTGTCCTAATAAAATAGGTTATATGTAAGAGACAATTGATTCATAAATATTAAGTAGGTAACTTAGCAAATTCTGAGGGAGTACAGAGGTTTTGGACAGGAGGAATAATGCAAAATCTTCGATGTAGCCCAAAATTACTTACAAAAAAGCAGCTTTCAATACTTATAATAAGGAACGAGTAACTGCTATACTTTTAAATATGACATATAAAATTGTTGTCCCAGGTTTTTACCAGCATTATTCATTCTTTCTTCGAAATTCTTTTTTTACAATTAAACCATTTATCTAATGCATATTAGTCTAAAATCCCCGATAAACACTTCCGTGGCAGCAAACCTAAATACTCATTCCCCATGTTCCTCTTATGGAGCTTACAAAAACATAACAAATCGCGCTATTTTGGATTGAAATATGTTTTTTCTTTTCATTTAAAATTCACTAAGTATACAAGTCTGCTGCAACAGGGGTATTTTTCTTGGTCTGTGCTTAGCAGTGTCAGCGAGCAAGGAATAAACTTGGAAGAAATGCTTTTCGATCATTGCATTTTCTATTTGTTGACTTTGGGAGTTTATTGTAAGCAGTTTTCACTACTATTATATAACTTATTTATTTCTTATATTTACAGTCTTAGATTACATTATTAATGTTGTCAGTGTTTTAAAATAAAGGTTTAGTAATATTAGATTACAATTTAAGGCGCCAACTCAGAGACACAATCTTATAGTGTACAGGATGTCCTATGAAATGCCAGAACAATGCCATGCAGTGGGTAGTCAATAATTAATTTTACTTAATTAAGTTTACTTACTAATAATTAAGTTTCAAAAGTATTTATTTAGCCCGTTTTGTTGTATTCTTTATAAATAACAATAATAAATATTCTAAAAGTAACCTTTAATCTTTGACGAAAATGGTTTAAATTACCTTGAAGCTTTCATCGACTCACCCTATTTTGAAATCACACTACCGCGGTTTCTAACCTTGTATAGGTCCATTATCTAGTGTTACACGTAATCAAGCAGTTGACTTACATAAGGATGAGGCTGTCAAACAGTTTAAATGAAGTGAATGTTTCGAAAACACAAAAATACAAAGAAATATTGAACTAGGTACAGGAAAAACACCTAACTGGCCAGTACTTAAAACTTATTGAAATAGTAAAATGTCAAAAGTAAAACTAAAATTTGAAACAGTAAAACTGATTGAAATTTAGCAAATAATTAATTGTTTGTTTAAGGTTACCTAAAAATACAACCTATAAAAAGTTCACCCAATTTTATGGCTGATGGAAAAAGGAATCCAATTAACCCGGAAAAAGGAAGCAACAATTATCAACTGGCTTGGAGAGAGGTGCGACTATCCCCTAATTATTATCATCACTGTAATCTTTCCTGGCCCAAAACGTTTCAATGGTATTGACCTTTGAAGTAACCCTGGTTCAGCTTTCTATCGCGGACAGTACTGTTTTGTATTCCCTTCCTCTCTACTTCCCTTAAGTATTTAATAAGATAGCTTGAGATACCTTTGTTATAATAATATATTCTTTGTTGTGTATTAGACATTTATTTTTATACTGTGTGTCATTAATCCTTTGGTGTGTGTTTGTAGGGTTGTCAGTGTTTATTAGCAAGTTGTACGTAAAAAGTCGCTTAGTAGTTATTTCTCTCTAAAATGTTGTTTCGTAAAAGAGTATAGAAACATATAAAAATGATAATCATTTCAAACGTCTTACCAACAGTTTACAATGGTTTGACTTTTTTAATTTCTTTTTTATAGCGACGAATAGTGAATTTATATTCTCAGCTGCGACAAATTTTAAAATAATGGCTAAGTTACCTGATGATGACCCTTAAGCAAGGGCTTTTGCATATATGAGAGATATTTCATAGTAAGAGTCCGCGTTCAGAGCGTAGTCAGTAGTTCAGAGCATAGTAAGAGTTTAGGTACGTTAATTTTTATAAATAAATAATTGTAGTTGCACATAAATATTGTTTTGAAAAATACATATGAATTTGTACCTAAATTTATCCTATTACTTTAAATGAGCAATCCTTGTAAATCCTATCTCGAAAACGGCTCTAACGGTTTCAATAAAATTTTGCATATAGGTGTAGTCTTTATTTTTAAGTTCACCTAGGCAGTCCAATTTTCTGTAGAAATGCAAAATGTTTAGAAAAATGAAATTTAAAGCCGAGAAATTTTAACATTGGGTCTTATGAGTTGCTGGTTACACAATAACAACAAAAACAAACAAAAGTAAACATCCAGCTGTCCATAAACAAGTCATCTAAAACGTTTACCATAGCACAGGGCAAGTATATAGAAAGTAGAACTGAGATAATACAATTGAGTCCAGATTGCTCAAAGGGTATATTCAACTGTGTCATTTAAAAAATCCAAACAGGCAAACAGCTGTGTTTCTGGTTAATAAGAATTAATGACACAGGAACAACATGCATTTTTTTACATAAAGATGTTTTTATGTTTTAAATTTAATTTATATCAGTTTAATTTGTTTTTATTTGCAAATGCGACTCACGTAATGGAGATAAGCAAATTCCTTCAAACCAAGATTATTTTTAACGTTGCCAAGTCAAAAAAAACTTTGCATTATTCAACTCAATCCACCAGTTTTCTGCTGCAAAATTTTGATGCTTAGAAAATTAATTTTCTATTATTTGTGAAAAATATCGGACAATTTGAATTTTCTGTGAGATTACAATCAATTGACGAATGTCAGTGTCAAGCAATATGAACACACCAAAGTGCTTCAGACGCATGGTCACTGAAACGAGCAATGAAAGCATCGATTGGAAAAACAAAGACCAAAAAAATTGAATACTTGAACAAAATGGAAACCTCAATAGATCAAACCACAAAGTTAATTGCCTTTGTGGAGAGCAAAATTAACTTGTATGTTTGAAAATATTACTGTTTTCACCCGAGCGAAGCTCGGTCCCCAGATTTTATATTTGATAAAGCAGCTAATGTTAATAAATTTTAATAAAGTTGTTTTTTATTGTACATTTATATTTTGTATGTTCTCTGCGTTAACTTCGCCCTCTCTTGGGTTTCAATGATTTGACTTAAATTAATCATCACTGGATTGTGTTATTATTTCAATTTTGATTCCAGTCAATAACTTACAAAATAGCCCTCTGCCAGTTGGTCTTTCGTCTGGTCGAAGATGCTCACTAATACTAATGTACGAAATTCCTTCAGGCACATCATGCAGAAACCGAGCCGTTGGATAGCTCTAAACTGACGACCTCTAAATACATTTTAAGTACATTTTTACCTAATAATTCAATATCGATTAGACTTTAATCATTGAAAATGTTATGTATAATTTAAAACCAAATAATGCCCAGCAATCGAAGGCACATTTTATAGTAGGTTTGTCACTATGTGTACCTTTAAGTATTTTAGCCGATGTATGCCTTTCCATTAAAAACTTTTCAGCCACTTTATTTTATTACTTTATATATTCTTCCGAGTATGTTGGTTTGCATGTATATTTGACCCAGACACCAATGCACCAATAGACCGTTTGCCCTGAAACTTGGTACCCATGTGTAAAATTCTAAGGAGGAAGGTTTTTAGCCATCCATTATATAGTCCCATCTTAAAATAGGGTTCCTCCCCAGATATCCAAAAGGGTTCCCTTATTAATCGTAATTTAGTATTAGGACATCCTCATTATAAGACCAGTTCATAAATTGTAAACTAGGCGAAATTGTGGTTCGGATTACACGTTAAAATCTAGGTCCCTTAGTTGCCATTGGCTGTTGGGCTATTAATTAACAGTCCTGTCTGATTCTATATATATAATTTATCATTCATTGAGATCAAAGGGATTCGCCCCCTTGGGAATGTATTTACATAAATTTTTACATGTATTGCTTATAGCAGGGGTATTAGAATTACAATTTAGAAAATGAATAATACCAACAGTTATAAATATTTCTTGTACGTATTTATACTCCTTTTATTGGAAATTTTTTTCTACAATTAACGCTATTTACACTTTTTTCGTATATCTTATGGTTTTCGTGGTGATTAGAAAAATGTTTAGAGAAACACGGACCGGAAATAGTTTTTTCAAGACGGAGGCATGTTGCCAAAAAGTGATTTTTTGGGAATCTTAGTTTGATGATCCCAGCTATATGTACGACCTCTCCACTAATTTTCAGCCTGTTAAATGAAAACTCAAGAACTCAACACTATTTTCCTGCACTAATATTCCTGTCCTCAAAATCTTTCAAGGCCACGCTCTCTAATATTCATACGTTTCACTAATTTGAGGTTTTATTTATTCAGTTTATATAGCAACCATCCTTATTTTCCTTCATCTACAAATAAATTATTATTGAGAGAAAGTAAGTAACTTATTTAACTCTTACAAAAGGGTACAGCCGCTCGTCAATTATAAAATACACCTATGAATTTCTATAACTTTCAAGATTTTTCATTGTAATATTATCTTCGATCTTTTTTCAGTCGCCACGATTGTCTTAAGGCTACGAACAATTTATATTAATAGAGAACATATGGTAATACAGATTCTATGAATATGAATGAATAAGAATAATAAAATTAATGTACATTATCATATAGTGTATAAGGTATTAATTAAAAAACGGTATCAGCAAACTGACACATACATTCTCCCTTCAAGCCATTTCAAGCAAAAAAACTTTTATAATGAATTAAAACAACTTTACAATTATCTCACAAATACATAAAAAATGTTATCAAATTCGGTTGGTAATTAATGGAGGTATCCGTTTTCAAGGTCGTTCATCATTTGCGTGGTATATAAGCCTGCAGTGAAATATTCTGAAGGGTCGCCTAATCCCCTTACATCATCTGCGCGGTGTCCCGTCCAGGTAGCCTCAGCCTGCCGACAACAATTCGCCAACAGCCGCCCTCCCGCACGTACCATATGAGGCGGGTCTTAGCAAAACTCGCTAAGTGACCGTATTCAAATATTTGCCATAGGAATAACATTAGTCAACGTACTACGTTACCGCCAAACAAAAATAACAACTATCTCCGCAATCAGTTGCCGTAGGACTAATAGTTTAAGATACTGACTTATTTATTTTTTCAAGCCTAATTTGATGGTTGTGAATATATTTTGATTAATTATTATAATTTTAGGTAAATTTCAAAAATTTGAATTTTTTAACACTTAAATACACCTATAGTTTCTGAATCTGAATGTTTACCGTCATGCGGGTGGTGGCATATTGTTTGTCATCTTAAGCACTAAAAACCGTGAAATATTTATCAAAATAATTAGAGCCGTTTTTGAGAAATTTGGATTCTGGTCGTTTTATGGGGTAAATACCCTTAAAAATATAAAATTTAAAAAATCCTGGATATATCATGACTTCATACTTACTTGCCAAATTTCATGAGAATCAAACAACTGGTGTCGATCTAGCTTTGTTTACATCCACACACCCATCCACACGGACAGACAGACACCACTATATAAACCACTTTTTTATTCAGGGAGCACTAAAACAAATATATCCACTAACAACTCAAATTCGAAAATTTCGACGAAAACAATACTTTCTCCATATACTATGTCATGTATAGGGAGGAGAAAGCAAAAATGAGCAAAACCAAAAGGTTTTAAATTTAAACCAAGAAAAATCACCCAAAACTGCTAAAAAAAAAAAAAAACTTTAAGATGTTTTGATCGACACGACAGACTCGTGTTTTATTGCATGCGTAGCCACGCCTTAATCCTTGTTATGGTATGAATATAATTGGAGAGTAAAGGTCAAATTTATAATTTATTCACTGTGGGAAAGTTTATTACCTATTCAAGCATCTTGCACTTGTTAACATATTCACCTGATCAATCAAATTATTATCTTCACTAGTCATCACTGGAAATCGACCTCCAGGCCAGCGCAGCAGACCTTTGGCCTCCACATGCACATGAAGATTGTGAGAAGCCTTTGGGTGAGTCTTGGGAGGCTAGATTTTTATTTATTTGTGTTTGAGATATTTAGATATGCCAGGTTATTGCCCACAGTATATGTTTTACGTTCCTTTTGTGTATGTGCCTCGAAGATCAATGACAAACTTTTCTCAGAGGCAACGCGAAATTTATATTGGAAACTCGCTGATTGTTTTGCAAAGAAAGTTTGTTTATTTTTCAATTTTCGTTATGTTAATAAAATTACAAAATGTTTTATACCATAGGCCTACTGTGTTTTTATGATAATCATTTAGAGTAATATAACCCGTTTTCAAAGGGTTTACGTCAGAACTTTTGATTTCAAATATTTCCTAAAAACAATCTTTATTTTCGGGTATTATTAAGATAGAAAATATAATTTTTTGAGAGCGAGAAGATACCATCACAACACAACGTAAATACCATTCATAAAAGTTTTATCTATAAAATGAAAACTGCCTATACTCCGCCTCTTCCGGAGGGAAACCTGCGGGTAGCAGCTTCTGATTATCATCTTTGTTGTGGTTGTAAGCGATAGTTTAGTAATTAACTTTATCTATAACATTCTATAAAACCCATCAGTCAAGTTCATCATGTTTAAATGTCATCAGCCCAATTACCGCTGCCGATTGCAGGGCGGCCCGGGCGGGAGGGCGACAGGGACGGTCCGCACCCAGTGGCGCCCCGCGGCCCAGTTGAGATGAATGGTGGCGATCGTGCGATAGCTGATAGCGCTTGTAGAAAGTAGAACTCCGTGTACTTGACAGTGCACGACAAACCTGGATTGTACATCTGAGGGGAAGAAATATTTATTTATTATATCTTACTATATCCTCTACTACTATATATACTCTTTTACTATATATTCTGGTCGTTTTATGGGGTAAATACCCTTAAAAACATAAAATTAAAAATCCTGGCTATATCATGACTTCATACCTACTTGCCAAATTTCATGAAAATCAAACCACTGGTGTCGTCTCTAGCTTTATTTACATCCACACACCCATCCGCACGGACGGACAGACACCACTATATAAAGCACTTTTTTATTCAGGGAGCACTAAAACAAATATATCCACTAACAACTGACGTAATCTCTTCCTTATCTTCAAAAAAGTTACTGTATGTCTCAATTAACGGTCAGTTAAAATGTTAAAACATGTGTTTAATCTATTTCATTAAGAACATAAAATGATCTTAATTATTTTGTTTCGTTATTGTTATTTTTATTTTACTTAAATTGGAGTGAGATATATTAATTTTACAACCTTCTTTCAATATTATCTGGCGGTAATTCAATCAGCCTGAATATTTTTTTAGGGTAGTCTAAGGAAATTTGATAATATTATTGTACAGAATTTAATCTTTTTATAATAACCGTTATTTACAAAATGTGTTATTAAAGATTAATAATGGTAGTCATGATGTCCATGGTGGTAAGCTCCATGCAATGCCTGTAGATGGTGTTCCCTGGCGGCGGCGACCTCGTGGGTGTCTGCCAGGTATCCGGACTTGAGCACCACGGGCTTGGCGAGGGGTCCGTGGTAAGGCACCACATGATGGTCGGCGTATCTGCCACTGTAGTGGTCCCCGTAGCCTCCGTGAGCCTTGGCCTTGGCGACTGCAGCAAAGTGGGCAGCCTTAGCAGCGGCCACCTCGTGAGTGTCTGCGATGTGTCCGTCATGCAGGACGTGTGGGATGGCGATAGGTCCATGGTATCTGAAGTCTCCGTGATGGCCGCCATAAGATCCGCTGTGTTCTTGGCCAACACTGGATTCGTAGCCACCATAACCACTGTAACCGTAGTCTCCTCCATAACCATAATGGGATTCTCTAGCTAAGGCGGCGAGATGAGCGTTCTTGGCTGCTGCTACCTCGTGGGTGTCTGCCAGGTAGCCGTTGTGCAGGACGACAGGCTTGGCGGTGGGTCCGTGGTAGTGGCTGCAGTACACGCAGTGGGTGTACAGGGCCACAAATAAAACAGTAAACTGCAAAATGAACATTTTTTATTAAATTGAATGTTCTTTACATTAATAATTGTCTAAAGAAGAAGCGGAGAGTATCTGACCAAAATTCATTACTGAAATAAATATACTACGAAAGAAAATAACCTATCAAAAGATGAAAGGATAATCAGTGAATTTAGATTATTAGATTTTGGATAAAAAACATGCTTTATAGTGTAAATATGACAATGAGTCCATATATATACTGAAGGAAAACTTTATTTAACAATTGTTTCAATTAAATTGCAACAAAGAACATAATAGGTACTAAATGTCAAATCTGCATGCATCACTTGTTGGTTGCATTTGTTCTTTTGCAATTAATCAAAAACTGTCAATTTGTAACGACCTATCTTATCTTGCATATTATAAAAAAAACTATTATAAGTTAATTAGCTATGTACATTTTAAGATGAAGTCAGAATCAAGGCCCAGTTCACCCGACCCAGAATCTGAAAGTCCTTTGAGTGGAACTTTTATCTCCAATATAACTTCTTTGGTGTTATAACTGTAATATAAAAGCCGTTACACAGTATACTTGCAGGTTTAGCTTTCGAAGAAACTGTAAAATTAAATTTCCGAATACAAAAATAAGTGAAAAAGAATCTGCTATTAACTTTTTACTGAAGTAATAGTATTATCTGTATAGTGCTCTAATTCCCTAGCAATTTTCATAGCTCCCCATGAAAAAAAACTTTTGCATGCGGCGTTCATATTCTACGTTTAAAATAATATTCAAAGCATTTCATACCAATCCAATAATAATAAATAAAGACAATGTATTAGTACATTAAAAATTATCGTGTAAGATTTGACTGCTTTTAACAACACTATCTTAAGTTTCATTAATTTTATTGGATTTAGATGGTTTAATATCTACGCAAAATTTTGGATATACGTTGTATGTTTTCAAGTTTTTATATCAAAATTCTTCTACAACGCTTCTATCACTCTTAATTTTGTATACCCTTGAGATGACCAGCCTTATAATTAGAATCAAGAACATCTTGTGAAGGAAATTAGGTATGAAAATTAATCCAAACTAGCTGGTCTACCGGATTCGCACGGGAAATAATAAGTTCTGCAATCCCTGGTTAACCGTTAGAACTATTACTAACCATGGCCATAAATAAAGTTAGTTGAGTTTAAATACAGAAGTATTTTAAATCATATATTATGAAAATATAATTGTATAATATACTTTTCAATATAATATATTAAAAGCCAAAGTTTTAACCCAGTGTCGGCAGATAGTAACTCTGTTCTGAAAGCCCTTTACTGAACAACTTAAGTGATGCCCTTTTTTTAAGACTCAGAGACTTATTTTCAAATCGCCTTAAAGTTACCTTTAATTTGTATTTCAAATCCAACTGTTATAGAGTTATGACTCGAAAGAAAATCCCCAGTATATAAAGAGAAAAATGAAAAGTCGCCTAATCAAGAGCGAGATTGTTATGACTAAGATAATAGTCCCACATAATTACATTGTAATTGTTACTCATTATACTGACAATGTGTAAACACTTAATCTTACAGCAAACCCATAACACTTTCACTTGGTACTCACCAGAGTGTTCATGTTGCAGTGGAGTGAGAGGTGGTCTGTGCTGGTCAGAGCTCTGTTCTGCTGTACATATACTGACCGAGTGGGCCAACATCCTGCGAAGATGTCTGCAACAGGAAGAATTTCATACAATAGAATTCCAATTATCTCAAATTAGTTAATCGGAAAGTAATCTGTTGCTTAATTACCAGTACGGCTATTAATTAAACTATGTTTAATCTAGTTAAATGAGATTATTTTGTTGACAGTTTAATATATAATATATATATTACTTACGAAATAGCCTGAAGGTATCAAACAAATTTGTTATCATACCGGACTTATTGCAAAGATATCACTCTTCATCAAGCGGCAAATTCCTATATATATATACTGTATTTTGAAAAGGTGTCAGGGCTATCGGAATAAATAAAAATTTATTGTGGGTGGTGACTTTAATATTCACTTTTTCAAAACTTGGGAGCCTAACACAGTAAATATTACACATTTTAAATTGCTTGAAAACAGACAAAAAAGGCCAACCCGTAAAATTTCTTGTTTCAATAATATTCTTGTGAAGTTTCAGAACCTTTGTTTTAGTTAAGGCACCTTGACGGTGGTCTCTCTGTCCAGTGACCATGACCCCCTCGTATTTAATGTAAGCACTTAAAATAATTATTGTGATAAAAACCACAATCAAAATTTTGTGTAGGTAATATACACAAAACTAAAAGCTAACTTAACTTTTCAATGAACTGCTGAAGTGTTAGAAGTGGCACATGGCGCAATCTTGTTCAGATCATTCAGTAGATTTAAAATCGTTGTTTTATAGCTTTAATAAGTAGGAAATTTTTGAAATTTTTTCACAATTAGTTGAGAGAAAGGGAAGAATTGAAAAAATAACATTGAGTAGATAAAGTCTATTTTGAGATTTGCGATTATGACATTGTTTATGGGAAACTTCGATACTATAATATCTCGGCAAATTCTTTAGGTATGTTTCATGCCTTTCCAATCGATCACAATATGTGTCAGTAAATGGAATAGTCGTTAATAGAGGTAGTTAGGTATATGTTGACGCTTGAGTTTGACGTTTCGGCAGAGGAGGGGAGGAAATGATTGATGACGTGGAAGCAAACAGAGCCATATGATTATGCTACCAGTCTGTTAGCATTGACTTTGAATCTGAAGCAGACCTTCCATTGTATTATTAAATGTGTACCAGGTTTTGAGTGACCAAGGTTTTAAAGAGCTCCTAGTTATAGTGAATCACCAACAGAGTGTGCCGATTTCACCTATTAGTTTAATTATTAGGAGGAGGTAATGTATTATTTAGTGACCCAGAAAAATCCTAAACCAAAACAAAGTGTGGTTTAATATTGGAAACAATGTTTTGCTCTTTGAATAACAATCAATAAACAGGTGAAATGTTTTTAGCGAATTTTCCCTATAGGGAAGAAGTTGTTACCGTAGTACTCATGGTAAGACCTAAGCCCGAGACCATGATAACTTTTCGTTTTGGGGCCCCCAGAAGCAAAAAACACAATTCGTTCATTTTCATAAATATATATATATATATATATATATATATATATATATATATATATATATATTGGGGCCCCCAGAAGCAAAAAACACTATTCGTTCATTTTCATAAATATATATATATATGTGTGTGTGTCTTTAAGCACGATAACTCGCGTAAAAATGGCCCAATCTTAATGAAATTTGGCATGGATGTGTAAAGTAGTAATTATTCGGACGAGTTTGTAATCTAGAGTTTTATACATAGAAAAATAAAAATAATCCAATTTTTGTTGGCATCATTGAATTCAGCTCAAAAAAACAAACAATTTAGTATATTGAATCACTGCTCTATGTCTATTAGTTACCGAGATATTGAAAGTGGTAAACACAGTACGTTGTCTCAATGTTAACCTTATGGGAAATAAGTAAAATTCTATATCTCGCTTATTTCTCAACATATCTTGATAAAACTTGGTAAATAGCTTCTTCTAGTTCAGACCTACAAAATATTGAGTTAAAACTACCCAGTTTTAATATACCCGTAGCAGCAAACCTGCATACTCATTCCCCATGTTATTCTTATGGAGCTTACCGAAACATGTCAAATCTCGCTTTATCGGATTGAAATATGTTGTTTTGCACTTGAAATTCGCTGAGTATGCAAGTCTGCTGCAACGGGGGTATTTTTTTAATATGAACATCATTTACTTTTCCCCCATCATTTTACATTATTTCCCTTCCTCTAAAACCAAAATTTGGTTTTGTTTGTAAACACCTAAGCTCGATCATGTCCCTCACACATAGTAAAAGAAGCTCAGTTCTGGGACCGTTTCTTGTTACAGTTTTCATTAATAATCAGCCATCTTGTTCTCCATTCAAAGTTACCACCTATACTGATGATACGACATTGCTTTCGTCACACAGAAATTTAATATGTCTTTATTACTAGTAGTATGTCAGTGGTGCCTTCACCTCAGCTCAAAATGGGATTTCTGCAAATAAATTGGTATATGCAAACGACAAAAACTCATGCAGCTTACTCTGACTGATGTTGAGGGTTATCATTCCTTACATTACTTGGTTTTTATAATGACACTAATATAACTGGAAAGCCCATACCGATTATATCTGAAAATTGTATCAGAGTATCCCATACCATTTGAACTCCTTTCCTATAGTCTTATACCACAGGACCATTCAAGTGCTTCGCATGAAAAAAGAATATTTTAGTAAAAAATAACTTATGAGAAAACTTTTAGGGCAAGTTACACTGAACACGGCAAAGCCACTTTGTATTTTACTAAGTTACTAGTCTTTATGTATCACATACTAACCTCAAACATTAACTAAATTGTACATTATTGAATTCAAGGGGAAAGGTTTTACCTCAACATTAGAAGGAATTAATTACCTGCTGCAGAGCAGACAATCGAACACAGATAACTCGTTAGACTCAACTGTTGGGGTTTTTCAATATGCTGCCTAAGACTGTTATGGAAGTTGATTTAAACCACCCTTGATCCTCGAGTGAGTGCTCCTTGTCAATCCATTGTATTCAATTGATGAATGTTTAGCTGTGAAGAAGATATAAGAATTTAAGTGTTTTAATATCTGTGGGCTAACATAAGTTGTTGTAACATCGTTGACTTTGCTTGTTTCAGTTATTTTTAATGGATCAATGGCAATAAAGATGACTTATTCTTGATTCTTGGCCAAACTATGATGCAATTAAGAATTTTATTATTATTTTTTATCTCATTTCGTTCACTGTAAATACTCAAGTAGTATTCATATTCATAAGGTGTTATTGTGTCCAAGCATTTTTGTATTTTCCATCCTATCTTATAATCACATTGTCGTAACAAAAACAATATTTATTTATATTGGAAGATACTTCTTAAGAAGCACTATAGAATGGAAAAAATAACCAAAGCTAGACAAATCACTGATTATTCAATTTGACAAATATAGGTAATATGTTAATGATTGTTTCTCGAAAAGATTTACACGAACGGAATCATGTTGTCAATAATTTTAACCATAGTACCAACACAACGATAGGAGGTGTCGCATGATCACCCAATAGAAGTGTTGTTCTGTCTAAATGTATTATTTTACTTTTTGATTTCAAGTCATAATTTAAAAAAAAATAGTACGCTTTTCGTACAAGGTCAAGTTTTTCCGAGTAAATGACTTAAGTAACGAACAACACCTATAGTCCCGTGATGAACTATATTTTTCGTTAAACACTCAATATATTCCGCTGAATATCTAAAAAAAACTTAATGTTACAACTATATTACATTTAAAAGATATCTTCCAAGGAGGCTTTTATGTTGTTCTTGCTATTTAAAACAATAAAATGATTGCCTATTTCATTTGTGTTTAGATAGACTAACAGTAATCATTGACTTCCAGCTGAGACAAAAATGCGTATTGAATTATCACAGGGAACATATTACTAACACCTCGACCGAGACTATACTTATACCCAATAAGCTAATAGAGCTGGGATGAAACCGGAAAAGGGCCCGGTATTGACGCCACAAGCTTTGACTCCGCAAGCCTCATGAAAGTTAGGAAACATTATATGATTGCTCTCTTCTTTTCTACATACCTTGGTTTTACTACGGTAAAAAACGAACAGCTGACGTTTTCGACTTCAGCTGATCTTCTTATCCCTGAGGAGAAAAAGAACTTCTTTAGCCCCGCAACACATAAGATAAATACTGCCGTTTTTGTAGCAATATAACAAAAAATAATTAAATTATTGAGGCCAGTTTAGGTTAAACCCCATACGCAAAACGTAATGTAACCTCCCAGATCGTTATAAGAATTCCTCGAGTCCAGTTACGTATAATCTATATCTATATATATATACAACCGCATGCGTAACTGACTGACTCACTCATGCATCGGGATACAAATTCAAACCATACTTCCCGATGAGCTAGAAACTTGAAATTTGGCACGAATATTCCTTTGGTGGTCAAACCATAGGAAAAACTGTCAAAACAAAACATTTCAATTCCCAACGCCCCTAAACGGGGGTAAAATGGGGGAGGATTAGAAGTTCGAAAAAAGTACTTTTCGTTTTTGGGCTATAGCGGCTAAACCAGAGGTCCTATTGAAAAACGGACTGCACCACGTGCCACGGATTTTCCACGATCTACAACTTTGTTCCTATGACTTTTTGCCCTATCTCGTCTCCTTCACCCTTAGATTGCTCTAGATTTTTCAATCTTCGTAGATCTTCCCTAGGTTTTCAGCACCAGTTGACTTGATATATTACTTAGGCCCCTGTAAATTTGCAGGAATATTTATTGGGTGGGCACTCTAAATATGAAATTCTCAAAACAAACTATTTCAACCCCCTCACCCCCCAAAAGGGGAGAAACGGGGGAAAACTTGAATTTCAATGAAAGTGCTTCTCGTTTTTGCCTCTAGCGGCTAAAATAAAGAATCTGTTTAAAGACAGAGGTTATTTCCTTAGTTGAAATTGAACTTCCAACAATTTTGGTCAATAAGTATTTTGCCCTATCTCACCTCCTTAACTCCCAAAATGACCTCTAAATTTAAAAGTCTTATAAATATTCAGTTTATTTTGTATTTTGATGATTTTTAAATATTTATTTTTAGCTTATAGATCTCTATTTTCACACTGAGATAGTAAATTTGGTCCTTTAGGGTTATTCGCAAAATTCATCCCGTTTCAACTTCTAAAATAGTCCTCAAAAATTCAAACTTTCGTCGAATTTTAACATTTCCTCGTGGTTTTTATTTTTTGTCAAATTTATTTTTGGCCAGGGGTGCCGAATTATTGACACGGAGATAGTTAGTTTGACTTTTCCGGTTTATTATGGGTAATTTGCAATTTTTACCCCATTTCTATCCCTGGAAAAGTCGTCTCAAGTTGAACTTAAATTAAATTTACTATTTGACTCGTGGATTTTTGCCAATTTATTCAATACTGAAAGTCTCAATTTTTGACTATGGATTCGTCAGTGTCAATCTCCATGTTCATCCGAAGTCATTTGTAATTTTTAAAATCTATCAATCCCTAAAAGTGACCAAAAAAACACACAAGCTAAGCATTCTTCAAGTTAAGGCAATGTTGTTTTTTAACCAATCTTTTACATCACCCCCTCACCCCCTGACTTCACCAACCCTCTTTCACAACTATAAATTAACCCCACCCCCTCCGCAAACCCACCCTAAAGGACTACTCTCCCAAACATTACAATGATATATTTTACTGAGGATTTGTAATTAGTTTATTCGAAATTTTGAGACTTTTCAATACATACCCCCCCCCCCCCCGCGTTTGGGCAAACCCAACAAGTGGGCCTGGGGGCGTTAAATTAATTTTCTCTTGTAACTTTCAATATCCAAACTCCCCACTGACCACGACTGGAGATACCTGGTATGGTGACTTTATACGTTAACAAATATACTAATTTTGTTATATGAATTTTCAATTTGAAAATCCCTCAATAAGGGACTCACAGTAGGGGGCCTGGGAGCGGAGCCCCCAGCGAGCCGAATGCGAGTCTATATTATATACGACCGCATGTGTAACTCACTCACTCACTCACTCACTCACTCACGTATACAAATTCAAACCATACTTCCCGATGAGCCAGAGACTTTAAATTTGGCACGAATATTCCTTTGGTGGTCAAACCCCAGGAAACATTGTCAAAACTAAACATTTCCACCCCCAACACCCCCAAAGGGGGGAAAAATAGGGCAAAAATTGAAGTTCGAAAAAAGTACTTTTCGTTTTTAGGCTACAGCGGCTTAACCAGAGGTACTATTTAAAAACGGACTGCACCACGTGTCACGGATTTTTCATGATCTACAACTTTGGTCCTGTGACTTTTTGTCCTATCTCGTCTCCTTCACCCTTAGATTGAACTAGATTTTTCAATTTACATAGGTCTTCCCTAGGTTTTCCGGCAAGAGTTGACTTGGTATACTACCTGGGCCCCTATAAATTTGCAGGAATATTTACTGGGTGGTCATACTAAATATACAATTCTCAAAACAAACAATTTCAACCCCCCTTACCCCCTAAAAGGGGTTGAAATGGGGGAAAACTTGAATTTCTATAAAAGTACTGTTTGTTTTTTGCCTCTGGCGGCTAAAATAAAGGTTCTGTTCAAAAACAAAGGTTATTTCCTTAGTTGAAATTATACTTACTACAATTTTGGTCATTACGTATTTTGCCTTATCTTAACTCCTTCACCCCCAAAATGACCTCTAAAGTTAAAATTCATATACATTTTTCAGTTTATTTTGGGTTTTGATGATTCTTCAATATTTATTTTTAGCTTATAGACCTCAAATTTCACAATTAGATAGTAAGTTTGATCCTTTAGGGTTATCAGGGGACATGCGCAGAATTCACCCCGTTTCAACCCTTAAAATAGCCCTCAAAAGTTAAACTTTTGGCATTTCCTCCAGGTTTTCAGCTCCAGATGGTTTAATGTTATACGTAGAGGACTGAAATTTGGCATACATGATCTCTAAAGCATATATGTTACAAATCAGGAATATTATAACTAGTTTATAATATAAAATTGAATATAAAGTTAAAAAAATTTCAAAATTTGTTAAATGTCAGCGATTTTCTCGAGGTATCTCATCACGGTTCAAACCAAACTTCCCGATTAGCTAGAAACTTTAAATTTGGCATGAGTATTTCTTGGATGGTCAATATACAGGGAAAATATCAAAAACGCCATTTTTTATTTTAACCTCCTCAAAAAATTACAAAAAATCGCTTACAAGCTATGTTATAAATCAGCAATAATAAAACTTTTTTTTTTAATTTTTAAAATAAGGTTTGTTATGTGGCTTAGTTTAGTTGTTGTTTAGTCGAATAATGACCTAAATTTCCCAATTCGTTCATTTCTATGACATCAAACATGCATGCTCATTTCTCACGTTAATGATGTGGAAAAACTGTAATATGTTGATTTTAAGTTTAATTGGATTTGATTTGTTTATTAAAATAGCACTCTTAAACCTTACTAATTCAAAAGAGAGGAACAGGAACTACCCAACACTAGCCTGATCGGACCATCGGATAATGGGTTTTTGGGATCTTTTACATAGAAAATAAAAATTATCAGATCCTGGGTTGAACCATTAGATTTAAATTGAAAAAACAACAATTTGGTACTGTGAATAATTGTTCTGTCCAGTAATTTGTTTCAATGTTTACCTTATGGGAAATAAATAAAATTCTATATATCGCTTATTTCTCAACAAATCTGAATAAAAATTGGTAGATGTTAGTTGTTACCTGCTGGAATACTGAAAAAACTTGAATTTTTACATTTTCATGTCAGCGAAAATGCGTACACATTTTTAATATTATTCTTATAAAGAAAATTGGTTTTGACATTTTACTTTTATCTTATTTATCTTTTTATAAATAGGTTTTTGTAACTTGAATGTTTACATTTCCATGTCAGCGAACCTGCATACTCATTTCCCATATTATTCTTTTGGAAAAAATTGTTTTTGACATTTTACTTTAGTCTTTTTATAAATAGGTTTTTGTAAAATATCTCAGAAATTGAAACCTATCTGATTTTCCAGGAATTTAATGAATAATATCAGTAATAATTACCCTTCCCCTTACCATAAACCCCATTGAAACTAACCCCAAAACTAGTAATAATTAATTTTGCTGAGCATTTGCTAACAGTTTATTCGTTTTGTTACTTTGAATACAAATTATCCGCTTTGGGACGAGACCCTTTAAGGGGGCCTGGGGGCGGAGCCCCCAGCGAGCCGAAAGGCGAGTATATGTAATACAGCCGCATGTGTAACTGACTCACCCATCGGGATACAAATTCTAATCGACTTCCCGATGAGATAGAAACTTGAAATTTGGCACGAATATTCCTCGGGTGGTCAAACCCCAGGGAAAAGTCTCAAAAAAAAACTTTTCACCCCCAACCCCCCCAAGGTGGGGAAAACTTGAATTTCAAAAAAAGGGACTGACAACTTGAATTTCGTTTTAGGGCTGTAGTGGCTAAACTAGAGGTCCTATCGAGAAACGGACTGCACCACGTGCTACGGATTTTTCACGATCTACAACTTTGGTCCTGTGACTTTTTGCCCTATCTCGTCTCCTTCACCCTTAGGTAGCTCTAGAATTTTAATTTTTCGAAGATTTCCCCAAGGTTTTCAGCTCCATGATATTTAATATTATTCGTAGAGGGATGAAATTTGGCATACATCAACTCCACAAGATGTATGTTACAAATCAGGAACAATAAAACTAGCTTGTGATGTAAAATTGCATATAAAGTTTAACAAAACTTTCGAGACTCGCCAAATGTCAGCGATTTTCTAGGAGTATTTCATCCTGGGTCAAACCATACTTCCCGATGAGGTAGAAACTTTAAATTTGGTATGAATATTCCTTGGAGGGTCAATATATAGGAAAAATTATAAAAAATCGTAAGATTTTATTTTAACCCCCTCAAAACAATTACAACCAATCGCTAAACAGCTATGTTACAAATTAATAAATAATATTACTCTTTTTCTCAATTAATTTTTGTGATTAAACTTTGTTCCTTTGCCGGGACACATCTTTGGGGGCCTGGGGGCGGAGCCCCCTGCGAGCCGAAGGCGAGTTATATATATATGACTTAACATCTATGTTTGTGAATTTTTCTGCTTTAAATCGTATCTTTAAACTGGAAATCAAACGAGGATTTAAATGTAATTTCATATTCAAGCTTGAGGGCGGATTTACATGGTCGATTCTGTGGGCGAGTTGTAGACGGGCAAGCTGCTACTCGCCTGTTTGATTCGCCCGGGGTAGTTAATGTAATCGGACTGTTTAAAAAGTGGGCTAGTTATACAAATAACCTACTCAACCACCATTTAGTCCAGTTAGACGCGTTCGCCAACTGGACCCGCGTAAATCCGCTCTAATAACTGAAAAATAAACTCTTTCCGTGAAAACTGAACTAAGTTTGGTGTAAACTTTCATTTGAATAATTTAATCCAAAGCAGGGCAGCTCCAGTTCTCTTCAATATCACGATTTCACGATCGATATTTTTAGCCTGCTTCTATCGTGACTGCTCCCGCCTGAGTGTCCCTGTAGCGGCGTGGTCGCCACGCACGATTCCGCGGTCTTCATCAGCGGATTATTTATTTATAAGTCTTCTAGACTTCACTATTTTATTAAAATCCAGAGGGTTCCGAGAAGCATCTGTGTGCTATGCGAACCGGCACTTTGGCAATGATACTTTTGTGGAACGGAAGTTCTTCTGGATATTAGAGTTGATGCGGAGAGCGCTGGCGGAGGTGAGGGAGATTGTTGCTTTCACTTGTGAGTTGACGTTTTCGTTGCCTGACAAAATATGAGTTGGAATTGTTTCGTGTGAATATAGGTAATTATTTATCTTTAACGGTAAGAACTGAAGCAGTAATAGTTACCGATAATTACACAAATAGAGAAACGTTTAAACATTGTTTTGCACTGTCACTATAAACTAAATTTTTAATAGGTTATTTATTAATACTCTTTTTGAATCTGAGGCTATGATTTATTTAACGCCGAAAAGATTATTTATTTATTTTCGTTTGTAAATCAGATAAACAAAAATAAAGGAAAAGTTGACATCGAAGTTGTTGCTAGTTACGAAACGCACGGTTAAAAGTTATTTAGCTAAAGATTTTTCATATTCCCGCGATTACTACGAGAACTAGTTTAATTAAAACGTCGGCAGAAAGAAGATTCTCACGAGTTATTAAAATTTCCCTCCAGTCCCGTTACAATTAGGCAAATCACGCGACGCGGAGTCAGTATGTGTACGTGAGGGGGTTCTTAGCACCGTAACACACTTCGGGCCCGGCATTGTCGGGACCCGAGCGGTAATTGTGCTCAATGCAGTCGCCCCCGGCAGCTTAATATCCCGGCAGCCATTTTGGGCCTTGTACTGTTCACTACGTTTGTCTCCAAATGACGAAATTATGACTGTTTTATACTCGGTTCCCTTTGTGCGCGTGAATGATGGGCGTTTTGTGCGGTGGCGATTTCTCCGTTCGGGCCCGACTTAACAAGTTGGAGACAAGAGAAAGATGCAAATATTTTGTGACGTTGCATTTATGGGGTGAAAATGGTTTTACCTACTGTTGGGAGTGATGGAGCAGAACATTAACAAAACTAAGGGGCAGAACTCGGTGGTTCAAAAAATTATCTACGAACTTACGTATTTTACTTAAGAAATTCTCAAGCCAAATAACATCTCCAGACAGAGCTTACAGAGCTTTTCTGGCTAATAGAGGTAAACAATGTGCAAATGAATAAAAAAGTGTATTATTATTATTACATTCTTGGTACCCTGATGTGATGGATTGTATTTCTGTGTGTATATGCTTAGTTTCGTGTCTGTCATTTTTCGCTCTCACCTGTCACGTAGTTGACAGTTTCGAATAGCATATTTTGTCAAAGTACTGTAAATCAATACATGAGCTCTCGATTTCTTCTTACATTGATTATTTAATTTCCCGTGAAAAGTAACTCAAGTGGGAAAGTGTTTTTGGGGTTCCCACATCGCAGTCAGATGTGATCTGTAAATAGCCGCTTCCACTTTCGTGGACCCTGATTTCCCGCTCCATATTCTGGACAATCGTCCGTACATAATCCAAACAATATAATTGTCGGTTCGACCTCAAAGCGATGGTTTGTGACGGAACTAAAATCACCATATATTCCTTGTAATATGCTCATCCTGTTTGTAAAACTCTTTGTATGAAAAGTGGTATTATGTCTCTGAAAAGAAACGGTAATTTTTACACTACTTTAGGCCCTAATCATCTTTTCATTTTTATCGTTTCTTTTTTTTCGTTCTTGGCATGACAAACTTTTCTCAAGATAACTGGAACATCTCTCATTATTTTACTTATTTTCATATGGAACACGAACTATTGAATGGATTGAAATTTAATAATATTTAAATTCTAAACTATTTTATTAGATATCCCAACTTACCTTTCGTGATGTTTTGACCAAAAGAGGCAAAAAAATAATGATGGCTAACAAATAAATATTATTTTAGTATTAAACTTCTATTTGAGAATGTTTAGTAAAATAGATTAATAACAATTTAAATTTCGAACAATAAATTTGATTTTAATGCCATAAAATGTAGTGCGCGCTCTTAACCATATAATATATCCTTTAACAATATAGTGTAATTATTTCCCTGGAAAAAGGGACCTGAGGTTGTTTACCTCAGATAGCTTCTGAGTGAATTCGAGAACTTCCTGGTTCCTAATTTTTCACAAAACTTTTGATGAAATGTAATAAAAATGTTGTGATAATACATTTTCTAAAATTGAAACTACGAATCCCCTTGATTACTCCAATTTTGTTCTTCCAATAATGGAACCTCCAGCTAATTTCACAAGGATAAACGTATGTTATTTCTGAATCACGTGGTATGTTTTTGATGCGGTATATTTATTATTTTCAAATATATATTTGAGGGAATCTTTCTCCTAATTGGTTGAAGTATGGAGTATTGGTTGGTACTCGCCCACCACAGATACGTCAGCGGGCGAAATGGCAGCGGCAAACAGCGGCCGTGATAGTGCTGAGATATGACAGCAGCACTGCCCAAAAGTTCACTAACACAAAACACGTAAACACAAATCGACCATTAGTTCTATGAACACTAACCAAAGTAGTTAGTAGTGCATATAGAACTAATGGTCGATTTGTGTTTTGTGTTTTACGTTTTGTGTTGGTAAACGTTTGGACAATGCCGCTATCTATACATTTCAACCAATAAGGTGAGTTATGCCAACAAAAATATAATTAAAAGTAAGCGTATGTTAGTTAAACTGTCAATTACGCTTGACCCTGTATGCCCCGAGTGGCGCATTGGCAGTTTCCCCGGCAATGACCAGCGATCGGCGCGCGGCGGCGAGGTCGTGCCGGGGTCGTGTGTGAGGAGGGGCCCGTGGAAGCGCGATCACAGAGTTATTGTACTATTACTCGCGAGACACGAGTGGAAAGCTAGTCTTGGCGAGAAAATGACTTGTAATGCGGCGACTGTATGGCTGTCTTCCTCACGTACTAATCAATAGACCGGTTGTGGCGAGTGCTTAATCTGACGATTATGGTAAAAAAAATTCTACCATGCGCGCTAAAAAATTCAAAGAAAGCCATCGAAGGCAGAGAGTCCTGACTGTCAAGGCGCAATACTCTAATACTAAGTTAAGATACCCTACCTGACTTCGGAATAAGCTTTTAATTTTAAAACCCTGAACAAAAACGTACTTCAAATTTATTTGTCTGTTATTTTCGTTCACAAATTCAAAGAAAAGTTCATAGAGGAATCTTGGTACCAAAAAAAATATAATTTAATGAATGTGTGTCTCCATCGTCGCCCCAAGCGTTTAGTGCTGCTCTGCCATTCCCAAATGACACGGTGCTGCTCCCTCGCCCATTAACACGGATAGAGCTGTTGATTCTCCGATCACGTGTCGGCCGAGGGAGCGTGGGAACCGGCGAGATGTGAATCTCTCTTTGTCAAGGGCTCTCGAGGCCGCCACTTGTAGTGGGCTGCCGAACTCGCCCACCACAGATACGTCAGCGGGCGAAATGGCAGCGGCAAACAGCGGCCGTGATAGTGCGTAGTCGGAACTGGGATTTGGGAACACTGAGATATGAGTCGCCAGTCATATCCGGTAAATAAGTAATACCTATTGATTCGCTTGTGTTTCACTTTGATCGCATTACATAACTACTGTATGTCAGTAGCTGTATGTAATAAATTTCACTTATATATAGTAATTTGTAATATTCTAGAAGCAATATAATATGCAGACCCAAGGAGAGTGGATATTGAGTATCACTTTTCAAATATCCATTTTAAAATTCTAAAGAAATTTTATCATTCCTGACTTTTTTGAGGTAAAGTAATATAGCTACTCTTTGATAGTTGCAATCATCAGTAACTTGCAAAATATAGCATTATAATTTAATATATGCTTATTATTCTCTTTTGCGCCAAAAATAAAATAAAGCTGCTTCCCATAGTCTGTGTGAACGCTCCAGTGACTTGTAAAATCGCAAAACAGTCGTTCACCTACAAAGCTAGCCTAACCCAATAACACCATTGAAGGTATGAGGCTCAGTTACAATGGGCCGCTAAGACAACAGCCGCCACCCATCATTGTCTGCCGGGGGCGTCCTCAGCGGAAACGCTCTCAGCATCATTCTATTGTTAATTGTTCATCACACACTCCAGTTCCGATGACGTTCCTTTTCATTCATACTTCAGGATTCAAATTCCAGCACAGCTTTTGCTCCGTACTGAAAGCTAAAGAATTTAGGACAAGAGTTGCTCGATTGTGTGAGTCTATTGTTTTGGTTGATTAGTCAAATTGCAAAATGGAGCGTTTGCAAATGTGTACTTAGTCCACTTTGATGGCATAAGTGATTTAATCATATACAAGTTATTTAAATTCGAAGGATCAACTTTCAACCATTCCAGGACACCAAAAATACCTTCAATTTAAAGAATATGTGTTATTCTAAAGTCATATAACAAAGGGAGGGTTTTTCAACCTAATAGACCTGTAGGAGTGTTTTGACTCTTGATTACACATAATTTGGATGTCATTAATTGATGCCTGCGGTGCAGACACTAAACCCAGTACCCAGTAAACACGTTTTTAATAAAATGACTCATTGGAAGGCCTGATTAAATCGAGATTCACGGAAACGCAAGCCAGCGGAAAGAAGGGTATCAGTACCAATCTTTGATAAGTGGAGCAGCAATAATTCTGGAGGAGTAAGACAAGCAATTGTCGGCTCATCTCCGCGTGGACCAGTTTCTCCACTGGGCGCTGGGCGGGGGTCACGGGGAGTGACCACGGGGTCAAGGGTCACAGACAAGTTCGTGCAGCTTCGCTCCTCAGGGAATACATTTCCATCCGAGATTACTACTTTTATCCCATCGGTCCCGATCCATAATGAATAAAATCTGCTGGATTTTTCGTTCCATGGAGAAAATATGAAATGCAGATGTCTTATCTTGAGTTTTGAATATAACCTCCGATTACTGACTAGGTAAATTATTCTAAACTTGGTCACTTCAGCAAAAAGGAGAAATAACGTAATTAGCATAGCTGAACTACGAGAAAAAGTAATAGTATATTTCGTAACAAGGGCCCTCGAAAATTAGTATTTTTCGAAAATAAGCCACGCCCTCAACTTGGTCTCGGATTTCAACCGCGATCTCGATGAGCCTGCCAAACCCTTCCGGCTAAGGAGCGAAAAAGGTTTTATCTACGACCGTTGCAATAATCAAGAATAACGATGTTACAACTAATGGCATAATGAGGTCCATTATTAAACCAAAATACAAACCCGTTGCATACAGTTAACATTATGCAACTGGTGCCACTTTATGATACAGGTTCTAGACCAATGGGAGCGCAGCATTTGACGAAAGTAGTGTCATAATGACAATTACGCAATTCGCACATCAGCTGATTGTTGCATTACGATTCATGTTTGAGTTGACTTATCCCATCAGCTGATTGTTCCACAACGATTCATGGTTAAGTCTGTTTATGTGCCTAACCTCAAATTTGAGTTGACCTCATCATTAGTAAACGTCATGAGTTTTGTTTAACTTCGGGGGAAATTTTGTCGTATATTGTTGGTCGTAGATAAAGTAGTGCATGCAACGATTGTATTATGCCTTTAAGCCACTCGTAAGATATTTGTGGCTTAAAGACATTCATAATACAATCGTGGCATAAACTACTATTTCACCACACTACACAATTAAATTTACCCTATATAACATTGAAAACCTGATTATTTATTTTAAACACTTAAAAACAAGACTTTGAGGTTATGAGCGACGGTACAACTTCTTTGTCATGTTTTAAACACACAGCTATGAAAATAATATGATCGCAACTATCCTGTCTTTGGAACCTATTGAATGCCGTATTATTATGTGATGTTCTCAAGTTGTTTCAAGCAAAAAAATGATCAGCTGACTTTCGGCCCTAGGGTCGAAAAGAGCTGGTTTCGGCCACCGGATAACGTTTGTAAAATATTTGATTTCTTCGTAGTCTGGTGAAAAAATATTGCTGTTTATTAAGAGTAATAAAATATAATTAAAATATCTAATTCAACATATCTATAAAATGTAGGTGTGCTGGATCATTATTTTAATTTCAAATTTGTATTATTACAGTTTTTATGTTGTAGAGAAATCAAACTCAAAGGATTAAATGGAAAAAATAAATCCAAACTAAGACGATAAATCCTACAGCCCTAAAATTAAGAGGATTACCAAAACTTAATAAATAAAATCAATCCATCACTTCATTGGTAAATTCAATCAATGTACCAGGAAACAACCTTTCCAAGCTTTTGCAGAATATCTTTTCTCAAGAAATAAACCCAGATAACAACAGAAGTTTGAAAGATATATTAGACATTGGTGAACAAATCCAAGATTTTATTACCAAAGAATCTCAAATAATTGCATTTTTTAATACTGGAAACTAATAGACACATACCCTAAAAGAACAGACAAGCAGAACCATCATTAATAGCTTGACCCAACAAAACGAGTTGAGCATAAAAGGCATTGATAACATCACATACCTTTTAAGGTTGGTCTTACGGCACGATTCAAGTTTAATGTAATCAGAGGGAGACCAGGGGGCATAGTCTCCCTCAATAATCCAGAAATATATATTTTTACTTTTAAACATTTTGGTACTTTTTAACAATCTTTCTGGATCTTTTTTCTGAAAAATATACTAAAATTAAAAGTTAATTCATTCATTCAATTTAGGCCTGAATCACCATTCCGTTGTTTCAATGAGTTACTGCTGTAAGAAGAAAGCTTACGTATTATGTTTAGGAAACTGTACGATTAAGAGGGTGTCACTGTAATGTGGCAAGAAAATAGAGTAAAGAATATGTGTAACTATACTGATTTAATCATGTGATTTTAAACTCTTGTTTGAGACGTATGTGTGGTGTCACTGTTTGTAACCGCTCGACAGTTGTTGGAGATGGGACAGTACTGGAGATATGATGTTTTAGATTGCGAAACTGCATTTAAACTAAATTATTAAAATATTCACATTCCAAGACTTTGATTTCATTTAATGAAACCAAGGGTTTTGCTTGTGTGATTGAAAATATCTTCAATAAACATAGTATATAATAATCACAATGGAAAAAATGTTATCCTACATCCACGGAGGTAGCTGACATACAAATATCAATTGCTAGAAAAACATGAGGTAGTTTGGACTGAATATTGCATCTGTGACTTGTATTTGATAAGACGGTGTGCGGTAAGGATAATGGTGGCCACCTCTTATTTCTCACCTGTCAATATACTTACCTTTACATCATACCACAGAAACATCTGTTTTCTGTGCCTTACTCTAGGCTGGAAAGTTGCTCTATGCCGAGCACTACAAGGTAAATTTACCGTGCACTAAGAAACGGAAATAACGGAAGTCAGCAATAAAAACAATCAGCTGATTTCAGTAAACCGACGGTTAATTATGTTTATTGGTTATTTCAATAGGAATGTAGTGGCAGCACTGGTGGCAGCAGCAAATGTTTGTTTGTTTGTTTATTAAAGGCTTGGTTTGAAGAATTGAGAAACGCACAAATTTATGCAAGGAATATAGTATGATTAAAAATTATGTATTTTTCAGAGTAGTATGATGTAAAGGATCGTACGCCACACGCCCCCGGTAAGTTTCACCGTACTCGCATGAAAATCCCGCACTTGCTTAGCGGCTTGCACGGGAACTATCATGCTCGCACCCTAATCCGATACTTACCGGTCTAGTAACGTAATATACTACTACAAACCTTGGGTTTGGGGGCGTCAATCTAGCATTCCGTTGCCTTGATAACCCCTAGTGTTGTTACGAATGGTAGGTGTATATCTGCCATACAGTATTTTTCCTAAATGTTTACATAGCTAAAATGTTGATGTTTTTCACGATATCTATTTATCTTGCAGAGAGACAATTATTATCAAAAACACATTTTGTCACACATTAAAAGGAGAAGTTATTGCCTATTGAAAAGCCTCGCCCTCCCCAACCACCAACGCCCGGATCCAATGGTCCTAGAGCTTGAGACAGATGGATTGGTTGTGTGCTGCACATTACCAGGCCTCATCACTGACATCTCTTTCAACTAAACTGAAAAAGAACACATACTGTTGTCATAGCCAACAGCCGAACACGAAAAAACTTACCACCGCTACGTAGATGACATTATTGTCAAGGTAAGATAGAAGACAGGTCAGTTTACCAAATTAACCTAAGTTACATTGAAAATAAAATAAAATCATACAATTCACAAGCCATCGAATCATCCTTGCTCACATAAAATTGTAGCATACATTTCCATGATTAATACATTTATTATCTTACCTTCTGATAAAGAAGCATACACCAAGGACTATTTACTTTCAAGCACATTGTCAGATTTTCCGGAAACAAAGCAAAAATGATGACTCCATGATGAAAAGCAAAGCCAGAACAAAATCAAAGGAAAACCTGATAAAATAAATACAAAAATATATGGAAATGGATATATAAACAATGCTGTTGCCAAGATCTTCAACAGGAAACCAAAGTTCTCGCAAACTCCATCAATAACGCACTGTGGAAGTTTGTAAATTACAAAACAGACAAAACAAGTAATTATGACAAATCGGGCATAAATAAAATTAACTGTGATTACTGTCCTAAATACTATATTGACCAAACTGAAATGTCCTTATAACTAATATTTAAGGAACGCATATCCAAAAATCATAACATCGACAATCCAGTTAGGCCGAACATTTAATACCTGAAGCACATTACTACATTTCAATTAAAAATAAGTTGCAAATCATTGAAAACGAACCGACAAATTTTGAGGATGATGTGAAAGAATAAGATACGATCTGCGAAGTGAAAATCGTTCCCCAAAACATCTTTAATAATTAAACTTCTTTTCAAATTAAATATTGTATTTGATAAAAACAAATATAATACAAAGAAGTATAAATGAAAAGAAGAACAAAGTTGAAATATTGGTGGCACTGAATTAAAGTTAGGAGAACATATTACCTTTAGTCCTACGTAATCTGTGAAAGTGATGTATGCTGTCCAGCTTATCTCAATGTAACATTTTGAATTATTGATATACATCTATCAGTTGCTTAGATATCGGATGCGCTAAACACAGTACGTTGTACAATATTATTTATTTCATTTTACCCTCTCAAAACTATCATTACCGTAATTTTAGGGGAAACCCCCAAATGCTGCATAATCATTACTCCAAATCAATGCAATTTTCCCAAAAATGTGAGAATTTTTTAAATACAATTGTGAACATACTATTATATTGACATTTTCAGGTGAATATTTTATTTGCTTAGTGCTCATTGATCATGATTTTGCAGAAAACATATATTTCATTAAAAATCAAAATTATTTAAAAATGTTATATATAATGCTTGTGCAAGGGGAGGGGGGTTGGCTTGGGGTAAACTGCCTGAAAATGTAGTATAATGTGCCACTGTAGCATTGTATGCTGAGGTATGATACGTTTATTGAAATTGGCTGGAGAAGCAGGCCTGCTGTCTGCTGCAACCATCGATGTAAATAAGTATCGTAAAACCAATCATATGGTTGAATTTAATTTGTCCGTTCTTATAAAAGAGGATGTTGGTATATATTTATATAGTTGGCAAACTCAGACAACGCTGGACCGATGGCCACGAAACTTGGTAGATATACATGTAGAATTTCATGGAGTACGTTTATACATCATCAATTTCGTGATAACTTTCAGGTCTTAGCCCTGGGACCGACTTCATTTGAAAGTAAACTTTAAAACAGGTGATGTAAATTAATGGTGTTTCTTTGTGCTATTTTATTGTATCTGTTTACATGAAGATTTGTTACTTGGTGTCACATGGTCAATGAATTAGACTTTAGCATATACTTTAAGTGCAATACAGTATATAAAATGCTGGTATGTAGTATAACATAAAATAAATAACTGAATACTGAAGGACTTTAGTGATCACTGATCACTTATACTTGAAGGACTTTTTATGACAACTAACTGCTATTTAAAGAGGAAGAGTGTGCAATTGTAAAGTATTAATTTTATCTACAGCACTTTAAAAAAATTGCCGGAACGGCTCATTCAATCTTTTTGTTCAATATAGAGTCTAAAAACGTAAGACAGCACTTTTTGATAATTGCTGGAGTGGAATTGTAATTTTTTGTTCAAGGTAGACCGTAAAATCTTAAGAAAATGATCTTTTACAGTGAATAAAATTTCAAGCCATGTTCTGGTCCCTCTAACACGTATGCCTTCATGAAGGAAAGAAATAGGATTTCTAATGTGCAGGTCTGCTGCGACGGGGGTGCATAATAAAGTTCTAATTAAGGGTAACTATGCTACATATGCGAGCAGATTCAAAGTGACGTCGAAAAAGCCAAGGGTGCCGTTTCTTATATCATGGCCCATAATCATCATCAGGGCAAGCTAAGGCGTTAAGCAGAAACGACCATAAATGCTTCTCGGCGTTTGTGTCGGGGGAGCCAGTCTCTGAAAATTCGCTTCTTGAGTGTGTGAGCGCAATCCTCTTCACATGATAGCAAGATCGACTGGACAGCCGATACAAGCAACCAGCACTTGCAAGAGGAAGGATGAGCACTTGCCGATATTGGGCATGAGCCTACCCAGGGCAGCAACACCATTTGGGGCTTTGTCGGTGGGGCGCTGGATAAGGTCACATTTTTTATATAGACAGGCACTTTATGCAGAAATAATATAACCCCGTCGTAGCAGACCTGCGTACTAAGAGAGAGAATATCTAAAAACATTATTTTGTTTTATGGAAGTACATTTGATATGTTTAAAGAAATAGATTTTACAACAAGAAAAATAAATGGGAAAGCAAAACTATATAGTTGATGGGTGATAGTGTATGTTTAATTTTTATCGTGAGCGAAGCCACGGGTTCTTCTAGTTGATTATATGTTTGCTGACATTTATATATAACACGATTACATTTAATTTATTAAAATCATAGAATAAGAATGATGTAAAATACCAAAAGTGTATATTACTTTAATGAAAACCAAAGTGATCCTCTTGCTAATTTTCCTCATGTTTACAATTCATGAATGAATGAATGTACTTTTTTAGAGCATTATTTATACAACATATTCAAAACAATATTTTCCATTACATATGTTGAAAATTCTCACATTTACAAAATAAATACTTTGGAAATTCGCTGAGTACGCAGGTCTGCTGCGAAGGGGGTATTTTTAAAGCTAAATCCAACGGTGTATGCCCTGAACAAGCGGCGAAGAGACGTGTGGTAGAAAGCAGCATAAAAAAGAGCTTCAGTCTGCTTCAGTATGTAAACGCCGGATGGCAGCAGCGGGTCGTACGACACGAACCGCATAAAACCCGCCTCGTATGAAAAGGACCTAAGAGTTTGTGTTTTGCGGGATCTTTTTACAAACCAACATTCATTACAAGTCTATACAGTCTTCAATGTTTCACGTCGTGGTCTTGTTCAGCACGAGATGCGTCGTATTTACGTACAATATTTTCATCGTAAAACAGGAAAATAAACTATGTAGGCTAAAAAAAAATTATTTAAATGATTATGTTCTTACTTTTTAATTTGTCAGGTCTTTGTATGTAAAAGTCATCTTCAATGTTTAAAAACTGTAACTCGATTGGTTTTTCGTAATTTCAAATTTGGAATTCAAAAAGTTAAAAGTACAACCTTTCAGTAAACAGTGTATTGGAACAACTTAGCTTCTTCTTTCATCAGCTATGTCACATATATTTTTAAGTACCAGAGATCGTCCACTGGTTGAATTCCAACCAGAAAATATTACGGTTTAGTTTTGCTCATTAGGCCTACTCCAACAAAACATGTGACTGCATATGTTAACATTTTTTTATTAGTCCGTAATCAACATGAAAACTCATAAGACTCAGTTATTTTTTTATTTAAAATTCACTCTTCTACAATTGAAAAATGTGGTAAATTACAATGGGCTGAGCACATCTACAGGAAATTGCATTTCTAATGGTGAGCCTCAATTTTTCCTAAGTTGCACAAATGCTAAGAAAAAATTATTACAAAAATCACACTTGACTTATATAGATTCACAAAACATATATTCTTAGATTATTGCAACTCCGTGATTATTTTTGTAATCTTGCAAAGTAATGTTAAAAATAAGTACTATAATATAATATTATGTAATATTTAGTTGTAGGAGCAACATAGGAAAAAATTACTAGAAACAACATGCCTCTATCATTATATTTTTTCAATTATAAGAATTTAAAAATATGTAACAATGGGTGGATTTTAAGATGTGAAAAAATAAATATTATTATTCAAAACAAAAATTTGAAATACTTAATTATTTTTTACTATGGGTTCCACGATAGTCCATTTCAAATTTTGTGTACATGATCGTACAATAGTATCGAGATTTGTACGACTGTACGCGTGAGTTTAATTTTCGATTTAGAGAGTGAAAAGTGTATTTTTAAGAAAATCATATTTTTAATCCATTTAAGAGCAGTACTTATGTTTATTGCATAACTGAACTTGGCCTAAAGTGAGGTGAAGCTGCAGAGAAATCTGTTAAAAGATTCTCACCTATGTTCTCACCGACTCTATGTGGTATGTGTTGTATAAATAAATAATGTTCTCACCGACTCAATTTTGAAATTTCTGATTAGAAAATCCTTAAACGAGTAAATAATTCCATACCACTGCATTGCTGATGATACGTTATTTTCTACACGGTACAAAAGCTAGCCTCGGTTCTCGGTTAATTTGGTAGACGAGGGCAAGGAGAATATGGAACATGACGGTGAGAGACATGAATGGTCGGTTTGACTGAAGGCGGCAAGGCGTCTAATTGCTGTGGCAAATGTCGCTATGGAAACTGCATTAGCCTCTTTGCGAACTTTCCCTGTGCAAGATGAGCGATTGATATGTCTTCCATTTTGATGATTAAATGGGCGAGTTTGGAAGAAAATAGCATATTTTCTCATTTTATACTACCGAAAACTAAATCTACATAGAAATGTACATAGTCCAAAAATTGTAAATTTCTTGATGTAAAAAAATTGAAGTAAGTTAGTCAATTCAAAAATACGCCCTTGAATGTTTAGTTAGCCTTTGTATTGAATTTAAGATATCGGGCGAAAAATGAAAAATTTATAATCACACATTTTATAATTCAACAAGGCTGAATTTTAAATCATCACAAAAAGAGTATACAACTTTATTTTAAATTTCTATTTATGTTTAAATGTTATTTTTTACAAAACACAAACTTTGTGTTTGTAACAACTTTCAATTCTTAATTTATCAAAATTCTTATTTATCTAATAATGCAGAACTTTTATATTAATATTAAGACTATACAGGGTGTTTTTTTAATCCAAAACTTTATTTTATCAGTGAAGGATTATTCCCTTACAAGATCCCGGGATTTGGCCCCACTATATTATTTTCTTTGGGGATACAAGAAGGTAAGGATCACTAAAACAATGCAAGCACCTCGAAACAAACATAATAAATTTAATGCAAGAAATTCAAAGAGGTTCTTTGCAAAACGTGTTCAGGAATTTGATGGAGAGAGCACACCACTTGTAATTTTGTATAAATTTCAATGGGGGACTGATTGAACACATAATCTATATATCTATATATATAAAGGAGAAGGGGTTTTCTTACGGACAGCAAATCTCCAAAACTATAAGACCTGAAGAGTTGAAATTTGGCACATGTGCTCCCCTTGGGTCTTAAATGCACACTAAGAAACGGTTTTACAAAATTCCCAAAGGGTTTCGCCCTATGGCACTTCAAGGTTTTAATGTTAAATTATAGGGAAGGATATAAGGTTTTCATGGCAACCTTAAAAAGTATGATAAATTAAATCCTAAAAAAAGACAGGGGAAGTTTTTATGTTTTTCCACGGGTGAAACCGTGTTGATCAGCTAGTGTAAGCTAAATGTGATAAAACTTAAATAATAGTCCTTTGTTTGAAATTCATTGTTGGTGATGGTAATTTTATATTTTGATTAGGATTTTTGCGGACATTTGCCATCACTGATTAGTAAAAAACAAGTTTCACGACGTTTCGGGATCTGGAATCTGATCCCGTCTTCAGGTGGAAGAAAACCTAGAACATAAGAAGATTAGTAACACATAGCCAGGGAAACCTGGACAAAAACACAGCTAAAACAGAGAACTGTAAAAGCAGTCACGAAAACAATAAGCTGAAAAGAAAAACAATACACAAAATAACACAGGAATCACAAGTATCAAGAATCACCAGACAAGGTGTGTTACTAATCTTCTTATGTTCTAGGTTTTCTTCCACCTGAAGACGAGATCAGATTCCAGATCCCGAAACGTCGTGAAACTTGTTTTTTACTAATCAGTGATGGCAAATGTCCGCAAAAATCCTAATCAAAATATTAAATAATAGGTTGTATAAAATGTAAAGATTAACAAAACTATACTCATCTCATCTATATATGTGCATTATTCAATCTTAAAAATGGGTTGCGTTATAAAACATTCTGTATTAATATTATTGTAATGTTTTAATAATAATTGACCGAAATAAGGCACAATACTTGAAAACCGAAGTACGTGTTTAGATTTTGCTACCAGGCAATTTTTATAAAGACTATAGGATAAACTCACCGTCTATAGCAATCCTTTTTTCTCAAAGTTTGCGAACCAAACAGGAAGTCAGAAAACTACAGTATGAGTTTCTTAAATGATTTTAATTGTTATATGTGTTCTCCGTATGTGTTAATGTGAAAATTCAATTTTTCGTCACGAATGTCATGTTTATAAATATGGAAGAATAACCCCATGTTGGTTATTAAGAATAACCTAAGAAGGACTACGCGCTGACGATGCCCTTGATGAGATAGGGGCGAAACAATATTGTTCGATAACTTTGAGATCAAAGGATTGGTATTGACAGTGAGTTTGTCTTAATAAACTTTATAATTAATGTTTATTAAAAATTAGCTGATCAACCCAGTTTTACTCGTGGTAAAACAGAAAAACTTCCTTGGGTTTGTGATTTAATTTTTCATTTGTAAATCATGGAAATGAAACATGAAAAACATGAAACATGAAAAATCATGTTTCATTCCTGGGGCACTTTTTTATTGGCAAGCATGAGCTAACATTTACTGTTCGATGTGTAAGGGTCTTTGTATGTACAAAGAAGTGATCTTTTTAAATGCCAAACACTTTTCTTCTTTATTATTTGAAGCTTTTATCGAATCATCGTGAACTTTCTTCTGTCCCGTTTTGATAACACTCCACCCCGGGTGATGGGTCACGAAATTCAAATAACGAGAGTAAATAGGGGAACAAGAGTGTCAAGTTAGCGAGAGTGGCGGATGTAGGGGCCAATCGTGAATCGAATATCAGCTGAAAGTAAGTTAGCAGAGGCGGAGGAGGTGCGTACGGCGGCGGCGCACACGCAGGAGGAGTGCACAGACAGCGCCGCGCGGGGTATCGCTGCCCCCTCCTCTCCGCCGTATATAACACAGCCGGCACCTTCGACGCGACCCCACAGACATGCCCTAGCCTCGGCCGCGACATGGGGTCCGCGATATTGGTGATAACAGTGATCGCGGCGGCGGTGATAACTGACGGTGCCATCTTGGAGACCGGCTCCGACGATAAGAGCGCCTCTAACGAAATCGCCAACGACGGGAAACTAGAAGGACCCGTCGGAGATCGTCAGCAGAGGTTCTTCAGC